>OX381721.1:18882542-19482542 GCA_947462335.1 Harmothoe impar | reverse complement strand
TGTCTGGTGTTTTACATGGCCTCTATCATTCAGACACGCTATGGCTTCATTCAATGCTGTTTACGCCATCATGCCCTTTAGAAGTGCTATAAAGAACATGATATTTTGTTCTATAAAGCCTGTTACGATGCTTCATATTATTCACTACATACAAATATACCCATGTGATTAGATTATTATCTATCGAATTAGAGAGTAAAGTATGTACAGAAATGGAGACAATGGACAGTTGCAATGTCTTCTTGTCACACTACAAATTATTGTGGAATAGTATGCCTGACTTATTCTATGTAGGGAAGTATCCCTCTCTTCCAAAGTTGCACTCAGTTCTTCCTTATCCCTTTACTATGCTTGAATCAAATGTGATGACACAACATTATTGGCTATCTTATTCTGAGGAATAATCATTTAATGATGAGAAGTCACCAATACAGATTACCTATAAAACATAAGTAAGAAAGCTAGGGTTTGGGTGCAAAGTCCATCATAGAATGAAAACCAGGATGGCCTCGACTAAGATACAGTGAGGATGTTTGGAATCTACTCCTACCTCTAGCATAAATACTTTAAAGCAATGAGAAATCAGGACCAGGATATTTACTTGACTTGGTGGAATTCACTTACCATCAAACCTGCTGATTAAACATGTACTAGATTACTTGTCTGCCCAAGTGGCCCTTTAGAGCCACTGCGGATAGTGCGGATCTAATCAAGCAAAATCAAATATGTTTGATCTTCACTACTCAATCGAGGAGACATTTGTCGCACATGGTGCTTTTCCCTGGGTATACCAACCAAGACGGCTGTTCCAGTTGGCTTTCTGCTTCAGTATGTAGGGGCCACATATTGCCTTAATGTGTTATTCCCCTTATTGTGCTGATGCATGGCTGCAGCTGAGGCGAGGAACTGCAGGGTTGAGACATTCCCAAGACACCTGCATGATGCACATTGACATACTGTAGTCACTAGTGCAATGACTGATGTTGTCCTTCACAGAGCCTTTGGTGTGCCAGGTCTCTCAGGTCATGACATAGCATGTCTGAGGATACATAAACACCTCTAGGTGACAGCTGCCACAAATATTGACTTTTATGAAGCAGGATAGCTTCTTGTTATGGGCCGTCTTACAGCGTGCTATATGGTGTACTTCAGTAACAAGAATGTTGAGTAACAAGAAATTCAAGCTGACCCCTACCCATATCAACAAGGAGCTGGATGGAGATTGTGTAATGATGTTACATATAGGTATAGTCATAAATCTACAAGTCCTCCTATTGGTGAGTGAGAAGTAGAGGATGTGAGAGAACTATCTAAAGGAGGAAGGAACATGGTGTACCTCCTGCTTCCACATTCAGGCTGGCAGCAACATAGTCAGCTGTCCTAATAATGACAGAACTGAGGGCCATTCACAAATAGATGTTCCATGTTTCACCGATAGCAAACCTATGTAGGATAGATCCACCATGAATTATAAAACAGTGAATTGATGAAAACAATTGGATACAAACAAGCACTAAAGGCATTCATGGATTATCCCTGATTTCTCTGATGTCAAAACAGGTCAGTATTACTTCAGTGCATTATATTTATGTATATATATATATATATATATATATATATATATATATATATAATATATATATATATATATATATATATATATATATATATATATATATATATATATATATATATATATATACTCACACCACAGTTGGCCGAGAGAACAAAAGAAATGACCTGACTGTATTTTACATTCATGGTTGTATGTTGATGCGGTCCATTGAGCACACTCTGCTACTGTGAGTGTAAGTCAGATACGATACCTGTGACTAGCTGTGGAAGTGTTATAAGCCTTGGACAATGGTAATTACCCTGTCCTTGGCTTATAACTCTTATGCAGCAAGTCACTTGTACAATATCTACCACATTCATTATGATGAGGAGGAAATGTGCAAAGGATAATGGTATGATAGAAGGTAACAACAATTTCCGTTCCAAAAAAGCATTGATAGCACTAGAGCATAGAAGCATTATGACACAGTCGGCGGTAAACAAAATGGTGGTAAGTTGGAAATCATACTAAAGTAGGGGTATAAAATCAAGACAAAGTGGGATCAGGATTATGATGGGCGTTCACTAACCTAATTCAGAGGCATTGGTAATTTATAGTCCTTTCCTAAGACTCCGATGACGTTCGTAAAAAAATGGACAAGGACCCGCACACGGAACTGCTTGGTAATGTTGATTCAAGGTCAAACTCATTTGAGTGCATCCTTCAAGTAGATCAGCAGTAGCTGCTGGTGTATTACATACACTTATCCTAATTAGTGTCAAACTCTACATGGATTGGGGTCCAGACCTTCTGGGCAGACCAGGTAGGTGCTATGGTAACAATAGGGATCGGGTTCATTCTGATTGCCACGTCATGCCACCTATGTGACAGTGATCGGATCTTCCGGTAGTTAACTCATATATGAATTGTAATCTGTGGGTCCTCCATCAAATTCTATTTTTGACAGGTGAGTAAAAGCATCAGTCACAAATATCCTTCCCCTACGGATGAGATCTATAGAACTACATAATTATACCATAATTTCATAAAAGTACTCCATGCAATTACATATATATTTAGTAATGATACTAAATTCAAAGAATCCTATACTAAGAAGTAATGGTCTCAGTGTTACCTAGCAACGGTCCCATGCCTGGAGACAATGATGCTCTGAACTCTAGATGACTTTCTCACCTGGATTCATCCATCATGCTATAGCCAGAAAATGGTTTGGACAGATCATGAATAATTCATTGACTTCTGTCATAAATCTACTCACTGTCATAAGTGGGTGGGAGGAAAGGGTCTTCGATGCTGCCCTAATCATGAAGTATGTTGATACGTTCACTACTACCTCTGCCAAATATGTCACCCTGTCTGAGGTCTACTTCAGGGGCTTTTACTTGAGAGGTCCTTCATTCTGGGCCCCTTTCAGTGTATTCCAGGAGTATCTCAAAGCAGGGTTATCATAACCTACACCCTCAGAAAAGTGAGAGTCATTGTCGCTAAAACTACCCTCACCTGAGAGTCAGGCAGTGCCAATGCGACAATGACTCTCACTTTTCTGTGTGTGTACGTATCGACAGGCTATGAGAGTGTGAAGGTATGCCTTATTTGTCAGATGAAATAGAGTTTTTGACACTGCAGAGCCTGAGACTCCCTCTGTCTTCTGGACACATATAGAGGACATTGTCTAGTTTATACCTATGCCCGAGGTGCTGTCCAGCTGAACAAATTCTAAGATATCATTCCGCTCATAGATACATTGGTCGGTTATAAATCATGTTTCTATCCTGGTAACTATCAAAACTGTTAAATCGCTGTTGAAATGATAAACTCAAAACAGGTGTTCAGCTTGTCAGGAAACTATTTCTTCATGTAAAAACCCTCAGGGTCCCTGAGGAAATACTGAGCCAAATCCTCAAGAGACTTCCTCAGGACCAATTGAGTTTTATTTGATGAGTTGAGGTCGGCCCCCTTTGACCTCCCGCCTATTGAACTATTGATTAATTTTAGTCATCTACTCCTTCACTGCATAATGAGTGAGTGTCCCATCCTTGAACTTTCATCCGTTGCCATGATAAGTGTGATCCTATTACTGACCACACCTTAGGGAGTGGTCATTTTTTAACAACAGGGGGGGTTTGGTGGATTTTCGCGCGAGCGGGTCGAAATTTTTTCAGTCCCCCCCACGGGAGGGGTTGAAATTTTTTTGGTCCCCCCCCTCAGGCAAGTTGAAATTGAGCGCGGTCGACCCCTTTGAGCTATAGTAATGCGCGGGCTTTTTCACTAAAAAGGGGTGCAATTTTTTTGGTCCCCCCTCAAGAGGGGTCCAAATTTTTTTGGTCCCCCCCCTTCAAGGGGTCCAAATTTTTTTGGTCCCCCCCCCAAATCCACCAACCCCCCCTGTTGTTAAAAAATGACCACTCCCTTAGATGTATATGCATCAGTAAAGTTCCCCAGAGGGCATGAACGTCTTGTAACAGTCACCAACGCTAGTGTACCTCAATGCATATTTTGCAGTATATCAGAGGGTATTAAGCCCAAAATCCACGGCAACAAGAACCTGCGTTATAACCGTATCGCCCCTCTACCGCGCCAATTTCGCACCCATGACGCAGTGGACGTTGGCGACACAGGCGCGAAATGGGCGTGGCAGGACGAAATAGGGGCGAAATAGTGGCGGCAGAGGGGCGATACCATTTTAACGCAGGTTCTTGTCGCCGTGGATTTAGGGCTTTAGTGCCTCACTAGGAGTCTACTTCTGGTGTACTCACACCCTCAATCTCTAGAAGCAGAGAATTCCCTACTGGTTGGGAAATGCTAGAAGGAAATGTCAAAGAGGTGTTATGGCTATCAGAAACTTGTCCTGTTAAGACAGCACAAAACTCCTCACTGTGTTTCCGGAAACCCAGACCTGTATGCAGCTTCTTAGAGATCCTGGAAGAGCTCAGCTTGGACAGACACATATCAAAGCCCATAGACCACCACCTTGAACCTATACATATTTGATCAGACCACTAAAGGTGCATCACTTAGCACCAGATGTCAACACCACATGATGCCCACTGGGGTTCATTGACTTTGAGTATTGATGTAAGTATCAGAGGCCATTGATGTGCGTTTCTAAAATAGCTAAATCTTATGTATACAGTGGGTTTCAGTAGTGGATTCAGAGTGAAGCCTATATTTGACACCAGAAACTAAATTCAGGTGATAATGCACTATCAATCAATTCTATTTGCATACTTCATGTTTAATGTTATCACCCTGATTCCGTGTAAACTTTAAGGGTAACAAGGTGTTTAATGACATTGTGTCCTTTGTGGTCATGATGCATGATTGCAGCTCTGGCGAGAGACTGTTCATTGCTGCATTCAAACAACGTGCTGCCCCTTTGAGAGTATATGAACTGTCCAGGGTTGGCATGTGATATGAATGTAGCACTGACGATAAAGGGTCCAATGCATTAAAACACTATGTAGCTCCTAAATGTAAAATTGTTAAATTCAGACTGAGACTATATCCTACTTCTTGCAGATGGTATTGCGGCAAGGCATGTAAAATCTGAACAGTGTTCAAAAGATACGTCCGAAATCAAGAGACAGTATCATACCAATTCAAAAGCAGGATCATAAGCTAAATATGAGTTATTTCACAGAGTGTCAATATACCGACAAACAAATTACCTTGTCAGGTCACACTTTAAGAATTAAAAAAATATCTTTTTGATTTACAGGACATGTCGATATCTTACTGACAGTAAATTCTCATAAAATCAGTTACTATTTCAGATCTTAAAAACCTTTTCAACCTTGATGGAACAGGTTTGATATCACATAAATGAGTATGGTGATTGGGCCAAAGGACGTTACTATAAGGGATCACATCTCTCTAGTCTCACTAAGCTCTTGGTTATCCCTCACCTTTGTTTGAATCATTTGGATTTGATGACGCAATGACTAGGTATGGTAATATGGCCACCAAGTAATAAGTACAGAGGAGTTTATTTGGAATAGATTCTATGAATCAAACATCGCCAATACAAAATACATCTTCCCATTAACTTGGTTGAAATTTCTACCACAATATGTTATGGTTGTGATACTGAGAATAGAAGCCAGGATGGCCTGGACTGAGATGTAAACAGGATGTTTCAAACAGACTCCTACCACCAACAAAGATGAAACATTAAAGAAATGAAAAAAGAGGACCTCAAAATGGACTCGACGTAGTTTAATTCACTAACCATTAAACCTGCTGATTAAACATGTGCCAGATTACTTGTTCAACCAATTAACATTTAGAGGCACCAAGGACAGTGCCGATCCAATCAGGAAACATCAAATTATGTTTCACCTTCCCTAATCAATTGGGTCACATAGAACTTTGGTGTGTCATACCTTTTGTCATTATGATGCATGAATGCAACCCTTCATTTATTCCTCATGCCAAATTTACTGTGTTGGTGCATCATACCACAATGCTATGGGTGATAGTGTGGTTCTCAGGCGTTTGGTGTGCCAAGTCTCCCAGGCAATGATCTTGCCTATGTGAGGATACATAAACACCTCTACTTGACAACTGCCACACATATTGACCTTGTCAAGCAGGCAACCTTTTGTAACAGGTCATAATTTGCATGCTATATGGTGTGGCCCTGCCATATAGGACAACATATATTTCCCTACCCAAGCTGACCTAAACCCAAATCAACGGGGAGCTGGGTAGAGATTGTGTAATGATGTTGCATACAGCCATCAGTATACATGTCCTCCTACCAGTGAGTGAGGAGTAGGGGACGTGAGAAAGCTATAAAGCAGGAAGGCCATGCTTCCTGCTCCCACATTCAGGCTAACTGCCGCATAGTCAGCTGTCCCTATAATGGCAAAAGAGGGGCTTTCTCAGATAACTGCTTCACACAGATGGTATTTATTGACATCAAAATTGTGGATTAATATTGGTTTGAGAAAATCTGATTGGGAAGATTTAATGAGAAAGAAATAAAGATATATGAGAGCTATACAATGGGATTGCATTGAATAAAGCTTACATGTCAGTAATTTTTTGGGTGGTCTTTTATTATTTTATTGAGTTCACAATACCTCCTAGATGTACATTAAATATTGTACTTTTTGAGGTATAATAAAGTAAGCCAACAGAACCTGCAAATGATTGATCGGATTTTAGATCTGCCAGTTATTAGTGTTATGTCAAACTGATTGATACGTTGGGAGCAGCAGATTCATTAGAACATACACTTATCCGCTAATGAGTGTCAATGGCTGCACTTGTACATTGATTGGGGTCTCTAGACCTGGTCGGAAGGCCAGATAGGTGCTATGGTAACAATGCATTATTGCAGCAGTGCCATGACACCTACCACACAACAGTACTGGTATCCTCAGGTAATTAACTAAATCCTAACCTGTCAGTTAAAGAAGGCATTCCATCGAAACCTTTTTGGGAATGATGATCAGCAGCAGCAGACAATTAGTCATGAGTGCATTTGTGTATCATTTTAAAATAGGGTTTGGTTGTAGTAGTGTCACCAATTTAGTCCAGCTTTTTAACTCTTATAACTCTCTCACATCCCTAGTATAAAAGTTATCAATTTTATCAAATCTTACGCTACTTCTAACAATATGTGATAAAAATGTGATATAGAGAAAAGTCTAACATCTTAATCCAAATTCAAAGGGGCACTGAAAGCATTTGCCTTTGCTTCCACCAATATGCTTTTAAATGACCATGTTGTTACAGGTTCTGGCTAAAAACTTCACTGCCATCCAATTCCACATTCCACAATCAATACTAACACAATCCATCTCAATCAAATCTACTTTGCAACTTCCTTGCTCAGCTTCATCAAACTCAAAAGTAACTCTCTCATCATCAAAATCAAATTCCATCCCTGCTACACAGAACAAAATCAGAATTTCCACAGCAAAAGTACTCCCTACTCAATTATCTAGATAGACAGTATAGATTTAGTAATTACTCAGCATGTCTAGGCACCCCAGACATTACTAGGGCTAAGAATCCCTGTGTAACCTAGCAACAGCCACCTTCTAAGATACAATAAGGGATGGGCCTGGTGTGAGGTCCTTGAGCCCTGAACTCCCTTCTCACCCATCTCTATTCATTATTCTGGGGTCTGGGAAATATTTCCGGCACACCGGATATTGGTCTTCTATTGGTATTCCTTACTAATTTACCAGTTCCTGTCACTAATCCATTTACCCTCCTCAAGACTTTGTTGCCAAAGTTACACTTGTGTAACTATCAGGGAACTATCCTTTCCTAAGGGTAGGACCCCACGTCCTTACCGAATTAAGTAACAATAACTCATCACTAGCTTAATTGCATCAATTATTGCCCATTTGTCATTAGTAATCTGATTAAATTATGATGGTGGAGTCTCTACCTCTGACTTATCAATACTGGCTTCTGCTGAGCTGCATCAAGTTAGAAGGATATCTGAGGGCTGTGTATATATATGCTGGCATTTGGTGGTCGATAATGTAGATGATATATCTTTCAATCTATGGGTTCCTGATTTATTATTCAGTCCCTATAGCAACTGATTGACCTAGCTTGTTAAAATCTTCCGAAATAGTGTTCATTAATTGGGCCAGGAGCCAGGTATCTAAATATGGCTGATCTGCCTAATTTTGCTGGGTTCTGAGATGGCAGCAACAGACAGGATGACTGTCATGGGCTGAATAGATGAATCATTCTGATTGGACCAGAACCCACCTGCCACAGTATGATTGATATCATCCTATAACTTTACTTTTGTGAGGATGTAAAACACAACCTCAGAAAGGTTCACTGACTGCTCACTATCTCCTGCTCATACTGCTGCCATTTATGAAGCGATAATTCTGATGGCTCCGTACATACCCAGCCGTGTTAGTTCTGCCCTTATGAATCTTTTGCAGTATAGCGTTTGTTACCAGACATCCATACACCATAGATTGCCAGGAACAAGCTGTGTTCCGAGAACACATTCACAATCACATTCAGGCTGACAGCCACATAGTCAGCTATCCTAATAATGACAGAACTGGGGGCCATTCACAAATACATGTTCCATGTTTCACTGATAGCAAACCTTTGTAGGATAGATCAACCTTGAATCATAAAGCAGTGAATTGATGAAAGCAATTGGATACAAATAAGCACTAAAGGCAGACATTCATGGATAATTCCTTATTTTTCTGATGTCAAAACAGGTCAGACAGTATTACTTCAGTGCAATATATAATATACTCACACCACAGTTGGCCGAGAATAAAAAGAAACAACCTTACCGTATTTTACATACATGGCTGTATGTTGATGCGGTCCATTAAGAAGACTCTGCTACTGTGAGTGTAAGTCAGATATGATACTCGTGACTAGCTATGTAAGTGTTATAAGTGTCATAGCCTTGGACAATGCTAATTATCCTGTCCTTGGCTTATAACACTTATAGAACAAGTCACTTGTATTATATCTGCCACATTTATTATGATGATGAGGAAATGTGCAAAGGATCAAGGTATAATAGAAGGTAACAACAATTTCCGTTCCAAAAAAGCATTGATACCCATAATTATAGCATAGAAGCATTATGACGCAGTTGACTAAAGTTACTAAAGTGGAGGTATGAAGTTAAGACGAAGTGGGATTAGGATATGACGGGCGTTCACTAAGCTAATTCAGGGTCATTGGTAATTTATAGTCCAATCATAATACTCCGATGACGTTCGTGAAAAAATTGACAAGGACCCCCGCCCAAGGAAATGGTTGGTAATGTTGATTCAAGGTCAACCTGATTTGAGTACATCCTTCAACTAGATGAGCAGTAATGCAGGTGCATTACACACATTAATCCTAATTAGTGTCAGGGGCCTGATGGGCAGATAGGTGCTATGGTAATAATAGGGGTCAGGTTTATTCTGATAGCCACGTCATGCCACCTACGTGACAGTGCTCAGATCTTTCTGTAGTTAACTCATATATGAATTGTAACCTGTGGGCCCTCCATCAAATTCTATTTTTGACAGGTGAGTAAAGGTATCAGTCACAAAAATCCTTCCCCTACAGATGAGATCTATAGAACTATATTATTATTCTTACTATAATTTCATAAAAGTACTACATGCAATTACATATATATTTAGTGATGATCCTAATTTAAAGAATCCTATCCTAAAAAGTAAGGGTCTCAGTGTTACCTAGCAACGGTCCCATGCCTAGAGACAATGATGCTCTGAACTCTAGATGACATTCTCACCTGGATTCATCCATCATGCTATAGCCAGAAAATGGTTTGGACAGATCATGAATAATTCATTGACTTCTGTCATAAATCTACTCACTGTCATAAGTGGGTGTGACGAAAGGGTCTTCGATGCTGCCCTAATCATGAAGTATGGTGATACGTTCACTGCCACCTCTGCCAAATATGTCACCCTGTCTGAGGTCTACTTCAGGGGCTTTTACTCGAGAGGTCCTTCATTCAGGGCCCCTTTCAGTGTTTTCCAGGAGTAGCTCCAAGCGGGGTTATCATAATCTACATATCAACAGGCTATGAGAGTGTGAAGGTATGCCTTATTTGTCAGATGAAATAGAGTTTTTGACACTGCAGAGCCTGAGACTCCCTCTGTCTTCTGGACACATATAGAGGACATTGTCTAGTTTATACCTATGCCCGAGGTGCTGTCCAGCTGAACAAATTCTAAGATATCATTCCGCTCATAGATTATTCTAACATTGGTCGGTTATAAATCATGTTTCTATCCTGGTAACTATCAAAACTGTTAAATCGCTGTTGAAATGATAAACTCATAAACCTCCCTGAATCAAAACAGGTGTTCAGCTTGTCAGGAAACTATTTCTTCATGTAAAAACCCTCAGGGTCACTGAGGAAATACTGAGCCAAATCCTCGAGAGACTTCCTCAGGACCAATTGAGTTTTATTTGATTAGTTGAGGTCGGCCCCCTTTGACCTCCCGCCTATTGAACTATTGATTAATTTTAGTCATCTACTCCTTCACTGCATACTGAATAAGTGTCCCATCCTTGAACTTTCATCCGTTGCCATGATAAGTGTGATCCTATTACTGACCACACCCTAGATGGATAATCAGTAAGGTTCCCCAGAGGGCATGAACGTCTTGTAACAGTCACCAACGCTAGTGTACCTCAATGCATATTTTGCAGTTTATCATAGCGTATTAAGCCCAAAATCCATGGCGACAAGAACCTGCGTTAAAACCGTATCGCCCCTCTGCCGCGCCAATTTCGCACCCATAGCGCAGTGGACTTTGGCGACACAGGCGCCAAAAGGGCACCAAAAGGGGGTGGCAGGACGAAAAAACGGCGAAAGAGTGGCGGCAGAGGGGCGATACCATTTTAACGCAGGTTCTTGTCGCCGTGGATTTAGGGCTTTAGTGCCTCACTAGGAGTCTACTTCTGGTGTACTCACACCCTCAATCTCTAGAAGCAGAGAATTCCCTACTGGTTGGGAAATGCTAGAAGGAAATGTCAAAGAGGTTTAATGGTTAGTGAACACAGCAGAATATTGTCCTGTTAAGACAGCACAAAACTCCTCACTGTGTTTCCGGAAACCCAGACCTGTATGCAGCTTCTTAGAGATCCTGGAAGAGCTCAGCCTGGACGGACACATCTCAAAGCCCATAGACCACCACCTTGAACCTATACATATTTAATCAAACCACTAAAGGTGCATCACTTAGCACCAGATGTCAACACCACCTGATACCCACTGGGGTTCATTGACTTTGAGTATTGATGTAAGTATCAGAGGCCATTGATGTGCGTTTCTAGAATAGCTAAATCTTATGTATACAGTGGGTTTCAGTAGTGGATTCAGAGTGAAGCCTATATTTGACACCAGAAACTTCATGTAATAATGCACTAGCAATCAATTCTATTTGCATATTTCACGTTTAATGTTATCACCCTGATTCTGTGTAAACTTTAAGGGTAACATTGTGCTTAATGACATTGTGTCCTTCGTGGTCATGATGCATGAATGCAGCTCTGGCGAGAGACTGTTCATTGCTGCATTCAAACAACGTGCTGCCCCTTTGAAAGTATATGAACTGTCCAGGGTTGGCATGTTATATGAATGTAGCACTGACGATGAAGGGTCCAATGCATTAAAACACCATGTAGCTCCTAAATGTAAAATTGTTAAATTCAGACTGAGACTATATCCTACTTCTTGCAGATGGTATTGCGGCAAGGCATGTAAAATCTGAACAGTGTTCAAAAGATACGTCCTTAATCAAGAGACAGTATCATACCAATTCAATAGCAGGATCATAAGCTAAATATGAGTTATTTAGTAGAATGTCAATATACTGACAAACAAATCAAGAACGCTATTGACAGTTTGAATGGACACATCTCAAAGCCCATAGACTTCTGTGGAAAATATTTCTGTTATTGACAGTTCACACTGTCAACAGTGGAAATTATTCCTGATATTGACAGTTCCTCATGTGAACTGTCGATAGTGGAATATTTCTGTCTTATTGACAGTTCCCACTGACATCGGAATCAAAAAGTGTGTTTTTTTAGGGGCCAAAGAGTTTTGGACCCAAAATCGGTTTTGGACCCAAAACCGGGTTTGGACCCAAAATTGGTTTTGCCCCCAAAATCGGTCAAAATCTGTTTTGTCCCCAAAATCGGTTTTGCCCCAAAATCTGTCCAAAATCGGCCTTGTCCCCAAAATCGGTTTTGCCCCCAAAATCAGTTTTGCCCTCCAAAATCGGTTTTGCCCCCAAAATCGGGTTTGCCCCATAATTCGGCCCCAAAAATTGGTTTTGCACTAAAGATTGACTTTTCCACCAAAATCGAATTTTCTACCAAAATCGACTTTTCTACCAAAATCGACTTTTGCACCCAAAACGACTTTTCCACCAATATCGACTTCTCCACCAAAATCGACTCTAATGATAAGGAAGTGTCATTAAGAGAGGAAATTCCCACTATTGACAGTTCGGTGACGAACTGTCAATAACTGTATAATTTACCACTATTGACAGTTTGAACTGTCAATAAGAGAAAAATATCCCACTATTGACAGTTTGAACTGTCAATAAGAGGAAAGTTTTCCACTACTGACAGTTTGAACTGTCAATAGCTAAATCAAGGTGGGCCAGCTATTGACAGTGCAAACTGTCAATAGTAGAAATCAATTTTCTTATTGACAGTTCAAACTGTCAATACCCGGATATTATTCCCTTATTGACAGTTCAAACTGTCAATACCAGGATATAATTCCCTTATTGACAGGTCACACTGGCAATAAGAGATTAACGTTCTTTTATTGACAGTTTCTTTTAGGAACTGTCAATAAGAGAATCATTTTTCCCTTATTGCCAGTGTGAACTGTCAATAAGGGAATTAAATCCTGGAATTGACAGTTTGAACTGTCAATAAGGGAATTTTATTCTGTTATTGACAGTTCGAACTGTCAATAGTCACGGCCCAAACAAATTACCTTGTCAGGTCACACTTTAAGAATTTAAAAAAAATCTTTTCGATTTACAAAACATGTCAATATCTTACTGACAGTAAATTCTCATAAAATGAATTACTACTTTAGATCTTACAAATCTTTTCAATCTTGATGGAACTGGTTTGATATCACATAAATGAGTATGATGATTTGACCAAAGGACGTTACTATAAGGGATCACATCTCTCTAGTCTCACTAAGCTCTTGGTTATCCCTTACCTTTGTTTGAATCATTTGGATTTGATGACACAATCACTAGGTATGGTAATATGGCCACCAAGTAGTAAGTACAGAGGAGTTTATTTGGAATAGATTCTATGAATCAAACATCGCCAATACAAAATACATCTTCCCATTAACTTGGTTGAAATTTCCACCACACTATCATATGGTTGTGATACTGAGAATAGAAGCCAAGATGGCCTGGACTGAGATGTAAACAGGATGTTTCAAACAGACTCCTACCACCAACATAAAACATTAAAGAAATGAAAAAAGAGGACCTCAAAATGGACTCGACTTAGTTTAATTCACTAACCATTAAACCTGCTGATTAAACATGTGCCAGATTACTTGTTCAACCAATTAACATTTAGAGGCACCACAGACAGTGCAGATCCAATCAGGAAACATCAAATTATGTTTCATCTTCCCTAATCAATTGGGTCTCATAGTACTTTGGTACTTTGGTGCATCATACCGCAATGCATTGGCTGATAGTGTGACTCTCAGACTTTTGGTGTGCCAAGTCTCCCAGGCAATGATCTGACATATATGTGAGGATACATAAACACCTCTACTTGACAACTGCCAACACCATGACCTTGTCAAGCGGGAAACCTTTTGTGACAGGTCATAGTATTGCATGCTTTATGGTGTGGACCTGCCACATGGGAAAACATATATTTCCCCACCCAAGCTGACCCAAACCCAAATCAACAGGGAGCTGGTTGGATATTGTGTAATGATGTTGCATACATTCATCAGTATACATGTCCTCCTACCAGTGAGTGAGGAGTAGGGGAAGTGAGGAAGCCGTAAAGCAGGAAGGCCATGCTTCCTGCTCCCACATTCAGGCTAACTGCCGCATAGTCAGCTGCTGTCCCTATAATGGCAAAAGTGGGGGGGGGGGGGGGGCTTTCCCAGATAACTGCTCCACATAGATGTTTTTTATTGACATCAAACCTTTAGGAAGATTTTACTTCACTTATATGTATTCATTACTGCATCAAAGGCTATCAATTTATTTGAAAGGTGTTGTACATTGAACAGCTAAGAGAAGGAAATTGTGGATTACTATTGGTTTGAGAAAATCTGATTGGAAAGATTTAATGAGAAATGAATAAAGATGTATGAGAGCTACACAATGGGATTGCATTGAATAAAGCTTACATGTCAGTTATCCTTTGGGTGGTTTCTCATTATTTTATTGAGTTCACAATACCTTCTAGATGCACATAAAATATAAATACTTTATTGAGGTATAATAAAGTAAGGTTTTAGGATCACAGAACCAGCCTACAAAACCACCAAAGGATTGATCGGATTTCAGATGTACCAGTTATTAGTGTTGATTCAATGTCAAACCGATTTATTCATTGGGAGCAGCAGATTCATTATTACATACACTTATCCACTAATGAGTGTCAACGGCTGTACTTGTACATAGATTGGGGTCTACACCTGGTGGGCAGACCATGGTAACAGTGCGTTATTGCAGCCGTGCCATGACACGCAATAGTTCTGGTATCTTCAGCTAATTAACTAAATCCTAACCTGTATGTTAAAGTAGGCATTCCATCAGAACCTGATTGGGAATGATGATGATTCAGCAGCAGTAGACATTTAGTCTGGAAATTCCTGAGTGTAATTGTGTATCATCTTTAAATAGGGTTTGGTTGTAGTGGTATCACTAATAGTCCAGTTGGTTAACTAATACAACTATCTCGTATTGAGATTACCGGATAAAACATTTCCTATTATAAAAGTTATCAATTTTATCAAATTTTATACTACTTCTAACAACATGTGGTAAAATGTGATATACTAAACTAACAGAACCCCTTAGTGAACGTTATCAAAACATGCTTAGAGCTTCTTGTCTGTTATAGGGATTAGATATGTGTCACTTGTTCAAATTTGTTTTATCTGATGGAGAAAAGTCTTATATCTTAATCCAAATTTAAAGGGGCACTGAAAACATTGGCCTTTCCTTCGACCAATATGCTTTGAGATAGAGCGACCATGCTGTTACAGGTTCTGGCTAGTTCCTCAATGCCATCCAATTCAACATTCCACAATCGATACTAACACAATCCATCTCAATCAAATCTACTCTGCAACTCACTAGCTCAGCTTTATCAAACTCAAAAGTAACTCTCTCATCATCAAAATCGAATTCCATCCCTACTACAGAGAACAAAATCAGAATTTCCACAACAAAAGTACTATCTACTCAATTATCTAGATAGACAGTATAGATTTAGTAATTACTCAGCATGTCTAGGCACCCCAGACATTACTAGGGCTAAGAATCCCTGTGTAACCTAGCAACAGCCACCTTCTAAGAGACAATGAGGGATGGACCTGGTGTGAGGTCCTTGAGACCTGAACTCCCTTCTCACCCATCTCTATTCATTATTCTGGGGTCTGGGAAATATTTCCGGCATGCCGGATATTGGTCTTCTATCGGTATTCCTTACTAATTTACCAGTTCCTGTCACTAATCCACTTACCCTCCTCAAGACTTTGTTGCTGAAGTTATACTTCTGTAACTTCTGTAACTATCAGGGAACTATCCTTTCCCAAGGGTAGGACCCCACGTCCTCACCGAATTAAGTTACAATAACTCATTACTTAATTGCATCAATTATCACCCATTTGTCATTAGTAATCTGATTAAATTATGATGGTGGAGTCTCTACCTCCGCCTTATCAATACTGGCTTCTGCTGAGCTGAATCAAGTTAGACGGATATCTGAGGGCTGTGTATACATATGCTGGCATTTGGTGATTGATAATGTAGATAATGATTATATCAGTCTTTCAATCTATGGGTTCCTGATTTATCAGTCAGTCCATATAGCAACTGATTGACCTAGCTTGTTAAAATCTTCCAAAATAGTGTTCATTAATTTGGCAAGGAGCCATGTATCTAAATGTGGGTGATCGGCCTAATTTTATTTTGCTGGGTTCTAAGATGGCAGCGACAGACAGGATGACTGTCATGGGCTGAATAGATGAATCATTCTGATTGGACCAGAACCCACCTGCCACACACAGTATGATTGATATCATCCTATAACATTACTTTATGAGGATATAAAACACCACCCCAGAAAGGTTCACTGACCGCTCACCATCTCCTGTTCCTACTGCTGCCATTTATAAAGCGATAATTCTCATGGCTCGGTACATGCCCTGCTATGTTAGTTCTGTCCTTTGAATCTTTGGCAATAGAGCTTGGTACCAGACATTCCATAGATTGCCAGGAACAAGCTGCCTTCCGAGAACAGAATCACAATGTTGCCAGTGTCAGTGTAACTTTAAGCACAGGGGTCGCGGAAACAGGTTTCCTCCCATTTCTTTGCCATACTGTTGGCTTCCATTCTTTTTGTTGTTAGTATGTTTCCATTATGACAAACATAAAATAGATATCCGATCCAAGAATAATTTACACGACGCGTTTTCCTCTAATTGAAGACTGACCCAGAATATCAATCAATGAAAATGGACAGATGGCATTGTAAGATGAAATATGACTTTTGATATGGCCAAATAAAATAGGTGTGTTTCAGGCTACCTGACCCTACCTAGGAAAACAGGGTCTACCCTAGACATTTGTATCCAATTTCTAAAAAAATTCTTAGGCCACAAGATCTCTCCCTGTTCTGTCATTACACCCAGAGCTGAGAAGGCAGTTAACCCGGATCTGGCAGCAGGTATTATTATACGATCGGGCCACTCATCGTGCTTTTTCTGTGATATCCCCGTGCTGATATATAGTGATATCGGCACTCTTCCGGTGGATATCGACACTCTTCCGGTGGATATCGGCACTCTTCCGGTTGCCGGGAGTCATTCCGAAATTTCGTCCCCCATAAAATCCGAGTTTCATGGTGATTCGAACACGCTACTCCAAGACTTGAAGTAGGATGCTCTACGTGCTACGCCGTCGGGGCGCTGGTATATGTGGGGGATGAAAGGAGGAGTCTATAGACGGACTTTCAGCCCTGTAGGGGCATTATTTAGCGAGTTATGGAAGAAAACACTCTTTTTGATGTAATTTCTCCTAAAATCAAATTTTTTTTATAATTTTTTTTTTACTATAAAGGTAGTAGTTGGACTTTATTTACCTAGTCGTTAAAATAATTTTAGGGGGGGGGTTTCACATACATATAGGCCCTTTAAAATTGCTACGTTTCCACTCGTCCACCCTCAGGATCGAACCGGGGATCCCTTGCGTGTGAGCCATACGCGCTAACCGCTCGGCCACAGCCGATATGGTACAGTGCATGGGGGGAACGCTGCATTTATTGAAGTATAGAAGCTCGTTCTTCCTCACCTCCCCTACTGAAGAGTTCCACAACATGACGACTGCACCTTCTGTACAAGACGACTTGGATATCATTCAAAATGGCAAAATTAGGTTCTTTTTAAGGTAAATAAGGACATTTGAATCAATAAATCGTATAATAAACCTAATATTGTATGGCTAACACCCTCACTCGGGGTTGTATGGCTCAATATCGTCACTCGTGCTACGCACTCGTGCCAATATTGAGCCATACAACCCCTTGTGAGGGCGTTAGCCATACAATATTGGTTAAATACATCATGCCCCTTCCTGCTCTGTAGTTCTCTCCCAGTCTACTAGAGGTCCTTAGCAAAAGGTAAGTCGGCAGTAGTTTTTGATAGGATCACCCAATCTCCGTGCAGCTTTCCCGTTGGTGTTAGTTAGGCCATCTTGGGTAGGTAAAGCTCTAGTTATCAAATCGGCCCTTTTCACCTGGTCAGGGTCCTGTCCTTGGTCCAAGCATAACTTGGACATCGACACCTCATGTTCCCCCCTACTCCTCGTCCCTACCTGGGCTATGCCCCACCACTGCCCTGTGTGGAAGCCTCTGACCGACCCATCCCTGCGAGACCAGTCCCCGTTTCCTTCATACGTGAGAACCATTCCTGACTCGAAATGACTGAGTGACCTTCCCGCACTAGTCTCAAGCCAGTCCCAAACCAGCCCCTAGGTGCCCAATCCCCGAGCTTGTCCAGAACGCGCCCCGAACCAATATCGAACCACTCTCTGTGTATGTCACCTTGTCCCGATCCCTTGGATCTGAATCACGGGTATTAGCTATTTTAAGCATATTATCTATTACTAATATATCACAGGTCAAGAAAGTACATTGATTTGACTGGTTTCATGCTTGAGGGTGATTGCAGCACACTCAGAGATATGAGAAAACATGATGATACAGCAAGTTTTGATTGAAGATGGTATTTTTATTATGAAAATCTATCCTGCTGCTCTCCCACACCATTTTTAAAAACACACTTATCTTCGGTAAAGTACATCCTGGTGGAGAATTTCATAAAACCAGCAGAAAAAGAGAGATTCTGTTCGTGATAGAAATTTGCATTGACTTGTCTTTTTTTCATATTCAATCGAAAAGGAGAGGGCTTAATTCAGCAGCAGTTGAATGAAACTTTCAATTTTTATGAAAACATCCTGCTTTTCTGGTATATATAATATATAGCTGCCCACACAAACCTTAAATAACACTAACCACACAAAACAGATTCTCGTGTAGCGTGTTGATACGCAGATTGCATTATGTGTAGAAGGTTTAGCAAATAAGTCTTTCACTCATATTACGGTGAAAATATGAAGATACCTGTTCTTTCTTGGGTTAGATGAATGCCACACGGTCATAGGTGTGTAGCTGCACAATATGATACACTGTAGACTTACAATATAAAATGGCACATTTTTGGTAACGATTATTACATACTGTTCAGCTACAGACTCACCTACTGTAATCTACAATCTAGACATTTGACATGCATTTCTACCTATATTGACATAGAAACGTTTGCTAGTGAATATTTGAATTTGTATAATCTAGATGTTATATGCATGTTTCAACAATACTACCTACTGTGGCAATTAAGATAGAACTCAAACCCATGATCTCCAGATTGTGGATTTAAATAGGTGAGTTTGTAGCTGTACAGTATGTAATACTGGAAACTTTTTTTTTTCCTTTTATACTGTGCACCTACTAGTTACTTCTAACAGTGTTCAGTAGGGGACGAGCCCCTACCACTCCCAGTACCACTAATACCGTATTACGGTGTACTCTTACTTTAATGAGGATATAAAAGAAACAGCAGTACACCCCAAAATAGCTCACTTACCGCCCACCACATCCTGTGTAGACTCTGTTGTCATGCATTCATTATGATGGCATTGATAGTACAACAGGGTGAGACATTGAAGATATTGGGCTATCATTTCTTTCCTTCTTATCTAAGTATTTCCCATAATTTATAGTGTTCTATTTTGTAATCCAGTGTGACGATAAAGGATGTTTTAGTTTTGAGTCTCCAACAAATAATAATTCTGAAATAATCCCTTAGTGAGTGTTTATTTATTGATTACAGGGGAGGGGGTAGAAAATTACGACCCCTCCTGAGGGGAGGGGTCGTAAAAGATTCTGTCCCCTCTTGAGGGAGGGGAGGGGGGGGGTCAAAAGACTATGTCCTCTTTACCAAAAGATTATAAATAGTTACTACAGTTCAAAGGGGGGGAGGCAATATTCTTTCCCCGCCTTTGGCAAGGGGGGCAAAACATACCACAAACTCTCGACTGGGAGGGCAATAACAAATGTCCGCATCTCTGCGCGAGATCCCCCCCCCTGTAATTTATTTTTAAAAATTAAAAAAATTGACAATAATGGTGGCTAGATAATAAATCACTTTTCGTGCATATTATGTAGGGTATTTATATATTTCCACAACAGTTATGTGGACACCAATAAGAGAGGTCCTCATGTTCTGGCATTACGGAAAGAGCTGGTTATGGGACCGTTAACCTGAATCTAGCAAGCAGTATATCATGTGCCTTCCTGCTTTACCAGTGTATAGCTCCCAATCACTGGTAGGACTTGCCTCCATGGTAGATTGTTCGGTCTGAGGTCACTTTACAATCCCCACATGCATGAATTGGGGCCAACTAATTATCCATCTGTTCACAAAGTATTTATATGTGTATAGACATGGCATGAGCCTGTTTCATTTTACCTTTTGACATAGATGAAAGTTTATCAGTATGCATGTTAATTCAAGATATACATTGTTATCATTATTTTAATCAATCAAACGTAGGTGTGTCAGAGGCAAATAGTTATGTGAATGATTGTATTATTGTGATGATCAAAACTACAATGACAAAGACAATCTGGATGGTCTTCCCCTCCTTGTGTCTGGCATCCTGGTAGCATTATCTTTCAACTTTCAATCTCAGGCAGCTCAAAGCCAATCATGTATTTATGCGCTGTGCCTTTTTACATGACCACATCAGATCTGTCCCTTTTAATGTCCCGAGGAAGCAAGGGAAAGTCTCATACCATGGAGTCGGCTTATGACTTATTATGTCATCCTTTTTGTCCTTTCATGACAGCTCATTTGCCCAAAATCTGTTTTCATGAGAGTTATCATTATCAGACTCGGGTTTTGGTTTTAATGATAATTACACAGACAACAATGATGGTGTGTTTCTGGAATAGTCATGGGATGTGGTAAGAACCAGGATACAATTATAAGGAAAAGGAAATAATGTTATTTGGTTGTTCTTTCTACCAGACCTTTTACTTTGTATGCACAGCTTAATCGACAGAACACTATAATTATGTCATGATATTCTGTGCACCGTAATTCGAGGAATAGATGGCGAGTAATAATCATTTAATATTTTAAGATGATTAGACAGTATACTAATCTGAGGTGTTATACGCACTCCCTAATCCTCAGATGAATTTTTACCAAATACACAGCTGCATCATCCTGTCTGTTTTTTTAATTGCTTTATTACACATCCAAATGATAGTGTGTGATAATATAACTTATTTAGAGCACATTGTCACATGGATTTGTAATTTCTTTGTGAACTGACTGAGTTGTGCCTTTATTTCAACTAGGTTTTGATGTTAACCTTAAGGTGGGTCGCTACCTCTTGAATATGGACACACTGCGCAGGTATCTGCGCATATAGCTTAAATGTCTTAGAATGAGCTGATATTTAATCACTGGGTACATATATATGCTGACTAAGCAATATCCAAAAATTAGACGATTTTGAGAAAAATTAAGCTTTATATTGGACTTAGAATATTTGATACATTTGTAGCCGATAATATTTGCTATTTTTGACATAAGCTAAAAAATTGGAATTATTAATCAATAAATCATTATCTAGATTGCTATGAATGCCATTACATTGCTTGCAGTAACCTAAGGTACGAAGAACAACCATTTTATACCCTGATTCTTGCCATTTTTACCCAACATTTTGGGCATTAAATATAAGATTTTGACGATTTTTGCACTATTTTTTTACTTCAAAGGCCAAAAAAACTAAAAATATGCCCGGGACCCCCTATCAAAAGCACTTCTATATGTTAGCAAATGATCTTTACTATTTTTTGAGAGAGTTTAAAAAAATTCTGTTAACTTTGAATACTATTTTTAGCTAATAAAGCTACAAAATAATGAAAATTTGTTCCTATTCTTTCCAGAAACATCATATTTTTACCCAGAATGCCATTGCATACAACTGTAAAATTATTTTTGCAGTAAAGTGGAACATATAGGCATTTCACATGTGAAGTTTTACATTTCTGTGCATAATTGTTGATATGAAAAAAAATCATGGAAGTTTTCACATTTTTTTTCTATATTTTTGTGAAAAATGAAAATACTTTAATTTTTCAAAATTCTGTAACTTAAAAAGTAGCCCGGGACCCCCCATTTTTCTTTTCATTTTCCGATTCTATATGATCTAGACTGCATGTAGGAAAAAAATAGAGAGATTCTGTTAACTTTGATCAAAGGGTAGCGACCCACCTTAAGTCAAATGTAAGTCATCCTCCCAATCCATTACTGAGACAAATGCACCCACATGCACTTTTTAACAACTCCAAGAAAGCTGGTCAATGCGTTTACCCACTCACAACAATACTCAAAGCCAATATATCCTACTGGGCCCTTGGGTGATGCTAGACTTCGGGATGGACCTTTAGTGGTCTGATGAAAAATGCATTCTAGTATCAAGGTGGTAGTCTATGGGCTTTTACAAGAGTCATTCTAAGCTGACATGCAATGGGTTCCAGGGAGGCAGTGAGGACCTCTGTCCTGTCGTTAAAAGGCATTATCTCTCTGTATGGTGACTGGATATAATGCCACATTGGGATTAATTTAACAATTCCCTTGACAGTTTATCTTTGTATTTAAAGTATAACAAAGGCCAAACTGTAATTATCCAGGTGAACTGATAGAGTATGTAGTGTGATTGAACAGAGGTGATTATACTAAATAGTTCAATGAGAGAGATCACACATCTGTTCAGCCTAACATGAATACATAACCCCATGTTTACATTGGCCTAATTAATGTACAGCTAATTAATAGGGCGTGCAGAAGTCCCTTTGGGGTTTGACCCAGTAATCCCTTTCAAGAAGCCTGGGAGGCTTCTGTATGACAGCCAGGAACTAGTTTACTTCACTTTGGCTTCATCTGGAACCAGCTATCATGCCTACAGCCGCTTGTATAAGGTTTTCTGCTGAGGTCCCAACGTTTTTGAGTAACCTCATTTTTAAACCATAATTATAACCAACAAACACCCTTTACGCCAATACCCATCATCTAGATTTAGGCATAAACCCGAGATTTGAATGGCTAGAGTGATTTGAATTGACAGTAATGACATATGTATACTTCTTTATGATGTGTACGTGGATTTGTGAGTAGATGGGACTTCCGTTTCGAACAATAACTATTGCTATTGTGTTAAGTTTTACGTTTTGAAGCCATCACTAGTGTGCACTACAGATCAATACTTATTATTCCTGGTAAAATACCAACTAAAATATTATTCATTTTACTATGATGTAGGTCACAGATGCTAGCATCCTCGGTGTAATATATATATATATATATATATATATATATATATATATATATATATATATATATATATATATATATATATATACATATATATATATATATATATATATATATATATATATATATATATATATATATATATATATATATATATATATAAATTTAACTTTAATTACAATTATTATGTACTTTTAAAGGGATATCCCAGTGTCTATGCCAGTGACATATAGTATTTCTTTCCTGAACTAATTTTTCACTGGTGCTGCCACCTAGGACTATGTGGGTACTTATGGCTGATGGGTAGTTATGCTATATGGTATATAACATTGTGGTTACCAGACCTATAATCTTTTGCATTTTGGTTACCACCTAAAGGACTCTTGGAATGGGTGGGATTCGATCCAGAAATCTTTGGATCTAAAGTCCAGTGACCTGTAACCAGGGCTAGCTTGCCAGGTGGTGATTACACCTCATAATAGGTTACTGTTATTCAGATAGAGATTCGCCAAAGAACTAGGACTTTCTTTTACAGTTCTTTTTCTAATGCTGCTTTGTATCTTATGTTTTCCCATGACTACTTGTTTTTATTGTTTAGACATGTTACAGATGATCTCATGTATACATTAGAGAAGATTGGTTAAGATATTGTTGGCCAATTTCTCACAAAGTAGGAAGATGTTGGGAAAATAGGCTGTCTCCCCTAGATGGCTATAGTAAAGGGTGTTATAGTTTCAAATGTCAATATATCAAAATCTAGCCTATGAACCATCTTTTTTGTGGCTTCTATCACATGATCATATATAAAATTAACATAGTGCTTAGCGATCTTGAAATATCATTGGTAGATCAAAATATATTGAACACTGGGATATCTCTTTATTGAAACCGCTTCATGATTATCTAAGTCAATCTATGCTACATTATCATTCCAGTAACATAACAGATTACATGTGATTAGACTGATCGTGGCACCATAACTGAATTCCATGGACATAAGTCATGTACAAGTCATCCATACGTTCCTCTCACCTTCCTCCTACCTTAAGGCTGCATTCATGCATCACGACCTGCATTGGTGCATCATGACAACCAACGGAAGGAGGTATCATGCAACTCTTCTGCAATGGCTGTCAAAGTGTAATAAGGGAATAAATGGATGGACGATTTCTGGATGGGCCTCTGTCTCTGTCTCTCTCTCTGTCTCCCCTTCTCTCTCGATCTCGATTTTGTTTTCTTTTAGCATAGCTTCAAGCTATGTTAATTAAACTATTAGCATGGGGCTCAAACTAAAATCACCATTATTACCATATAGCCCAAGCCAATACCTCCCCATACCTATCATTACATACACGCTATCGAATATTGTTCCTGGTAATTGTAGTTACTGATCACGATTCATAGAATCATCCGGGAATCATCACGGTGAATGGGTATACATGATCTGAATCTGGACACCTGCGAGACTATTACTAGATGGTTTGGTGTTAGTTGGGAAGGAAGGGAGAGAATTTCCTCAACTTTAATAATTCCCTACATTCCTTATGGCAAGACATATTTAAATAGGATGTCATGGGATGATGAAATTAGATACGAATCTAACATTACTTTGGTATTGTTATTTTCTTATTTCATCTTTACATTTACATGTAGTGATATGGGGGTGGGCCAAGCAACGTAATGTATCGTATTGTACTCAGTTTGGCAAAGTTTACTAAACAAAGTTATATTATTATGACGACTTATTACCAAATTACCCATTGGCTCGATATGCATAATAATTTTTTATTGATCAATTAGAAATTATGATAATATCTAGATAGCTTTACATAGTTATCAATCATATGGTTATTTTGTTAAGTATTAATTAAATTGTAATTGCTTTGGCTTGTGCTGTCGTATTTGTGATCTCACAGATATCTATAAAAGATCTAGATAACATCTTTATGTAGATCATTCTCTCAGAGACTTGAGACCAAAACAGACGTTTACACAAGGAGCTGCCGATCATACACAGTGAGTATAATTCTTACATTAACTTAGGCACGAATTTAAGGCCTAGATTGCATGAAACAATTTCATATCAAATCGTTAAGGAAATGTCAAATAGATGCTTAGATGTTGCCAGACGGACCTGGGATATAATATCATTATTGATTGATTAATCTGGTCGGAATCGGAGAGAAATCTGTATTCTTAGGATAGGTACCTAGGCGGATGCGTCCATTGTAGGACAGAGACTTCTTTTTGGAGATCTCAGACATACATTTTACGTAAATATGAGTTTATGGAGAGTATATGAACCAGCATGTGAACTAAGCATGACTAAACATGTAGAAAATGTGGTAAGGTCGAACAGTATATGTCTGCAACTAGTGTGTATTGATCGTTATTTCTCACAAGGTGTCTAACTTTACGCACTTCCAGAGGCGATTCTAGAAATTGGAAGAGGGGAGGGGGTTCACAACACTCCAAATTATCAAAAAGCATCAGACACAGACTCGCGACGAATCAAAATATCATTAGAAAAATCAAAAAAGAAAATCTGAAAAGGACGGAGGCTCAGACCCCCAGGAGTCCCCCCCCCCCCGCTGGCTTTGATGTTGATTGCATCTGCATGAGATGTCCGGTACTATCTTTTTCAAATACCTCATTACAAGTTAAAGTCTGTCAATATTTATAATCCAAATGATAGCCTACAGTCAAGTTTCCAGCAGTTGAAGTTAAATAACAAAAGGAAGATACCAAATTGCATTGATAAAATTCGCCAACCAAAACCAGTTAACGAATTGAGAAAGGATTCGGGCCGGGGTGGGTGCATTTACCCTATGTAGCCTATTTATAGGTCTGTGTATAAGCAAGTATATGGTAGTGGTTAAGTCGAAAAGTGCATAGGATAAATGTCTCCCCCCCCCATACATTGTCATGTATGTATAGGTTAGACACATATTTTTGTTTCTTATGCGGACATTTTTTGGCAATCTTAAGAGTACCACTATTATCTTCATATATTTTCCTAAAATACATACCCATAAGGATTTTACAGAAGCTATATAAAACATCGCATTCCATCCATTCAGATCATAAAGCACAGAGTTGTTTAAACTAACAGTTAAAGGCTGCAAGGAAAAATGTAAGTCTCATTTTAGCGCAGGGTAGGAACAAATGAAACATATCGCTGTTTAGAACACCTCAAATAAGTGAAGGGGTTGTATATACAGGCACGAGGGGTAGTATGTTCCTCAAATGTATCAAAGACTTTTTTTGGCGGAAAGCCACTCCTGTGTAAAGAGTGAGCTTGATGCACCCCCCCCCCTCGGTATTCAAATACCATGGTAAGGGGCTAAACATTGGGCTTGGGAGAGTGAGGAATTTTCACTAAAATAAATACCCATTAAAATAATTATAGTAAAAACAATTATAGTATACAAACTTACATTCCTCCAGACATCAAGATGAAGCCTGCATTGGTTCTGAGCCTCCTCCTGGTGTTGGTGGGGATACACTCCCAGGTACAGGAGGGTGGGGCAGCACTCCCACTGCCTCCAAGTGTAGCAGCAGCCGAGGGCCCTCCAGCACAGGCAAAGGAGGTGCAGGGCGACGCTAACGTAGGGGTGCAGGGGCAGAGGTCCGCACTGAAAGGTTGACGCTACAGTATACATATGTACGTATATTCCTATGCGGATATTAAATTCAAAGAGATATAAACAGTTTACAATGATAGAGATATAGGAACTGAATGCTTTTTAAAATTAAGGAAGATAGGTTGAGCCGCATTATGCATGGTATTACTTCTGTAGGCTATCTTGTCTTTTATAGTTGGCAAACGTTTTTGTTGTGTGGAGCCAACACAAAAATCTTGAAATAGACAATATTCTCCTAAACTAATCAATCACCAAACTTATAGATAAGACGATTAGTATAATCTGAAAGAGCTCTGCCTTCAAACTCATCAGCTGAAATGCCTTTAACATGAATAACACACCAGCTTTAATACTGTAGGGGACTCGAATCCCATTTGGACCGATGTTATGTAAGTCGCCGGATTGTATTAGTTCTCGGCCTATATATAGAGGGCGCGAGTGACAGTGAGAGGGCGCTACGATCGGGATAGGGGTGGATATATAAGGCCGAGTGGCCCAGGTAGTAGACAGACCTGACAGGGTCTCGCACCGCATGGAACCGTATTTAGCTTGACTGTATAGGAACGATTAATAAACCTCTCTTTGCATCCAGAAATTCGAAGAACCTTCCGAGTTGTCTTTCCTGTGACCGAAAACTCTACAATACCATCATACTGTTGTTAAGGTGAGGACATTGGCAGATGGATGAGGCCCGTGCAATCACCCAGAGGGAAAGGTGTGACCTTAACGCCCGCCGAGCTGCCTGCAGTGACTCATAATGTACCCACGTCTACAACGCCAGTTTGATACACACAAACTACTTCTTGCTGTCAGAACAATAACCAGGCCATTTACATACTAACTGAGATATATTGTGATTAAAGCAGTGGTTTAGTTTAATATAATTATCTAGCTGTTGATCACACTGCAGAACGTTACTACTCGCTTATGCCAGATATTAAACTTTTCAAATATCACATGTTGAACAAGAATTGACATCCTTATACCAAAACAATGAAATTACCTTTTCTACTTAATCGTATGTAAAATGATCCAGAAAAACTGAAGCGACAAGATACACTGCTGTAAACAATTTATCTTTAAAATCATTCATTAATCAATCTTTGTCCTTGGAGATCTACAAAAGAACTCCTGTTAACTATGCACACTTTGAATAAAAAAACTGGGAAAAAAAGATTGATAATTTTGTTAAATTTCTCAATTGCCACAATTATTGTCTTGTGCATAGTGAACCTGAATGATAAGTCTACACGTATTTAATCATGATAATGTAAGTGTAAACTATATCTTCTGATGCTACCATGAAAAGAAAAAAAAAACTCCCCCACATTATTGAGTATTGACCTGTCCCCTAGGTTATAATTCCTAATAAGCGTTGTACAGGAATTGTATTGTATTTATATATTTTATTGGCTGAAAGATTCTCGGTGCCTATGGCTATTACGCATAGCCATTCTCAAGATTCGTATGCATGTAATCTAAATAGTAAATAATTTACCTCAGGGTATTTGGTACAAATCTAGTGCCTGGATCCTCTATAAATAATAACTGTACTGTCGTTGGATGGTGACAGGGAAATTACTCAAATATATGAATGCTCTTTGGAGGAAAAAAAGGCTGTACATTCCTTATGAATACACTTATCATGATCACCATCATAATTGTCCCTATGCATTCACCTTGGCACGGGTACATGAGACACATTACCAAACTACCTTTAACCAGGGATCCATGATTGACATTAATTTTAATTTAATTATGAAACCGTCACCAATCACGTATGATTATCTCAGTGTACTTACTTTGGCAAGAGATCGAATTGATTAACTCGTAATTACTCTGCCACGAACCATTTTTTTATTCTCAGTGATCTCATAGAATGCAGTAGAAAGTGGGGACCGCAGTAAAGTGAACCCATGGAGAAGTGAGTACCGTGGATAAAGAAAGCACATTGAGATATGAGTAAGTTAAAGTGAGAAGTGAACACTTTATGATTAGATGCTTATGATCCTCACCATGTTCACACCGTGGGTGGATAGTATACACATTGATGCTTGTGGTGCTTGCACAACAATATCACACCTATTCTTGAACTAGCATATCAATATAATCCCAAAATAAATTACACTGAAATCCCTACGAGGGCCTAAAGTGTTAATACCTTTGGCTTATCATGGTGACAGTGACCCGTCTGAGCATGTCTGAAGGTAGGTCTAAAGTTCACCCCAGTCAATAAGGCTGGTCCCCAGGGATGGCGCAAAAACACCATTACACAGAGAGAAGAAACAGCGTCAAAATGGAGTCCAGGTTGCAGAATGACTCCCCTCTCTAAGGGAGTACAGGTAGCATAAGGGAGCCTAGCTGACATGGGGAGTCATATGACCCACAGAGCTATAAGACTCCCCCAGCTAACTCCCTTAGGTCAGACAGAGAGTCACCTAGGCTCCCTTATGCAACCTGGACTCCCTTAGAGAGGGGAGTCATTCTGGAGGCAACCTGGACTCCCTTTTGACGCAGTTTCTTTTCTCTGTGTAGGGTTGTACTAACCAAACACTGAAGAGACTCCTTCAGGGTCTACTTTAGTATTTGATTAATTGAGCATAGGTCCTTGTTGACCACCCATCGAAGTGTGTGTTCTCTGCTATAGACCTTTTGGTGTAATCACCTGTACTCCATCTCACTCAATACTGTATGAGTGCCCCATCAGTTATAATACTTTCATGAGGGCACACTGTCAGTACGACCTCGTAGCAGCGCCATACCCAGCTAACAAAAAAACGTTATTTTACATCAAAATAACGTTTTAAAACTTTATATAACGTTATGCGATAGTAAGGAACCTTAGAGAAACGTTATATAACGTTATAACATGTTATATAACGTTTTTTTGTTTACTGGGTACCCTATATGTGCATACCACAACAGACTGTTATCAAGGGCGGGGCACCTCAATCCATCTCGTACAGTCTATCAGAGGCCATTGGGCCTGTCGCGGTGTACCTCTTGTATTCAGCAGAAGCAGGACATTCCCCACCTCAATCTGCCCCAGCTCCAATCAAGACATAACCAGGTATAACCTCTGTCAATCAGGCTGTTCATAAATGGACAGTTTTGTATGATGTATCCCCGTACGCCGCATACCAAACCGAGGGGAGTCTGGCTTGAGAAGCCAGACATCTATGATGAAACAGATTTATCATACAACCAAAATACATTCATCTACCCCTCCCCTACTATATATTGTTGTAAATTCGCTGAATTTTGTGGTTGAATCGCTGAGTTCTGTTTACATTGCCGACACTGCAATAGAGTTCACATGACATGACTAAGTGCTTTTTTCTAATTGCTTGACAGCGTCACACACAGAGGGGTGATACAGAAAGACGTACCACGACCCTGGGTGGTGCCTTTTCCTTCCAGCTACGTTAGGTCGTGTAATAGATAGACAAAGGTTCACGAGGATAGTTCCCCACTGAAACATATCACTATTCCTCATAATAATTTTATAATCACTGTAATCCACCTCAAAATTGTAATCTCGGTCTCCGCCTCGTGAAATAACCCTCGGTGGGGAACTATACGAGTGCTCCTCTGTGTTTATTTCATGTTATTGTTAACTACATTCATTCATCAAAATTCCACTTAATTGATCTGAAAAAGCTATTTTATAGTGTTTAAATAATCAGTTTTAATGATTTAAAAGGCCGTGAAATACGGGAGAGGGTTATTTCACGGGGGCTGTTAAATACGGCCTCCCTTGGTTAAGTCAATGGGAGTGTCGTATTCACCATGAAATAAAGACCAAGGCGTTTCTCAGAAGCCAACAGCTGCTAAAACGGAGCCATAAAGTATGGATCTAGCAGGTCATTGGCCTCCTATTGTCTTAATGTCAGTCGGTGCATGTTATACAATACACTGTCCTCCCCTGCAAATTACTTTTTGCTAAATAGAAACTGCCAGAAACATATCACTATTCCTCATAATAGTTTTATAATCACTGTAATCCACCTCAAAATTGTAATCTCGGTCTTATAATGATAACTGTCATGAGATGATATTCAGAGAAAATGAGCTGTCACGAAAAGGGTAAAATGAATGACATAATTACCCATACGCCATCTCTCTGGGATGAGCTTACTTTCTTAGCAGATGTTATAAAAGATTGGCTGTTTAGGATGAAATGAAAACTTGCAACATTAATGCTCCCAATATGTCATACGCTTTGGGGGGGGGGGGGGCGATATAGTGATAACTTTGCTGTCATAGTGTTTTGATACTGTATTTATGAATTCAGTGAAAAGATAAAAAGGTTATTGCATTATTTACCGTTATGATATATATATATATATATATATATATATATATATATATATATATATATATATATATATATATATATATATATATATATATATATATCATAAATATATATATAACAAGAGAGACTAGAGTAATCATGAAAACGCCAGAATGTATACGATTACAATTAATGATAAGAAAGAAGGCATATACATGGTAGAAAAGCATGCACAGACTGGCAGCCTTTCTCACAATATTGTGTTTATGTTTAAAAAGTACATGACATGTATAAGAATAGATGATTGAAACATTAAACGCCATGCTAATTACAAGTCAAGCATGTGAAAAGATCGATGCTCATGATCGGTCGGTCAGTGAACTTAAGAGGGGATGAACACATATCATAGCTGATTCATGTAAGGTAGGGCCATTAGGTAAAGTCTTTTTTCCCTACACAATTAGAGTGGAGATTACCCAGATGGGTCCCGCAGCTAAACAACCTCATTTAGTGTAGCAGTGTGTTATACCTTACTCTACCCTACTGCCTTATGTCACTAAGTATGGACACCTACTCTTCCAAATCTACTGTTATTGTAGAGTGATGTATTCTTTGGGTTAGTGGGTACGAACGTGAATTATTTCACGCCAATTCACTGAGGTACCAAATAATGGCAATGAATCATTCTATACTGTGAGGGAAGCTAGAATTACTAATTTTCCAAAATACTGGGTGTCGAAATAATTATTACCACAATAATTGGCTGATGAATTATAACAGAAGTCGAGAAGTTAAAAAAATTTGATAACAGGCTACAAAGACATGTGTATATATATACATATATATATATATGCATACTTCTCTGGTCTGTCATTCAGTAAACTACGGATCATAATTTGTGATCACCATTTCTTTTAGCTGATAGATGTTGGGAAGGGCCATGAGGTTAAGTGTCTGTGTTCCTACATAATTATTGTCATCTAATTTAAATTTTCCAGATGAGTTTCCTCTGTAAACAACTTAATGTCCTGATTTATTGTGGGAATGTAACCTACACCCTACTGCCTAATTGCCCCAATGTATTACATTTCTATGTCGGCGTTTGTTTACGCCATAGATCTGCCCATATATATATATATATATATATATATATATATATATATATATATATATATATATATATATATATATATATATATATATATATGTGTGTGTGTGTGATATTAATTGGGCCTGGGTGGCTCTTACTGAATGGTATCTCCTCTGGCTTACACACTAATTGCCATGAAGCAGAATGCTTCGTGTAACCATTATCACTCTACTATTCAGAGGGAACAGGGAGTGAACCATAAAGCAGGCAGGGACACAATATACTGCCTACCAGATCCAGGTTAACTGTCCCATAGGCGGCTCTCCTTGTAATGGCACCGACAGGCACTAACAGTTTATGAATGGCTGCAGAATTACTATGAACAGGATGTGGCGGTCAGTCAGTGAACTATTTTGGGTGTTATGGGTTGTTTTCTTACCCAAATAAAAGTAAGGGTACATAGTGGTCTTTTTACTAGGACAGATGAGTATTTCCAATCCCAAGGCTAGAGCTAGGTACATTTTACTAAAAGAATGACCTTAACACTCCCGGTAAGAAAGCCTCTGTAATGCTCAATCCATTCAATCCAGGACAGTGTATCCTACTTTTATCATTGCCCTTCAAGAAGAAAAAAATAAAATGGCTAAAAATCACTGGGTCATGCAAACTGCATATCAAGCAATAATACAAAGATTATTTGGCTGTATTCTGTGTTATCAAAGGGAGTTGTGGGCAGCTACAAAAAGTCTGAAACTGCTGAAATACACTCTTTATGGATTCATCAGCCTAAATGAATTGCTTTGGCTGAATCACATCTTCTCATGTCCTAAAATGGGAGCATTAGTCAATCACGGAAAGTTTGTGGTAAAAATGGCAGATAAATTGAAAGCATTAGTGATTTTCGTCTGTTTGGCATGCAGTCTGATGGTCACAAACCAATCTAACACTCATCTGTGTTGAATATGTCATGGATGGAGCCACAAAAGCAGGATGTCTTTGTTTTGTAAAACAATAAAACCAAATGATCATTGAATTAAGTTTAAATTAAGACAAAATAAATCGCAAATCCCAAAAGATCACTTACCGTAGTGGCTTTAATAAACACAGGAGTCTCAAATCAGCCCAGGTTTTGAAAAAGCACAGGGTCAATGAGAGTATTGAAATGAAATAATCTAGGTCATTGTGTCTTGAATAAGCGCAGGTCTTGTGTAATCACAGGGTGATTGGTACTATCTACATCCATAAGTGCAGCCCTCTGCGCTTATTCAAGCCACTATGGCACCAGCTAACTGCAATCAGGAATATTAATGCCAGGTCTGATGATACTTTCTGTAATCATACTTGAGTTTCATTATGTCACGTAGGTTGGTATTATTAACAAATGAAGGTCTGTGATCTGAGGATGAAGGCCTCTTTAGCCCTAGCCAATCTTAAAAGTTCAAGTCATTCCTCAGTGGCCTAAAAGACTAGAAAACTTAATGGTGACCAACAATTTTGCCGCGAAAAACAGGGTTAAAGCTGGCCACTAAAATGATCCCGGAACCACGTAACATAATATATAATAATACCGTATTCGACGTAATAAGCGCCCTCCCCCTAATAAGCGCCCCCCCTTTTAAGAGCATGTTTAGAATAGAACAAGGGCTCAACTTTCACGATTTTGGTGAAAATGAAACGCCTAAGTAGGCCTACTAGAAAACGCTATAAACATAATTTTATAAGCGCCCAGGGCGCTTATTACGTCGAATACGGTAATAATAATAATAATAATAATAATAATAATAATAATAATAATAATAATAATAATAATAATAATAATAATAATAATAATAATAATAATATATAATATTATATGTTTTAACTACATCACTTCTCGCATGTACTTCATGTTCAATTCTATTATTGTATAGTTTTGAGTGTTGGAAATGGATATCATGCAAAAATTAGTGTTAGGTACTCAGCACGGATGACTGTGTCCTGTCAGTTCTCTGTTCTCCCCAGAGGTGGTAGTCAATGGAGCTTAACTTGTCAGAAACCTATAACTGGTGTAGTCTGCCATTCCTGTCCTAATGTTCCCACACACTATACCCTGCTAGGACCTCTTGTACATTTAATCTAAGAAGCCTACTCCCATTCAAGCTATAGTTACTAAAAGCTAACAGAGTCGCCACTGTAGGGCACACACTGAAAATCTATAGATTGAAAGGGTTAGTCAGTACAGACTATCCTAGGTTCGTCATATGTGTGTTAGTCATGATGGCAAAGTTTTATTCAAAAATGACTGAGGGGTCAGTCAGTAGTGGCTTTTATTTGTCTACTTAAATACCTCATTTCTTTATAGCCATCTAATTAAATATACTGATAAAACACAATACTTCTTAAGCAACATTAATGTTACTTTTCAATTACACAACCTCTGCATAAATGAGGTAAGAATGTTACCCTCACCATCAAATTGATTAATTCTCCCGAAAACAGTATCAATCCGAATATTCAAGATACAATTTAAATCATTATATTAAATAGTAGCTGTTATGCTGCATTTGTAGCTATCCTAGACAAACTAGTGACAAGTCCTAGGTAGCCTAGCACTGGCCACCTTACTAGAGACGATGAGGGTGTACATGTACTCCTCACCGATCTGAATTCCTTGAATAATGGCCAGGGAAAAAAGTCCAGCTAACCAGAAATAGTATTTAAAGCTGTTCTAATCAATTCAATGATTCCAGGCTTGGAGCATGTTTAAAGCTGGTTCTAAAAGCCTTGTAAATGAAGCCTCCAAGCAGTGGCAAAGCAGACTTTCAGGGCTCTTAGTGAATATAGTGAGCCAAACCTTCACACAGAAAATTAAAGGAGTCAACCGTATTTCCCACGTGGCTCTGGTAAAATAGAGAGTCAAACAGCTAATGACTCTGCTTATATGAAGGGTCAACTTGAGTTAACTCTCTCCCATCAGTGTCAACTTGACTTGACTCTTCAATATCTGTTTGGCACTCCATTTTTACCAGAGCCACGTGGGAGACACAGTTGACTCCTTTACCTTTCTGTGTGTTGAAATGGCTTTCTCATGGTCTATTGAGTAGTATTTGATTAATTGAGCTTCACCTCTGTTGACCCTGTTGTCCGGCCATATATGGACATTCCTCAGTCGATTCCTCCTGAGTCAAAAGTAACTGGGATTGTCATTTGGAGGAGTTGCTAGCACCTGGCTGTGTCTCATGAACATGGGCCAATGTTTTCGTCTATGACTGGGTGCAATCTATGACCGGGTGCAATCTATGACCGACTTGAAAGAAAACGGTTTATTTAGGGCAGATGTAGATATAAATTGAAATAAAATGAGTGATATAAAGTCTTAAAACTCCCATTAACATTTTCCACCATTTATATCTTCATCTCCCCTAAATAAGGCCACTCAAAAAAAAAAAGTTGTTTCTCATCACCGCGCGCATCATAAAATTTATGATTTGGGGAAAACTTTTTTTTTTTTTTTATACATTTTTGATGAAAAATATGTTAAAATTGTCAAAATATTGGCAAATTTGGTATCAAATTAAAGCTTATGCTGTCAGCAATGCAATTAGCTAGGTGTAACTTGCATTCTTACAACTTTTGCTGATCAATAAACTCCAAATTACTAAAATTTGAAAATTGATTGCGAAATGTCCAAATTTCCCTATCTAAATTGCCCCGCGTAAAAAAAATAAAAATAAAAATAAAAAACGCCCTCGTCATATTTTTCATTGCTTGGTGATGAGAAACAATTTTTTTTTTTTGAGTGGCCTAAAACAGGTTTTTTTCAAGCCGGTCATAGATTGCACCCGGTCATAGATTGCACCCGGTCATAGATTGCACCCAGTCATAGACAACAACAATGGCCCGATCTCATGAGACACAACCACCTGGTTGTAGTGTACCCCTTATCATCTTAGCAGGAGTTCCATAACTGAGCGGCCCAGCTCTGTTGCAGATGGACACTGGTTGAGGAATGTTAATATCATGTTTAAGCTGCAGTATAGCCAGTCACCACAAAAGACCTCACTGATTCCAGTGGTTTTTATGTTATCCTGGAAATCCTAAACTTGGACTGACTGCGTTAAAAGCCCACAGACAACCAGTGTGATCCCATGCATCTTTCATGAGAACACTAAAGGTCTTTCACTGAACACCAAATGTCAACCGTGTTCAGGGCCCAGGGAAATGTATTGGCTCTGAGTATTGCTGTAAGTGGGTAAAAGCATTCACAAGCCTCTGTGGAATAGCTAAATCTTACAGTTAGATTGTTGGCCTTAGAGACTGGTTGAGAGACTTGTTTGTATGCCTGGACCACCAGAAGTTTAAACAACTGAGTGACCAAGTGCATGGTACAACCCCATCTTGTTCATGATAATACGCTTCCAAATATTTCTCATGATTTACACTATTATTTGGATGTGTAACATAGCAATTTACAGCTCAAGAACAAGCAGGATGTTGTGGCTATGTGTTTGATGGAGTGCATATTATAACATGTCAGATTAATGCATATAAAATAGGAAATGTAGAATACCAAATGTATATTCTGTATTTAATCTGGAATGTTATTTACATCTATTTAGGTAAAACAGTATCATAGTCAACATCAACCTTGGCCAAATACACTATTCATGATAAGCAAGCTGTTTCTTGGAAGCCAACAGATGCTACAACAGAACCATCAAATATGAATCCTGGAGGTCACTGCCCTCATGTTGACTTAGTGTCTTTTGGTGCATACCCTGTTCTCCCCATAATGATTATTTCATAAGTCTTATCACTCCACAACAACTGCCAAGATCATGTCACAATCTTATTTTCAGTGTAATTAGATTTAACATCAAACTCTTAGTTTGATAATCACAGCTGTCACGAGATCAGATTTTGAGAAGATGAGCTGTCATGAAAAGACCAAAAATAAGTCATAAGCCTACTCCATGGATACTTTCCTCTGCTTCCTGGAGACATTTTGATTAACAGTTGTGATACAATCCTGGAGAAAGAAAACATACTTAAATACAATTATTGGCTTTTAGCTGTTAGCTGGGATAAAACTTGGAATGCCACCAAGATTGCAGATTCTAGCTTGTGAGACCATCTTGACGTCCTTGCGTGGGAAGAGGTTGTCAATGACACATCATGTTAACATTGCCACACACTGTGTCACACCCACTCATTAGTATGTCTGTGCATACATTTTACAGTAGTTTGCCAGGTAGTGACAGCAATAAAATAGGCCTATAGTTGGCTAGAATGCTAGCATCCCCACCTTTCGGAGTAGCGACGAGTTGAACAGGCTTGTGATCAATCCTGGAATGTGCAGAAAGTCACCTATGATAATCTCGGAGTTAACAGTGTTTTGGTCATCTTGATATCTTTGACACGTTTTGCTACATTATGTGGAACAATCAGCAATATCGAGAGACACTTTGTTACCTTTAAATACTCTAGTCTGTAATGTCACCCAGGAGAACCTGCTCAACATTATGTGGCTAGGGAAAACCCTTCCACATCAATGAGGGCGTAAAGATGAGGTGAGACGTCAGTTTCAATACTTGGTATCTTTTATTAATAATAATATTAATATCAGAGTACCAGTCACTAGGGCTCAGTATATAAGTTACTGATGGTTGCAAGATGATAAGTGATTTCCTCCTCCATCTGACCGGGGTATAAGTACAGGTGCCCAGCAGGTGGAGGGGGTGCCCATGTGACCGGAAGTAGATGTAACAGTGGTTTTCATTGGATAATATACATTTGACATTTGATTGGATAATTATATATTCATGGCTTTAACATGTGGTGTGCGCTGGACCGCGGGTGGGGAGCCTGGGTCCAGTGCATTATGGGTAATGGATTACATAATAAGTAGCATGCACACATGGGGGCTTTGTCGCCCACCTTCCAGGTGGCCTCCGGCCGGCTCAAGTGGCTTTGGCGGTGCCACACTGATTAAGGGTGTCCAGCTTTATAGCATTGTTTTATGTGTTGACAGTTAATCCTTGAGGTCAACATATAGTTCATTTGTTTTGTGTATAGGTGACCGGTCGGTGCCTTGTCGTCTGGAGGGGCCGACCGTTACCTATTGTTCCTGGGATAAGGGTCTGCTTGTGATCTATGGATTAGTTATGTATGGGGGTCAGTTATGCTTGGCTTTATGAGTAAAAGGTATGTCTGACGTCTAGGTGTACTTTGATGGACATATGGATTGAAAATATGCATAAAGTATTGTGCGTATTACAAATAATAATAAATATGAATATTAATAATCATAAATCATAATTATGACGTAATATGACGTAATATGACGTAATACAATTGATGAAGGTATAATAAGGGGTTTTGTGGCGTGACAGCTATCAAGCAACGAGATATTCAGACTCTTGCCACTTTGGATTGGCAATATTTTATCACATGCAAAAACATTCTTTGGTTGCCCTTTGCTCTTTCAAGCACACCCCTAATATGATTTTACCGGGCGCTATTGTACATTTAAAAAATGGTTTTGGCATTATTTGCAATTTCTATTTTATCACTATCAGATCTCTCATCCAAAAGGAATAGTGTTCAACTTCTATCACATAATCATGTTAGATAAGTCTATAGCTCACATACTCCTTGCTTATATTTTCCTTGGAATATATGAAGAGTTAATTTGTTGTATATATATATATATATATATATATATATATATATATATATATATATATATATATATATATATATATATATATATATATATATATATATATATGTATGTATATGGAAATCTGAAAAGAGATGAAATTGGTGCCGAGGTAGCGAATGAAAGCAAGGCCAAGGAAAGTGCAATAGCAGTACCCTTAGGACAAGCAGGATGTGGTGGGCGGTAAGTGAGCTATTTTGGGGTGATGCAGTTTGCTTTATATACCAATCAAGTAAGGATATATTGTAATACTGTGTTAGTGCAATAGTGGTACTGGGAGAGACAGGAGATTGTCCCCCACCGTGGCATTTCTCCTCCTCACAGTGGATTAGGGAAACTGCATATTGAGCACATTTGGACACAAAGGTTGTGTGTGTTTTATGTCGCTGCGATACAAAATTCTAAACTCTGAAAGCTAATATTCATAAATATCTCATTCAATTATGATGCAAAATAAAATAAATCTAATGCAGCAGTGATGTTTGCCTGTTTAGCGTAAACTATAACGATCTCAAACCAATTCAGCACTAATTGGTACTTGTGTTTGGATCGCATTTATCTCATAGCTACTAGGCAGGAGAGAATCAATGCAAAGGCGTGATATCATTTGATATTTCGCAGGTGTAAATGTACCATCCTAAACACTGGAGCTGAGTGGCTTTATTCAATGTGATGATAATCCAATGGGATATTCAAGTATACTTCTCCTCTTCGGATCAATGCAAATTCCTATTACTTTATGGCCAGATATAATTTATCCTCCTGCTGGTATTGACAAACTCTCTACCAGGATGTATTTAGAGAAAGAAAAATCAACTCACATTAAAGTTGGAGAAGAGCACTAGCATTGATTTTTGACAGAGGTCATTGAAGGATGTGCTTTTACTGTCAGGGCCCGAATAATTAAAGGTCAGAAATCTTCTGAGCACTATGCCAAAGACTACACTGGTCATTAAAACGATCACTTCATATTTGTAAAACAGTGATATCATCACTGTCCATCACATCTCTAGCTGCAATTGTTGTCAAAATATATTTGTGACATCAAGGTTGAGCATTATCCACTGGAACTGTCTTCTGGATTGTTTCTACCTGTTTAGAGTGGATACCGTGCTCAGCACTGTTACTTTCGAGGTGTATTTTGTAGCTATGACAGATGACCACAGAGTTAAAGATCTATTACCGACCTACCTCATTTCCTGTCCTATTGTTTCTACTCCCTGGTACTCCTTAAGTGGTAGAATAATGTGCGTATAAATGGTGATCATTGATTTCCTCCCACGCACTCCCTTGTTGCGTGGCATCATTTTAGACAAGGAAAAGATTCACTACTAGCATCTAAAGTGCAATAAAATTAATCTTATAAATGCTCATGGTGCTTGTTACATCAAAAACATTGACTACAGTATAGCTAAACATAGAGTTATTTCCTAATGAAATATCCCTTTTCTGAATTGACGGTCTATTCTTGTGGTTTTTACATTGACCTATGCTGAGATATCTTCCTTTTGCTACAACCAGAATGTTTCCATCAGGTGTGTTATTGTGTTTACTGCTGTGATTTATCAACCATATCAAATAAGCTTTGGGTTTGTCAATTCCAGTTTATTCAATGTTTGCCATCTAGTCTAACAATCAATACAGACACGATCGCTCTTAATCAACATCTACTTTTATTTTCTAAGCCTCCGATTTATTGAAGAAGGGAAATACTAAGCCTCTCCATAATAATCTATTCCAACTCCAGACTCTGTAGAAGACAAAACTATTATAATCTAGGCATCGACCACCAGATGACAGTGTGAACGTAGCTCGCAGTTTTCCTCCTAAGTTGATACAGACCAGCAGGAGCAGGTATTAATTAGATGGAGATAGAGGCTCACTGCTCCTGGTGTTGGCAAATAGGCGATAATTAATCAATGCAATCCAGTAATGAGTTAATATAATGTAGTGTAGTGCATTCTGAGGTCTTGGCTAGTAATGTGTGATGAAGGGTGTTAATTCTACACTTATCACTTTAATAACATAATGGATAGTGTCTGGAAACCCCTTTGTGTTGATGCCAAGTTCAGCTTCCATATTCTTTTCTAAAAATGTGGCGGGGGGACTTAAAGGAGAAGTAATTGACCACAGAAAGTATGATTAAAATTGGTATAAAAAAACAGCATTTGTGAGAAGCTTTTTTAGTAAAAATTGCATATCACTAAAATATATAGGCATAGTATATCAGTGAAATATATAGGCATAGCAGCCTCCGAGACTGGCCAGAGTCAAAGCATTAAGAGACTCCTTCAGGCTTACTCAATAGTATGTAGGGTAGGTCCACCCTAAGTCAAACTCATACCTTGAGTCAACCACTTTTGACATGAAATTGCAACTTTAGTATGCATCTGGTGACAATAAACTCCCACTGATTTAAGAATTGAAGTGTTTTCCAAACATATACTGCACATAGCATCTGCATCATCACTCTTTTTCATACTGTAAAATCAGTCAGAAGTACCCCTGTTTGACCTGTTTTGACAAACAGAGAATGAAAATCTCTCCACTGTTCATTCCCTTTGGTAGTTGATTTGAAATATTTGTACCTTTCATACACAGTGTCGATCGGTTTTGTGAGCTGGATACGTATCTAAATTACACAAATCATGACTTCATTGAGCAAAATTTATTTCCTAAATTATTTAGGACTGATTTCGTAAGGTATACTCATTTCACCTTAAGTCAGCCATGAATTCACCCTAGGTCAGCCATGAATTCACCCTAAGTCAACCATGGAGTTTTCTTCTCTGGAATACCCCCTGGAATTCTCTCACCCTGAATTTCCTTCTAGGACCTCTCCACCTACCTTGTTAATACCTCGACCTCTCAGAATACCCTCTTCTACTACAGGGTTAAGGATAGTAGGCCTACTTGTGTAATGTATAGAGAGTAAGGATAAAACACAAAAAGAGGGGGGGAAGGGGGTGAGGGGGCAAAGCCCCCAATATATTCAATAGAACTCCATACTGCATGTCTATAATGTTATATTTAGTCCTCATTGCTCATACAAGTAATATTTACTTGTATTGATGGCTCATAATGCAGTTGTATTCACCTGAGGTACAGTACTGAGGTTGTCTTGATGCTTTCATAGTCAATAAATTGTTTTCTTCTCTATTGTTAGTTGCAACATATTGATATATGATTCATGCATTCATCCATTGATGAAAATCAGAAAATTACTGGTTTATGCCACATATTTCTGGTGGTTGTAATATGGCTGACTCAAGGTGCATTTTGGCTGACTTAGGGTGAAAAGGGGCAATTCTGAATACTCTGATAAATCATGGAATTAAATACTGCAAACTGATATATAGCATTGTAAGACATCATGAATGTTACTCTCCAGAGCAATAGCTAAATTTTAGTTCAATTCTGAAGGATATGCACAAAAAACTCTAGGAGCAATTAGACCTGAAAGGTAGCTCATGAAAAAACATGGATCAGACCGGTTGAAAGTGGTGAACCTACCCTATAGTTGATTACATGTAGGTCTCTGTTGTCCATCCTTCATGCTGTGTGCTCTCCCCTATCTCCCCTATTGGTCTAGTCACATCAGCTCCATCTCACTATACATACTCTGTGGCTGCCCGATCAGAAGGTGGGACTTTCATGAATAAACAGGGTCAGTATAATCTCATGGCCCCAAAAATGCACTATGGGGAAATTCTTTGGTCCTCTATTTATCCAGAAACTGTGAGTATCAGCCATACTCCTTTGTCACCAAAATGTCCTCTCTTCCCGGAGGCATTCCCAGAGAAAGTCAGGAAATGCCCAGCATTAACTTACTCTTGTTGAAATGCTCACATTTCTCTCTCAGTACAGACGGCATAAGCCTCACTTGGTGTCTAGCACCATCTTGTACCTCCATAAGAGGGAGTGAGTAACTGACTAGTGTCTGTTATATTGGACCCAGCACCATCTTGTACATCAATCAGAGTGTATGAGCACCTGACTGTAATATATGCTGTGTACCCAACGCTACACCATCTTGTAGAAGCCTGCCCAATCTTTGGTGCAGACAGGACCTGGTTAGTGCATGTTAGAAAATATCGCTCTCTCATTATGGCCTGTAACAGACCGGCTCCTCTGGAGAATGAAGGCCTGTTACAACATAACACCATTTCTCTTCGCTGCCCTGGAAACTAGATTTAATATGTTCTATTTATGGATTCCCGGAAATGTTCAGCATAGACCAATTCTTCCTTACCTCTTAAAACCCAAGGAGAACCACCTTGATCCAATGTATTTTTCATCAGACCACTCACGGTTCATCATTCCTGAATGTCAATGGTGGCCAGGGGAACTGGGGGTCTACTGCCTGTGAGCATTGTGGTAAGTAGGTGAAACCTTGGTTAATGACTTCCACAGTTCACAGTGGCCCCTATAGCCCAGTATAGGCCCACAAATAGTGAGCTTGGGAATGTAAGCTGTGAGCTTGGGAATGTCAGTTGTGAGCTTGGAAATGTCAGTTGTGGATTTGGAAGGGTCCATGTGTGTAACAGAAATAATGTACTACAGTCATGCTTGTGACAAAGGCAGAAAACTGCCAGTTATGTGCTATCAAAGAACTACTCAAAGTTATATTCATATAGATTTATGTGATCCCCGAAACTATTTTAAAGCTTACCAGCTTTAAATTCATGATGACAAAAGGCATATTGAATAAAGGACTACATGGCCCTTAGAAATGCCAATACACTATAAGCATTTTTCTCTGACAACCAGGACATAGTTATGATGGTATGTAAAATCATTTCAGGTTCCCACTGGTCAATCACACTGTCCATATTGAGTGGGGTATTTTGACAGAAGGGATTCACTACAACTGAAACATCATTAATATGGATTCTGTAGGTCAAGACCTTCCACTCTCCTGAGTGTGCCCCTCAGGCTTGTTTACTGGGCCCTTTCCTCTTCTGACTGTACTCTGGGTCTGTTTCAAAACGTCCTTTCTTCCTTTCCTCTGGGCAGCATGATGCAATCCACACAGGAGTGTATCAACTTTGTAAGCCTGTTATAATGTTTTCAACAATGCAGTCCTATGATGAACTTGCTATGGTTTCCTTTATGTGCCATCGCAATATAGGGTATAATATGGTGCCTCTACCAAGGGCCACTGTCCGCTGTGGGTCTCATATCACAGCGACTCTCTCCCTGTGGGTTCACAACAATTCTAATGGGGGAAATCATTAATGGTGATCCCACATATTAGGTAGTAATATCTGGTTATGATCTGGCAGTGTGGCATAACAAATCCCACAGATTAGTGGGAAGGGTTGTCAGAGGCTGACATAGAAGGCCTTACGGCATCCTTATCTTAACACCCAGCTAGACATCCAATATTTGGGGCCAGACATCCAATAATTGCGGCCAGACGGATCGGAAGGGTGCTCACCCTGCTGACACCCATATGGGGCCATGTCTAGACTACCAGTAACCCCTGACTCCAGAGCAGTGCATTATCTACCTGGTGCTCCTGGTGCCACAGGGATATGCCACACTCCACACTGCATAGTCATAGGCCAGTCTATTTTTTCACAACCTCACAAGCAGAAGCAGAGGGATGTATGGGTAATTGTTCAACAAACTGTGAATTTGGATAGGTTTGAGTGAATCTTTGAATTCATTTCATGTGCTTATTTATCAATTATATTGAGAGTCATTTAAAGTTTGGTTCAATAACTGTTTCAATGATTTCATAGTTGCCATGGAGAATAAGTTCCAGTTTCTTCAACCTTCTGTGGAAAAGCATTGACTGACTATAGACACTCTTGTTCACTACATTATAATTATGAAATAGGAAGATTTAATTATTTATATTGTTAAAGCTGACAAGAAGAAGGTACTCAACCATAAATACAGGGTAAGCTCTCATGATTATTAACTCTCAAAGCCAAGAGCTAAAGATAGTCTATTGCCCACATGCTCTTCGGATATAAAGAGCGAGGTTTCCTATTGTAATATCCATTTAGTCTAATCATTCCTGACAATAGACTTTTGATTAACTGAAATTATTAGTGATCATACGGGAGCCTGCATTGATTTCAAAGTTGTCAATAATGCCATTGGATGATAATACTCACATAGTACAGTAAACCTTTCTTATATCAATAATTTAAAGGGGTACACTTGCCAGGGTTGCAGTTCCAGTCATGTATCATGAGGAGAAAGGGCTCAGAATACTAGTACTATTAGTGTAAACACATGTTTAACAAAGTTAGAACTCCCTCTGTAGGAGATTGCCCCAATATTTTATATTTGTTAATCTAATCAAGCAGACTCTTAGCCACCTCTGACTAAGCAGTGTCTGATTTATGCCTGCCTGATTTGTGCCTGTGCTTGTGGTAAATCAATATTCCGTGCTCATGAATAATACAGTCAAGGACTGTGAAGAAGTGAAGTGAGAAAATGGCAGTGTTAAGGTAGCAGGAGTAATAGCAGAAGTAGTGGTATCAGTAATAGTATTAGCAACAAAAGTAGTAGTATCGGTAATAGCATCATCATTAGTAGTAGTGCCTGTAGTAGTAGCAGTAGCCTAGTACTAGTACTAGTAGGGGGAACAATTGTAATGGTAGTAGCAATGGAAGTGGCAGCAATAGCGGCAAAAGTAGTTGTGGCAGTAGAAGTAGTAATAGTATCATAGTAGTACGGGTATCAACTTTATAGCGGCAGAAGCATCAGTAGTATCGCAAATGTTTTGCAGTAGCATTGCTTTACGGTAAAACAGAGAGCATGCAGTCCATCAACCCCTTTGTTGTAATATACTAGGCACATGATTCCCTTTACTCTGAGTCGACCGGAAGGGCAGAAACTTCATCCGGTCTGTGGGTGTGAATGGGAAGCCCCCGTGGCTCTACAGTGACAGGGAGATACATAATATAATACTTCATTCTAGGTACGATCTCCAGGGGGGCGTCTCACAAGCAGCAGAAATTAACCATTACCAGATTACGTTAGCATCAACTGTCAATTCTTTCAAAGTTCAATTTAAAGGTGATCATTCAAATTAATACTTATCAGGTCAGCATGATTCAATAAATTCAAAATATAGGTTTTGGATTTAGTTCAAATTTATGGATACTTAGCCCTCTCCTCTTCCGCTACATACGTCTAAAAACGGCCAGTAGGCCTATATTGTTACAAATGGTCAATAGACATCAGCCAAACATTTCCATTTGCTACATTTCTACTGGCAAACACATTTTCATTTAACTTGTACATAACCAAAGGTCCAACATATTGGTTACGGCAAATTTGACATTTACCTCAATGACTTCGAGGAGTAGTGAACAAAAAGTGGGACTAGTGAGCAAAAAGTGGGAAAACAGCTTTCTTTTCTAATGTGAACTTGACTCGCGGACAACACTTTTTGATGCCAACTAAATAAAAGTTGTATTTATGAGTCGTACACTGATAGTAAACGCCCCCCTGCAGCAAGGCTCATTGCCAATGGGATGCTGTGTGGAATCAGGGACTCACCAAGGATCAGACAGCTAGAACAATGATGAATCACAGGTCACTGTATGTGACCTTCACTATAACCCTTTTATGTTCACATCACATAGTGATTGATGCATTATGACTATTTGGTATAATTATGCAAGAATATAGCCCTGATGAGTAATTTACCAGGGGCTGTATGCATGCATCTTGCCGACCCTCTCTTGTTTAGATACACACCGTCTATAATGAGGGACAGAACTCATTTGATATAGTTCCCCTTTCTTTAAATGTTTTATGCTTTTTCACATCTTTCGGTTGATTAACCCTTTATGGACTGCACTATGCCTTTATATGGCTTTTGGTAGTGCATCATGGTCAACCCTGTGAGATCGGTATGATTCATAAATGCAGCACAGGCCTAACATTTAGAATTGTGCATGATTGAAGACAAAAGTCCATGAGATGACCACGCTGAAGCCGAGATACAAGTGAAGTGACAATAGGACAGCCTTTAATCACTTCCTCTCTAATCCCAATTGGAATGGAATGAGTGTTCCTAGCCTTTGTTCTATCTATGCCATCTTGAACAGGTTTAACCCTTTAAGGACCATTCATGTAGAGCTTTAATGCACTATGCCCTTTTGTTGCTTGATGCCATCAAGCCAATCCTTTGGGAGTGTATGAACTCCATATATATAGAGTCGGTATGATGCATAACTCAACCCTGGTAAGATAGTTGTCAGAGGTATATTGATGCATGATGATGGCCATGAAGAATACTGCATTACAACCGTTTGCAAGCCTGAAGGGGTTGAACAAATCTATAAATGTGGAAGTAGTTCTACCTGCAGTTTTAAAGCACTGGCGGTAGAAACCACAAGCTTAGCTTCTTTTATGACATTAATGTGATTCCGTTGTTGGATCCTTGGGGCATCCTGTTGCCTACTCTATTTTTTATGCAACGTCTATTTTTAACTACAGACATGCCCTATTCTAGTATTTTGTCAGCGTGTGCATGAGGTAGGGGGTTGCTCAAGGAGTGTTACAGTATCTTTCAAATAACTGGCCAGAATACATCAGAATGCTGATCTATTCCCCTCACATATATGTCTCCCTGTCACCATACACCCACCGTCTCCACTACTCTAGATGCCAAACACACCGGGGGAGGTTGCAGCCGCAGTTGAGATTATATAATATTATAGTGCAATCTGTTAATCCCAATAGGGAGAACCAGCACTGCCAGGGTTCGCCTTTGTTGTCATAATGCATGAATGTAGCCCTGTTAAATGATATTCCTTGCTGACAATATAGGGTTTACACGCTCGCTAAAGGTCGGTATGATGCAGGAATGCTACCGTGCTGATTCACTTACCAGGGCAGCATTCATGCACAATGGTGGCAAAGGCCATAGGATATTAGAGGAATGTGCAGCACTTAAAGGGCTTAACTTCGACGTTGGCTGCTTCTTGCCTCACCACAAGGGATAGGGGGAGGTAGAGGGCCGAGCAAACTAAGTCACTGTCTGATGCCCACTGAGGTCTGTCAATCCCACAGTGCATGCCAAGCAAACAAGTATGCATGTTGTTGTATTGTCATATAATATCAAATGTGGTAATATCTCATGATTGTTACTGTTCATCATGACAGCAATTATCAATGAAAAAACTGTTGATGTGATGATTCATATCTAAATTATCACTTTGCGATTCTATTTAGAACTATCTTCATTTCAAACTCCCCCAACAATTAAAGATAATGTAACCACTTCGTGACAGAGAGTGTCCATGTTTTTTTGATGGGTACCTTCAGCCTCTTAAAATGGCAACAAAACCAGAAATGCCAGAAATGCTTGTTAAATAATTGTAGATGCTGAGTCACCAATTCTACCATATCCCTTATCCTACAGTGATGAAGACCACTTGAGCTTTCATCTGACAGCTAGGTACTTTTTATCATCCTTCTTCAGGAAAATCCCTTTTCATATCTGACTGCATTTCGGATGCAAAAATACACTAGCAGTGCCTAAGCATGAATCAATGAATTTTATTTGAATTCTCATTTCCATTTGCAAAAATATCATGATTTAGGAATACACAGACATTTAACATTAACCCGTTGGGCATTCCTGGATTCCACACATCATGGGTTCCATGCACTCCTAAAGGCTAGGAGGCGCCATTATACAGCTCCAATGAGTAACTCACTGGGACTGCTTTGGTGCATCATGATAACCGATAAAGGGTTAAAACCCACACAACTCCATACAGCATTGCCATACGTCTGTGGGTATGCAGACTCATTAAGTGTAACATATTGATATTTGGCTAATGTTCCACGCATTTTATTTCTAACAATGCCCCAAATCCATTTGTTACCATGGCAGTGTCATGCACACAGACAATAGTTTCTGTATTCCCCCAACTCACCTCTTTCTCTTAATGGAATGTGTCGATAACAACGTTTTCTTGCAATTATCTTAAGTACACATAGAATTTTAGGATCCAGAATGGTGATCATTCTTTTGTATATTCTTCTAATTTTACTGAGAAATAGTAACCATTTACACCGTTTTCTCTGAAATAACAGGCCAGTCATGTCTATGATTATATTCAGTTGTTTACTATCTAACTATGGTCAAATCCGACAGGGAGATGGAAAGGTGTTTCTTTTTATATGGAGTGGCTCTATGGCCCATAATTGGCTTGATTTTAAAGATATAGGTTGACATCATCCAATGATGCAAGAATTATGTGACAAATGATTGGCTCATGCATGTGCCATAGACCCTTCAACTGTTCAAGAATCAACCATTACATGATAATCAGATGTCCCTTATATATGTGACAGTGGCATTCCAATGTGCCCATACCTGGCAGGGAAGAACTGGAGGAAATCCAGGCCAAATTGGCAATGTCCTGAGTCGTCCTGTTGGAGTGTGTGACATGTGGGAATCCCTACAAATGAGGAAGACATTTATAGTGAGTCCTGTCATTCTGCCACAGCCTAATGTGGTGGCCGCATCATCAGAGTTAATGGGTGGATTGGAGAGCCCTCAGGTTAAGGGTCCTATACAGGTTAATAACTTTAATTCAATTCAATAAACATTTTTGTTAATTTCTCCTAGGAATAAATGGGCTGTGCTCTTACAAATTCAGATATCATCATCTCACACCATTCAAACTACACATTCAAAATGTCACCCTGTAGTTAACACATAATGCTTGATCATGATGATGAAGGGCAAAATGCAAACAAGGGCTTTAAAATTATGGGTCTTAAAGGGTCAACCTAAGACACCATTTAAGCTATTGTACATTAACATACTTGCATTAAAGAGCAGCTGATCCTCCTCAAAGATTAGATATGTACAAGTGTATGGATTTGGGGAACCCTCCTGTTTCTATAGTGTACAATGACTTTAATGGGCCATTAGTAAATTGTATAGGTTCATCCCCCATTCCACTGGTAACTGATTTATTGGCTATTTGTGTTGCTTATAAATTCATGATTGGACATATAATCTGCCAGTTCATTCTCAATCTGAGCTTATCTTACCCTATAATAATGATGATAAGGATTTGGTACTGCACCTAAGCACACTTATACATGTGTACAGGCTGGGGAGGAGGTAGGGTCAGTCAATCACTTCTGGAATACACCTTTCTTGCTCATCTAATTTATCAAGCATTTTATTATCTTTTCACAACATGATACACCTTGAATGATTAACCCTTTTAGGGCCGCATAGTTCATTTATACATTGATTCTGCCATTTATCTTGATACCACATTAAAGTGCTAAGCTGCTATGTGGCCCTAAAAGGGATAACCACCATGACATGAAGATCCAGTGTACGTACCACCGTCTATGGTAGGAATGTGGCCCACACTGTGGGGACGGTGAGGACTGGGTGGAGTGCTGCAGGGCTGCCCACAGGGACAGTCAATTACTCCGGCTGTCAGCCCCCCTGATGGGGCTTACCTCCATGTCTGTCCACCAGGGGGCATGTTGGTAGTGCCTCCTAGTGGGCTTCCCAGCAGTCAATGTGTCCCTAATAAGGGTACTGTGTTATGGGGTGCCATATGTGTACCCCAATAAGGGCATGCCTGTTATCAGTAAGTATGGGGTGCCAAATGTCTATCCTAATAAGGGCATGTATGCTATGGGGTGCAAAATGTCTGACCTAATAAGACCATGTATGCTGTGGGGTGTCACATATCTACCCTAATAAAACATGCTTGTTTTGGATTATGTCTCAGATCTTACTGCTAAATGCACCATTGCAATAAGGATGTATATATACATACTGCTATCTACCCAGCGTACCATTATGTGTTAAGCCCTTTGTTGTCAAGATAGACAAATGCAGCCCTAACAAGACCACTCGCCAGTGCTGCAATCATGCAGCATACCGAAAATTCAGGAGTATATCAACCCAAAGGATATTGTTTTGACTTGAAGCATGACTGCAGACCTGGTGAGTAAACTCGTCATGGCTGCATTCATGCCTAATGATGAGCAAGAACAGAGCATATTATAGCACTGTCCCAGTGAACAAAAAAAAACGTTATTTCACGTCAAAATAACGTCATAAAATGTCATATAACGTTATGCCATAGTAAGGAGCCTTAGAGAAACGTTATTTAACGTTATATAACGTTATAAAATGTTGTATAACGTTTTTTTGTTTACTGGGATGCTGCCCTTAAAGGGTTGACTACTGATTAGCACCTCCCACGAGGCTACCTCCACTCTGGGGATTCCTCAGCTTGGGTTGTTTGCTGAGTCTTTGATAATGGTGAGATTTAGGTTAATCCACTGTGTTACAGTATGTCGGTAAATTGGGGCTTTACAGAGTAGAACACCTTTATGTTGATCGGGTTCCGATTCGTGTGAGCATCCGCGCCCTTTTGAAGCTGAGGAGTGATCAAATGGCTTCTCCGCAGTGTTCACATCTCTGTGCTCCTACATGGGTAGAAATCGACATGGGCTACATAGGGGTTTTAGAAATCGATACTGGCGACATGGGTGTTTTGAATTTCGACAGACACAGAAAGCTTAGGGAGTCCTTATAAGCTATATTCATATATTCATAAAAAGGGATGCAGTATTAGACTCTTTCTCTCCTAAAATGTGACACAGTGACCTGCTCAGAAATCTGAGTGTCCATGTAGAGGCACATCCTATGGGATCAATGTAAGAATCCTTTGAACATAATGCGTTGCCATGGAATAATTGTAACATGTGGATACTGGCATTGATCCTCCAAACTTCTCAAATATATTACATTTCGTGAATATGACTATTGAAACTAATTTTCTCTTTTCTCTTCATTGATTTTAGAATATTTAAGACGGAGATCTGCCCATGGTGAGACAATGACACGTGAGTGAGAAGAAAGAGTAAGAACTGCTTCAGGTGAGTCTCTACACATTGCGTACAAAAGCTACACTGGGTTCTGTTTTTGGAGGTACACTGTAAAATCTACTGTAGGTGTACACTTTACTGTAGTTGCACAGTACAATCCGCTGCAAAGCTACATTAGATGTTGTAAAGTTACGGTAGAGTTTACTGTGTACCTACACTTACTTTTTACAGTGTACATTCTTATCAAATGTGGCTGCTTTAGTGAGTATATGAGTGTTGCCTTCAACAGGGCATGCCCACAGATCCCCTGAAAGGTCTATTGCACCACCAATTTGACGCTGAGAATCATCCTTACCCTGACTCTCTTTGGCTTTATTTGTTTATGTGTTGGCAATAAAAGTCTAGCTGCTGCTGACATCTCTATTGCAACAACAATGCTATCATCGTCACTATATGATGTAGGTGTTGGTAGGTGGTACCATCCTGATACTGAATTTTTAATGGCTGCAGTGGTCCTGGGGTGGGGGTAGATAAAATGATAGAGGCCCTTTCAGAGCCGGGAATATGATTGTAGCACCTACTGTGCAGTCTAGAAGCTCCTCATTCATCCACCATCTGGCGAGACTGAATATATAGTCTACCCTATACCAGCACCATAGTCAGTGTTATGAATATCTGGTTGTAGGCAACTTTAAGCAAAGATAAATTTTCAATAATTGCCTTATGCCAAGGCAACTTTGGGCCACTTTTGTTTCAGATTAAAGTTGCTTAACTTTGCTGAAGATGGCAATTAATCAGCTTTTCTGTCACTCTCTTTATACAGTTATATAGGCTTTATATAAATAGAAGTATTGCATATTCTATGCAGAGTTACTAGTAGCATCTATCCTAAAGATAAATCATCTATTCTATAGTTAAGGCGGCATAATCACCAAGCGGGTCCCATTCACATTTCTAGTACTCTTCTAGTCTACAATGTGGTTAAGGTATTAGGACCAAGATACTTGTGCACATGGTTCCGGTTGGATCCTTACCGTGTTTTGGAGGGTCTTTTGGCAAAACTGTGGTACATCACGTAACCATGCATTACTGCAACTATTCCCCATTTATGTCCCTTTATGCCTTCATTCAGGCTGACAGTGAGGCTAGGATTGGGTGTCGGACCTTCCTCTAGCCCGGCACAATAGGAAGAATATGGAATTAGGCCGATCGTGACTACCCTCCCTTCTTTTTTTCTTAACATAATTCCAGTCCTTTCAAAGCTCCCAGGCTTCAGCTGACAGCTTTCCCACCCCAACCCATCCAAGGGGTCTTCCATGGTAGATCACTGTGTGGCTAGGTATTACATGGAACAACCTGCTTCTAAACCTTATTCATTATGAGCAAAGTTCATGAATTGTTCAGATGTGTGTACATGTAGTGTAGCGGGGTAAAGCCTTAGCTGGATATATGAAGGTGGGCTAATTATTAGTAAAGCCACGCTAATGGGCCAAAGCTGAGGACACCCGAAGAGTAGATACAAGTGGTCCCTTATCCATGTGTATCATGAACAGCTTATTTATAAATAATTATTATCCAACTTCAGTCAAATCTGACAAAAACCTGATGAAATGATAGTAGGTAGGTCGCACCTTTTCTTCCCATTATGATGCAGAGTGAGACTATTCAAGCTGAGCTAGAACTTCGTAATGGAAGTGGGATTCCTACCTCTCTGTACATACCTGACCTTATCATAAGGCTTATGGGTTTCAGCAGCATATTGTTGCCATTTTAATAAGCAGATATGCTTATACAAACAAGACAACGTAATCTTATATGTACATGTTATATCCCCTTTACTCAAAATCAAAATTGACATTCCAGACCATACCCACAATAGAGCTAATTATAAAACTCATCTCCAGAACAAATAATGCTGAGAGAAGGAGCCTGTGGAGAAATACCTTGAATGAATATAATCAAGAATGAACGTCATGGACGCTGATACTGTTCCAATATGCTAGCTCATTTCATTTGAACAAACAGGCTCCATTGTCTCTATGGAACTACCAACATAACATAAGAATAGTGGATCTAGAGTATTCAATGTCTTTCAGTCACCCAATGGAGAGCTGCTTATTAACATGTTAACGCCCTTGGAACTCTTCTTTTATATGATTCTACTTGGCAAAAAATGTTCAACAGCATGTGTACTAGTTTTCATAATATTGGCAGCTTTTACACTAAATTATTGACTATTCACTGCTATTACAGTATTTACTTCCAACCTCAATTGTAAGTAGGCCTATGACTCATTCTTATCTACGATATTTGCCTCAATGGGAACTGCTCAGCTATTGTGCCAGTTACAATAGACACCTTTCTGCTTGGAATCATATCCAGAGGTTGCCACCATGAGGAGCTGGTATTACTGGCCTCCAAACCCCTTGAAGGACAGCTTCAATGCGCCTGTGCCCTTAAATTGTCACTATGATGTGTAAATGCAAGCTTAGTGAATAGTTGAATAATGCTGCATTCAGGTAAAATGCAAATGGGGTTGATAGATGCTTGACAGGTTGGCACAATGTCCCAGAGCAGTGTTGGCAAGGAATTTAGTATAATGGTGCAATGATACATCATCATGCCAAATGAGCTTGAAGCCTTGAGGCATCACATGCAGTCCTTACAGGATTACCTGGTGAGGTAGAGCTGGATTAATCTTACCCATGACTGGCTAGCAGACCTATGTGGGCAGTGAGGGATCCGACCTTTATGACAACCAAAGAGCAAAAAATACTAAGATGGTCCACAGGCCGATTTAGTGTTCCCCATGAACCCCTCAGTTGGCAGTGCTAACAGAGGCTATGCAACGTGGTTAGGTTAGGTTATGTTACTCAGCCATGCTGCCATCTAGTACCATCAATATTTATGAGTGAAGTTTAGCACCCTATATAATAATTCAATCTTTAAAATCTGGAATGTGATTAACATCACTCTGACCTTCATTTACGGACCCTGCACAATGATATTATTCAGACATGTTTGAGTTCAAAATTAGGTTTAGAAATGGCCAAATTTCCGAAGAAGAAAACCATCCTCCTTCGTAAGCGTGCAGAGTAGGTGACCTGGTTTGCCACTATAGCCATAGGACATTAAGACGTGGGGATCTCTTCACGCCTTTTCTAGTGTGTTTCCTATTAGATACTTCTCCTTATGTCTGATTATAGGCGAAGTAGCAGAAAAGTGGCCATTCTGGTGTGTGTGCAATCCCTTCATCTCCATGAGTAGAGGCCAAGAGAAGCCATACACCACGTCTGCAACACAATGGTCCTGCACTAATGTGTTAATGCTCACTTCTCTCTCAGTTCCTTGCAATAAATGACACTAATCCTTTATAATTCTCTGAAGATAAGATCATAGAGCATTAGCCAAATTTCTCCAAAATGTGACCTCAAATTGTGTAATATAATCTTTACAAACAGGCAAAAGTAGATATTTCAAGAAGGTGCCCCACATATTTTCTTGATTAATATAACTACTGGAATCAAATATAAGAATCTGGATATAAAGTACCGTGGGGTATTACTGGCACCCTAAGGAGTTTTCCCACCTAGTTGGATTTCTGTGAAAAGGTTTTTGCAAATTTCCCTTTACCCATCCATAGAGTAAGGTCTTCATCATATTGCCCATCAGTTAGGGGCAAAAAGATGTTTACTGTCATATAAATATTTATTTTGGAATGATTCAGGATTTTGTCGGTATTACTGGCAAGGCTGAGGGTATTACTGGCACCCTTATGTTTTTCTTAGAAACAAACAGTTTTTTATACTGACCGTGTTGATAATTCCCAGTTATCTGTCATCCATGAAGATATCAAAGTCAGAGGCATCCTGACATCCCACACCCATATATATGTCATTGATATACAGTTTTGCATACCCAAATCACTAAGAAAATATTATGCTCATAAACTCAACATGTACATCTACGATGCTGTGTCAAAGGAAGAATCAATAACTGATTCTCATCATGCTAATCTTAACCAGATGACAGGACAGGACAGGGTATCAGTGATACTCACAACAGCACAATATGTTGGTATTATTGGCAGCCCTGTAATCTTGGGGGCATTAAGATCGCATTCAAAAATAACTGTTCAAGCAGACAGAGGACATACATCAGTCATGGAATTCACTCAGGTGAAGCTGAGAATCTGGATGCAATGTCTCTGGGTCGATTTGCCTAGCAAGAAATCCACACAAGGCTGCCAGGGTGCCAGTATTACCCCCTGCCAGTAATACCCCATGGTACTTTAACATAGGACACTCTTGTTTCCATTGCATTCCCTCCAATAAAATCTGTCCACAACTCAAAAACAAGGCATTTGCTGCTACAATCATGGCAGGCAATATCCTGCAGATAACAGCCCAAGGAGTAATTTGAGATGTCAATGCACTCTGGACAATGTTCCCATTAGGATGTTATTCCTTGCTACACAGTGCCCCAACAATATACATGAAATGATTGTAACTGACATTGTCCACAATAACTTCCCATGTCCTCGTTACGTGCACAAAAGACCTCAGTGATGGGCGTCATGATGGATCTTTCTGGGAGCTGTTACCTGACATTTATAGGCCACCTAGTGACCGAGCACAGAACTATGGACTACTGTAGTTCCCATAGATCCAAAAGCGTAGGGTGGGAGGGTGAAGGAGCAGAGTAAGAGTGAGTAACAACAGTGGTAATTACAATAACACTTAAATGCACTTTGGGCTTATGATGAATGGATAACATATGTGTGATCTTACCTGCAAGCTACTGTGGGTTATTTTGTGAATATTTAATAAGCTGTCACATTATGATCAATTTTTGTCTAATCTATATAGTCTATTTATACTTTCAAGATAAATGCAGCCGGTATTTTTAAGATAATATAACATCCAAATACGTGTCCTTTTAGTACCTGTGTTATGCCCAATAACTTCTCAGAATACTGTAAAGTCTTCCATTGTTGAATTTTTGTGATTTAGCAATAAAACCCTTCAAAACCTAAAAAAATACAGCAAATGTTAAAACTTTATAGAAGCATGCGTTATAAGGCATAGACCACCAACTAATATTTGAAAGAATGCATCTTGTCCAAGAGGGGAACACTATTGTTGCAGGAACGCCCACATTTCGTGCAGACACCCAAGGTCCCCCAGACATCATGACCAGACAACCATTGTCTTGTAGTCATTATACAAGTCCATAGGGACTGGACTCGGAGATTGAGTGGGTGTCACAGAAACACTGGTGGAATACATAGAATATATAGCAGGGACTTGTAGCATCCCTGAGCCCCCGCAAAACACACTGATTACTAGTTTCTGTTTGCTGCTTGTAACTTTTCCCTTCCCTGCTAGCATCTAGAAAATACTAACTATATATAACAAATGCTCGACACTATCCAGCCAGCACCAAGTCCTTCTTTAATCAACTTTAGGCAGTTTTAGTACTTCTTTAAGCAGCTTTAAGCAAACCCCAAGTCCTTCCTTGAGCAGCCTTAAGCATGCTTTAATCCAGACTTAATCAGCTTTTGGACCCTTGGAAAGAAGGCCATTAAGCATTATTATAGGTTGCTTAAAGGTAGTCACGATCAATGTGACCACTTAAAGGGGTATGCCAGAGTCTATGCATATGGCAAAAAATTATACTACCTAAAACCATGATAAAAGCATGTCACCCTGTTGTATAGGTCTTAACTTACCTTTATTCATCATTTAAATGTCAGATGATGGCATTCTACACATCTTATCAATGTTATTTGCTACTGCCAAAAGCTGTATGTGCCACTCGATTATAACCTGTCTGGGCCGACTAGAAAAACATTTGAATAGGTACCCAACTGTATTGATTCATCAATAAATCACTATTTTTTTTAATGTAAAGTGTATCTTATGATCCTATGGCTAAGGCTTTTATTAGAAATTGTTGACAACTTTCTTTGCTGTATTGCAAAATATAGAAAAAATACAATTAATTTATTTTGTGTTTTCCCGTAAATCAGTCACAGCTCATTGGTTTCACCTATGGCCACCAATTCTTATGGATTGTTTATGTCCCAGACCATCCCCTCTAAACATCTGAGAAGTTTGGTTGGGATTTTATTGGTCAATTCCTCATGAAGTACAAAAATGTTGAAAAAATTGGGGTTTCACCATACACGGCCATAGTTAGGGTGTCCTATCTTCAAATGTCAATATATCAAAATCTAGCACTAATATACTTCCAAATGATTAAGAGATATTGTCAGTAGAATAGAATTGACTGAACCCTCCTGTATACTTTCAAGGTTGTCATCATGACAACCTTAGGTCCGGATTGTTCAAATCATGAAATATTACGTGCACTCTAGAGGGGAGGGGGGGGGGGCTAAAACATTTTGCACCCCTGCGCGAAATCTCACCACCCCCTGTGATTGATTGATTAACACTCCCTTAGTCTCCCTGCACCAGGTGATATAATTATACTTATGAATATCATATTCATTTCTTTTGTCCTACATAAATGCTAGAAACCATTGTATGCATATCTTCTTTATATGTATTGCACATTGCTAATTAGGCCTATGTGTATTGTGTTGGTCTCTTGTAGCTATAGAATGTCTACTATTTGTCTTTGAACCACAGCTCCAAGAGTCTTGTGGTAGGGTGGCTGGAGGATCTAGCTGATCGCCCAGTCCGTATCTGATCCTATGTTACATGACCCTTTTATGATATCCCCCCATTTTAACTGGGGAGCAGATAAAGACTTCTAGTAAGTTTGTATAAAAAGATCCTGAATGGATCCATCACATACAACCTGGAATAAGCATACAAAATTATATTACATACTGTAATTCAGGGGTAATGTCGGCAGACCTTTAGATTTCGAGTCTGTTTTGAGCTGTTCTATAACTGGGAAATCTCTTGAACCTGTCCTTTGGGAGAATTTGCACTGCTTGATGGCAGATCCATGTATCAACGAGATTCTTTTTTTGTTAGAAGCCCACTGACTGCAGGTATCTCGTGGTAGGTCTTGTTATCACCTGACAAAATTATATCTTCTTCAGATAAGCTATCTAAAATAAAGGTTTTTATACTTCAATATTTTCATAGAAACCTTCAATTGGCAATTCAATTTTATGGCAAAGTACTGAATATAGAGCTAAATCAACTAAAAATTTTACATTTGGAAGGGAAATTAAATAGCCTACCGCCTGCCAGCGTCAGGCAATCTCCTGGAGGTCATATGAGGCTTATTATCAGTTCAGATGTGTGCTTAACCAGATGGCAGCACTCTATAACACAGGGGCCAATGGGGTGCAATGGTGCATGACGGCTATTGTTTCAGCAGATCAACCCCAGGTGACATATTAGTACAGTAAGAAGACTACTATGAGCTGTAATGTTGGCCCTGGCACCAGTTTGAAGCCTGTCAGAAGGATTATCAGGGTGAGGTAGTTTAAGAATGTTACAGTTAATGCCCTATTTATCGCATGGCCATAACAAAAGTAGTCTTGGAAATGTGAATATTGAGGCTATTGGTACATATGAATCATGTGTATGTCATATGATTTTATGAAAATGGTCCGGCCACCCTACTTGTGGTGACACAACGTAGGTGTGGCGCCTGACTGGTTCTGCAATGTGATCGCAAACATAGTAGCCTCATGAAATCAGGGTATTTGAGTGCTCCTTTGGTGATTTCCCTGTTTGAATGTCCAAAATGTTAACCATAAGTATTTGTATTTTTCAAAGACATGGAGCACATGTTCAATGGGTGATATGATATTCTGTTTACTTCTAACTAAGACCAGAGCTTGGTGTATATCAAACTTGGTCTAGACGGCAACACGCCGACACTATTATAAGTCTAGGCCTGCACTGTTTAAAGTAGGTGCTAGAAGGGTTAAAATGATAATTTTGATAACAATATTCAGTGATTTCGTTGTGTGGTTCTTAAGATAAAGCAAAGTCAAGCATTGGTGTCACTTATTTTAGTCAGGCGCTCGAAAGTTTAACCGGCAACCTCAAAATGTTGTTTACTATGGAGATCGGTTCTAGGTATGCTTAAACATACATTTGACTATGGCAGGTTTTGAACAAATTGGAATAATTCTCTAGTATATAAAAAAGGTAGAAATTATTTTTACATATTTATCATGATGGAGTTGAAATTGAGTTTGGAAACTAAAGTGCTGTGAGTAACCATATATATGTTGGTCTTTAAATATCATGAAATTGTTTAAAGCTATTTTGAGTTTCACAATTGTTTATTCTTCAGCACAAAGTCCTGAAACATATAAATATATACATTTTACAAACACGTGTACATTGATAGAAAGTGTGAATGTATATACCATCAGAATCCGTAGTTATCTGCATCTTCATTGACCCTGATTCAGTATGGCAAGGATGAGTGGCATCATCATGGTAATAATGCTGAATGACATCAATGTAGCGGCATTACATCCAGAGAAGCCACAACATGTGTTAATCACATGGCCATGATCATATGCCTCACAGCCTACAGCACAGCTCCTGACTATTACAACAGTATTGTTGGGAAGAAAGGTCTTTGTTTTCTGGTGGAGAAAGAAAATATAATTTATTATCCACTCGATTAGATTGATCCTTTTGACATAATTATAGATCTTGTTATATATATATATACACCCTGTTATATCCAGCCAGATACTCCAAGGTATGCTTTAAGACTTCTGATCCATCAATATTGTTATGTGGAAGTAAAGTGTTCTCCCTGTTTAAGTGAATATCAGCCTGTTTGCTTTTAAATTGGTGCTTAAATGTATGCCTCCCCCTCAAAATTCCCATCCCCTGTTAATAAATGGCCACCCCTCAAGGCAGATGGTGTCTACACATACCTGACAGAATCCTGCATCTTGTCGGGTGCATTCAGTGGGGGTCAGGATCTTGGTAAATGGATCAGCACAGTCAGAACCACCAGCACCTTGGCACTGGTAACACAACAGTACAGCATGCAACTGTCCTGAAAGAGTCAGGTATCATTGAAGGATTTAAGTCCAGTCAATTATATCTAATCCACCACTGTTTTGCTCCAAAGTCATAAGGAATTCAGATGTGTGGAAAAGTGAATTGTGGCCAAATACAAACCACACATGCATCATAAAATAGCAGTACTTACCAGGAAGCAGCACTGCTGCCATCACAGTGAGAAGTATCAACTTCATGTTGCTGCCTCAAATGATGCTGATGTTAGGCTTAAGAAGACCTGAAATAATGGAGGTTGCCAAATAACCCTTTAAGGACATGATTTGCCTTAAAACATCTAAACTGAGTTGCATTTGTCATGGGCATGTGTGCATTATGATGACAAAATGAAAAGCACTAGTACTAGAACATATCAGAAATTTAAAAGCACAACGTGTTCACTATGCTACTCTAACTCAGGTTGTCATGAACGTTGAGTAATAATCTACCTTACCTTGTTACTTGATGGATATCACACATCAACTGTCCTCTGTAGGGGTAGATAAGCCTATAGCCACAAAAAAATGCAGGCCTAAATGTTTATTATTATGTGATGGGAGTGACCACTATCAACCTGTTATCTACCGTACCATCCTCTGTAAGACACACGATGCTTATAGGTTTGGAGGCCTAAATGCCCTAGTCTAGCCAATCATAAAAGACTTAATTTCAATATGAGAGTGTTCTCAACATCCCCCTTACCTACTACTGGCAATTATTCAAGACTGACACTCACTTGATTTTGAGTTGACTTTGATGGTTTCATTTGACTAAGAAAATCACAGAAAGGGGGGGACTTTTTATGATAGCTAAGGAAAAGACATACCTGTTATACAAGCGTACTACATCCTAGAGTTCATAGTGAATGCAATAGGTCCTTTAAAGTAGGCCAAGTGTCAGATAAGGTATAAAAACCGGTTGAATGCTGATTAGAATCTGTGTGGTCTTAAGTTGAGCTGACCCAAACTTTCTAATCTCATATCAGTGACATGCTGTTTAGACGCATTGATTGACACACACGGTGGGTCAGGCATGCATACATAGACAGTCATTATCTTTGGGGGTGTTACATTGAAAGAAAAAAAAGATACACCCACAAACATGGGCCGCAGAACCAAAGATCACTGAAACACAATTACTATGACTTGAGTGAGTTACATCGACATCAACATTTTCTACTCCCCATGCTATATCAAATGCTTTCATTTTTATAATATAAAAGCAATAAATTATTGTCAATAAACAATACAAACACAGCTACAACAGTAAACACAAGTTTCACATTGGCATTCAGCACTTAACTAGGCACTCTGAAATACGCACTGCAGTGGTCTCAAAGTGCAGCCATGGGTGACACACAAAATTGGCTCTGCATTTAGGAGTCTGCCTGAGATGAGGTTCAGGGTTTTTCAGATTGTTCAGCTCCTGATAGGACTATGACACTATGGAAAAGCACATTGGAAAGCCCTTGAAGAGTAGTATCTCATAGTGGGCATTTAACATAGGATTATAACAAAAGTTTGCGAAAAGTGATGGTATTTTTCTACCCAATAGATAATATTGAAATATTACCCAGCCATCTGTAAAAACAAATCAGCCAGGTCCTAACATATCAGAAGATTGTGTGTACCCATTGACAGCCTCCTACATGGATGCCCAAGGGGTTTTCTAGACTGCCCAAATTGATGCACTGCAAGTACTGCTCTAGCCTATATGACATGGGGTGTACAGCATCAAGATGTAAATAGGGTGTTTCATATACATCTTATGTGAATTAAATAATATCTTATAGCAATATGGAAAGGGGAATATTGTAGCTTTCCAACAGTGTACTACACACACCCTCAAATATAATATAACAGCCTAAAGAGATCCATACAGGTAGAGAACTGGTATAGTGGCTGCATGGTCCCACACCAACTACATGTATAGTATAGACCCACTCCAGTGGTGCCAATCTCTCACAGGTACCCCTGTGCATTTCTATAGTGGGCACTTGCTTCCACAACCCTCATTGTTCTGGTCAATTTCTCCACTTCTAATTATGATAGAAGGATGAGTAAATATGTTCTGGAAAGCTGTTAGTGTGGCCAATAACATGGCACAATAACATATGGAATCTACACAATTTGGAAAATTTATCCAAGTGCCTAACTTAACAAGTAGTTACAGGGGTTATCAAAATATTTCAGCTTTATTATGCCTTCATGGGGTGATATGATGTGGGTGTATACATGTATATTTCTCATGTCCTACATAAATTGTAGGAAGTCCCATAGCCTGCTACCATACGTTTGCAGATCTTACTTGTGTGTTGATCACACGCTATATACATTGTATGTGTAACTACACTACATGTTATAACCTCTGTCTCAATGGTATTATTCGACTTTGAAACACAGCCCTGTGGGTCTTAAATACCACTTCAACCAGCAGCAAATATGTTAGGCAGAGGTGTTTTGTACATCGAAAACTCTCATGGTTAGTGGGCAATAATTGATTGGCAAACCCAGGGGCTACATTCTCTGTGAATATTAAATATCTGCCTGTGGAGCACTATTTTCACTGAGAAGCAGGACACTGCTGTTTAACATATTACTGTTATAATAATTATATAGAAAGTTTCCATGTTGTTTTAGTCTGTGTATACAGTGATAGATATGGTGTACCTCTGCCATGATTACTCCTATTTAAGTATTATGCTGTACAGTGCAAAGTGGGAGCTACATGGTTTCAAAAGTATACATTTATATGAAAGTGAATAATATGATACCAATAAACAGTGACTTTGATGGCTAAAGTAGGGGCGATATAGAGTTGTAAACTCTACTGTAGTTTTTTGCCATTATTTGATATCCCAATGTTATGGCCCATGTCCCAACTAAGTTGGTTCCTCCATATAGGTAAGAATCTCTTCCTCTACAATTTAGAGGGTAGAGAAATGCATCCTTTAGCTGACTTACTTTTAGGCTGGACATTGCTTGACATGTGTGATGCACCCAGCAGGCAGGCAGCCTGTGTGTGAGAGCTAAGTCAGTGGCAGGATTATAATGTTGTTATTACCTGGTGTTTGTATCAGGGTGCTACTTGTTTCCATGTTCATGTTCAGAATGGGGTTATAAAGCATGACATTCCAAGAATCTATTATGAAATCTGTTATATTCCCAACCATTCTTGAATTATTGATAAACCATAAACTTTTGTAATCCAATCATAAAAAGCTCTGTTGAAAATTAATGTGATATCACTTTCAAAGAGGACATCTGGTGGTTTGTTCAAGAACATGACTTGCCCACTTGACCCAGGTCCAGCCCAGATGAATCCCATCCATGAGAGGGAATGGGATTTGAAAAGTAGCCATTCCAAATTCCATACATCTTACAGCACAGCTCCTGATGATAATTGTATCATTGAAGTTAGTGCAAGTGTTAATTAACATAAATTTGTTGTGCACTTTGTGAAAGTGAACTCTTATATAGGACAATCGATATAATTTTATACATTTTAAATATAAATGGTGAAACAGTTTGGCAAACAATAATTTAATCTCCACCAAGAAATGTATTTCTATCAAATGCAAATCAGCTGCATAAGAAACAAGTTACCACTCAGTGACGTTTCTGAAAAGACTTGTATTGGTCCTGGTAATCATTGCCTCATCTTTGTTACTCTGCCCTCAAAATCAACATCTATTGACAATAAATTTGTTCTCCATTAAGGCAAGTGGTGCTTGCACATACCTGACAATATTCTGCCTCTGGGTTGGGGCATTTAGTAGGAGGCAGGTTCTTAATGAATGGATCTGCACATTGGTGACCACTCCCCTCACACTGGTTACACCATAGTTTGGTATGCAACTGTCCTGATAGGCACATGTACAATTAGCTTTGACTCACCACTCTTGTCCTCCTGTCCGGGGCCACACCATGTTTGCTACTAGGGTCATTGTCAGCAACACTGTAAGAAAGATGCAAAAACTTGATTGGCTTATCAATTTTATAGAACTTTTGGAGATTTTAGGGAGATTTTTACTAAGTAAATATAGAGTTCAAAACTGTTAAATTGCTCAAAAGTCTTTTCCCCCCCTGAAATCAAGGTTTAAACTTATCAGGGAGGCCCGTTGTCTTTTTGCAGAAGGTTTAACAGTTTTTGAGATAAAAAAAACTCCAGCACATAATCATAGGCATAAGAGCATTTCCCAAGCTGGCTCTAAAAGCCTCCCTGGTGAAGCCAATTTCCAGAGTGGGCACAGCGGACTGTCAGGGTTCAGAATACTCGGTCAAACCCTAAAGAGACTCCAGGAGGGCCTATTGAGTAGTATTTGATTCATTGAGCTTCATCCCTGTTGACCTCCCATCAAGGTGTGTGTTCTCACCTATTGACCCAATATTGACTCACTTCTACTCCATCTCACTACATAGTCTATAAGTGTCCCATCCGTCAAGGTGCTTTCACTTACTGCCAAGGTCAGTGTGATCATATGGCCTGGGCACATATGGACAATCCTCAGTACAGATCTTGACAGGGCATGCATACCTGACTGTTATTAGACGTACTTCATTCAATCTTGTACGGTCTATCAGAGGTTATTGGCGTCACACTATGGGTCTGCTGTAGTGCACCCCTCATCATCTTGGGTACCAGAGAGTTTCCTCGGTCTGCACAGTTCTGTCACAGATAAACATGTTTGAGGATTGTTACCATCATGTCAAATGGGGTTATGGCCAGTTACCACAAAGTTATGATGGACCACAATGCCTCACTGTTGTCCTGGAGACCGAGTGCTTTCTATACTTTCCTGGAATCTTCTCCTTAGACTGCCAGCTCATAAAGCCAATTGACTACCAGCCTGATCCTATGCATTTTTCATGAGATCACTGAGGGTCTTTCGCTGAATACCAAATGTCAACGGTGTCCAGAGCCCATGAAATGTGTTATCCCTAAGTATTGCTTGTGTGACAATACAATTTTAAACATTTTAAAAGAACATTTCAAACAATAAACAATAAGCAATCCTAAGAAACATAGTTTTGCTCCCCATTTATTCCTGATTGCAAAGACAAGTGCAATTATGTAAATCTATTTCGGTACATACAGTATCTTGACATTTTGAGCTCAGTTCAAGAGCCTGCTCGGAATTGAGTAACCAGTTTCCCAGAAGTCAATGGCTGCTACAACAGAAATATAATATATAGATCCGCCAGGTCACTGCCCTCCTATTGTCTTAGGGAGTGGTCATTTCTTAACAACAGGGGGGCGGTTGGTTGATTTTCGAGCAAGCGGGTAGACATTTTTTTGGTACCCCCCATGGGAGGGGTTGAAATTATTTTGATCCCCCCCCTCAGGCAAGTTGAAATTAAGCCCGGCCGACCCCTTTGAGCTATATTAACGTGCAGGTATTTTCGCTACAAAGTGGTGCAATTTTTTGGTCCCCCCTCAAGAGGGGGCAACATTTTCTTGGCCCCCCAAATCCACTCCCCCCCCCCTGTTGTTAAACAAATGACCACTCCCTTAGTGTCAGTTGGTGCCTGTTATACAATACACTGTCCTCCCCTGCAAATCATTGTGGTGCTGCTTTAAATTACCTGTCCTCCCCATTATGATTAAATCCTACTTCACCCCCAATGAAACATGTCATTATTATTTTCAGTGTAATCAGCCTTAAAATCTAAATGTGGGTTTAATAATGATAACTGTCATGAGAACAGATTTTGAGAAAATGAGCTGTCACGGAGTGATGGAAAGGATGAGACAATAAGTCATAAACCAACTCCATCCATGGGATAATACATTCTTTCTGCTTTCTGGAGACTTTTAAATAGATGGATACGATCCGGTCATGTAAAAGGTATTATTATTATTGACTTTTGATAGCTGTTTGGGATCAAAACTCTGAACCTTAATGCTACCAAAAAGCCAGATCTGAGAAGACCATTTGAATTTAATACTCTTTGCTATGGTATTTTAAAGACATCGCCTCATCATGACACACAGGTGTCATGGCATCACATGGCAATGGAGTCAATATTTGTCAAATAAATTTAATGTTCAGTAGCTACGTAAACTCATGAAAATCATTTTAAAAAATATTTAAAAAGCATTTTAGACAAGTCTAGAACTCGCAGAATCTTTTATTTGTATATTCCCTTAAATAAGAATGTAAATTGTTGTATAAACATGTATATCTGAAAAGTGTCTGCAGCATTTTGATAGAGATTGAAGAAGTGTCATACCCAGATACCAAGCAAATAAAAGGAGAGAGGGCAATGGAAGTAGACCAAGTACAAACAGGATGTTGTGGGCGGTAAGTGAGCTATTTTTGGGTAGTGTTTGCGTTATATGCCCATAAAGGCAAGGGCATGCTTTAAAATGGTATTTGTGGTACTGGGACAGATAAAAGAGTTGTTCTCCACGGTGGCATTTATCCTATTCACTGTGGATCATGGAATTTTTTTTACATTGACTGCTTTGAATCACATCCTGTGAAGATTATTTTGGTTTCCATATTTTTCTTAAAGTTGAGGAGGGGATGGCTTATAAGTGAAATTATCACCACAGTAAATATGTTTTAAACAGTTAAAATTCCTCTAATGATGAATTTAGTGAGAACTTTTGCAGTAAACAATGTATACATATTAGGGAAGCATATATATGTATATTATACAGGCTTTGCAGCCTTCAAGATGGGGCGTGACTCCTAGTCTTACGAGACTCCTCCAGGCCTACAAAATAGTATGTATAATTGATCACAAGTAGGTCCCTGTTGAGCAACCGTCCCTTTGTTTGTTCTCTCTTCACACACTATTGGTCTAGTCACATCTACTGCATCTCAATTTTTACTCTGGGAGTGCCCGATCAGTCCTGTGACTTCCGTGAATAAATAGGGTCCCATGGCCCGATATTGCCCTATGGGGAGATTCCCTGGCTCTCTGAGCAGCCAGTACCTGTGAGACTTCTTATGTCGCTAAATATACTCTGCTTAGAGGCATTTCAAAGAAAGTAAGGAAATGCACTGCATAGACTTACCCTCTTGGAACTGACACTCAAATGCAATCTTTTATATACACTAAGGCCATATGTAACTAACAAGAGTCTTTTACAGTGGACCCAGTGCCATCTTATAGATCCACAGATGTTCGACCAATATCCTAGGAAGCCTGCCTAAGATCCGTTACAGAAAGAACCATTTAGAATAATGGGTTCCTAAAAATCTTAACCTCTTATAGCCCATAGACTGCCACCTGGATCCAATGCATTTTTCATCAGACCGTCATAGGTCCATCATTCCAAGCTAAATGTCCAGACTGACAAGGGTCCTGGGAATCTGGTGTCTGTGAGCACTACAGTAAGGGGGTGAAACCTTAATTTGAGAATCTTGCAGTCTTTTAATGAAATTGAAAAAGTTAGAACGGGTTTCAGAAGAGTCCCGTGTGTGTGACAGACTTAAAGCTATATTCATGTCTTCAGAACAGGATTTATATGGAGGCTCTTTCATCCCTCTAAGGGCCACATATCGTGTCCCTGCAGGAAAGTATCAAACTTATAAGGTCGGCATGAGGGATGCATGCTTGAAGACAACCTCTAGGAATGTATTAATCCTGTAGGCACAGCATGATGCCTTCCCTCCTTAGTTCTGAGGACCAGAATAGATGTCCCCGTGTAAATCTATTCTAGGTTCATACTAGTCAATCATATTGATTGAGTCTTTTCAACAGAAGGAATTCTCTACAACTGAAACGTCAGTAATATGGATTCTTTCTAAGGTCAAAGCCCTCCACTATCCTTAGTGTACCCTTCAGGCTTGTTTACTGGGTACTTTTCTGCACTGACTGTGTTATAGGTCTGTGACACAGCTTCATCATGCTATAACCCATTGGGAGTTGCATGATGCTTTTATGTCCTACTCTTTGTCAAGATACACGAATGCAGCCCTTGTGAGATACTTACATTACGTATTAATGCACTATGCGGCTCTTGCAAAGGGTAAATGTCCTCTGTCTTTTTACAATTTTACGGCTGCACTCTGCCTGTGGATTTAGAATTCACTATTCTAATACTGTTCTAATTAGGGAATCATTATTTGTGTGCATAGAAACATCTTATTATATCAGTTGGTTATGATCTCACAGGGCTGCATGGCAACTGTATTAGGGGATCAGTAGGAAGAGTGTGCGAACAGCTGACATAAAGCACCTCACGGCAACCTTACCTAAACACACCGCTAAACGCCCTTTAATTAGACCCAGACTGATTGGTGCGAGACTCAGACCTGCAGACAGCTGACGTTTGGTGCGTCTAGACTACTGATAACCCTGATTTAAGAGGATTGTATTTTCTAGCTGGTTATGCTAGCTGATTGCTAGCCACATTGCATAGCCATAGGCAAGTCATTTTCTACAAGTTCAGGACCTGGCAATATTTCAGAAGAAGGAAAAGAGGGATATATGAACGAGGGTTCAACAAGTGCCATTGAAGAAACCGTCAGTTTGGATAGGGTTGAGCGAATCTCTTATTTCCTCTGTGTTTAATTACTCATACATGTATTGAAATAGTCATCTGAAGTAAGATTTCTTAACTCCTCTATTGAAAATGACTCACATTATGCTTAAGTAGCCTACAGAGGCGCTTGTTTACTGCATAAACTGATGAAATAAGAGGATTTAAGAATTCATATTCTTAGAATGAAAGCATTATATGCCTTCATTTGAATAGGTACCACAACTTTGGGCTACCATAAAACTCGTATTATGCCGCACCCCGACTTCAGGCCTACACTCTAAGAACAGTGTGTTGTGGGAACATGCTTAAAGAGTAACACACATAAATTTGCAACACACTTTGAGATTTAACACACTTATGAATTGTAACACACTTTTTGTCAACTCACTTACCTGCTTACACACTTGTGGTCAGAGAGGTGTGTATCATATACAAAAGGGGACGGCACCAGTAAATGTCTATCATGCACCTATGCTACATTCTTACAGCCATATAGTAGCTGTCGCAGTGGCTCAGTAGGCAAGACTTTGGACTGAGAACTTAAAGATCCCTGGCTCGATTCCCAATGGGGCTCACTGTCAAATGGAAATGTTTATTTTCTAAGAAGGACCATAATATTTTAGCCCCCCCCCTCAAGAAGGGTCAAATTTTTTTTCCACCTCAGGAGAGGTTGAACTGTTTTACAACCCCCTCTCCAACCAATCCCCTCTACTACATGAAAGATATAACACCTATTTAATAGGGGTTAATTTGCAATGAGATACATACAAAAACTGTATTATTTGAATCTCATTGAATGAGCAAACTCACTCAATCCATATTGGAAATAGATGGGAAGTTTTTTCTCTTCAACTATACACACATGTTCTTTGCGTAAACCAAATAACCGTCACATGTAAGATCTTATTAGAGGTTCTGCAAGGCTGTAAAAGCAGGGCTTACTAATAGCTGATTAACTATTGTCTTAATAATAGATATCAAGCCCAGCAAATTATGTTATTATTAGTCAGTGCATTGACATCCCTCAATAAGGGCGGTCTTTGTATTGTCTAAGAACCACTTCATGTCATAACATATTAATCCCCAAGGTAAGTTATATAGCTTACTGGTAACTGGTAAGAAGTTGTGTGATCTTTGAGAATACTTTGTGTCTCCTCACTGTTGTGTGTTCTGGTACCTATTTGAGGGGGGAATACACCATGATTGTACAAGGAGATTTGGTGGCCTAGTGAGCAAGTCGCTGGACAAGTGTGTGAGAGGTCTTGGGTTCGATCCCCAGAGAAGACCTGGCACCAAATCTTCCCAAGTGAAACAAGTTCTCCTGACAAGAGTCGCGTCTGTAAGTGTCGGTAGACAGACTGCGGTGAACCTTCAGTGTCCTGGTCTCCCATGAGACTTGCACCGATCCGCTTCAACCCATAGAAGCATAATACACTTGCGACTGGTAAAGAGATAGCAGATATCAGTGTTGACAAAGGTGGTCCTAGCTGGGAGGGGAAAAGGCTGCAATGGACCACTGGAGACACTGAGAAAAGGTTGTGAGAGCAGCCATCCCACGCTATCTGACGGTGGTACGGTCATGGCACATTGCGCCATAGTCACCAGTTGGTTATCAGGTGTGTCAGTTTCGCCAGGGTCAGAAGCAAGGATGTGTTCACAGTGGTTGACTAAGAATTGTTTACTGTCAATACAAACTCAGTTTTGATATAATCTTCTATTCCCCCTTTTTTTGTGAGCGGTTTAATAAGCACTTTTCCTAGATATAAGAAGCCTTTAAAAGTGCTACACACAGTATATGCACAGTATGAACATGAATAGCCCTAACAAAAAATTAAATAAATCTATACTAATTTAACTCTTAACCCATGTAGAAAGTAATCATACTTAATATTGAGAAAAAATATTTGTCAAGGGATTCGAACCTGCATGGACAGGACTCAAGTGCCAGCACCTAGACAACTCAGCCACGGCACCTGACATACTCTGTGAGGTGTAGAACAGCTATTTTAATCCCCACCTCCTCAATACCATGACTTTGTACACCAACACACTTTTTGGATTCAACACACTTTTGCCAAAAGTGTGTCGTGTGTTACCAAAACAAAGTGTGTTAAAAGTGGCTTCAGAAAAGTGTGTTGAAAAGTGTGTAAACGTAACACACTGTTTTTAGAGTGTACATATAAGCCGCAGTGTCAATCTGATTATGGTGACTTTTGTACTGTATTATAATAGCAAAAACTTGCATATTAGCCACACCCTGATTATGTGCCAATCCTATTTAAGGTGCACTGGCGATCTGACTTGCGTACTTGCCGCAGACCATACAAAAGGTTTTACGGTAATTCACTCGAGAAGTTACAGACTACCTTTAACTCATTACACATACATCAGCAGAAGTATTACTGAATTTGCATTGACTTGCATCAACTGTTCTCATAATCATCTAATCATACCTCTTGATTAACTATAATATATTATATTCATGCCTATCCATGCCCCTCCTTTCAATATAAGTTGCAGTGTTTTTCCGAAGCTAACATGGGGTGAAAACAACACTGACATCGTAAAATGGCTATTGAATATAGCAGGAGCAATAAGAGTCAACCATTTACTTTTTCATGTTCACCACCTCTGCCTACCTGGATTTGGTTTGGTGACTTTCCTTTCCCACAATTTTGTTCTACTTATCAGCAACGTAGTCAGTGCATATAGTGCTTTAATTCACTGTGCCTTTTATCAACATGATGAGTGAAAACAAAATGCTGACCCTACAAGAGCATAGAACATAGAAACGCATATAACATTAACTCACTATGCAGCCCTTACTGGATTAGATACCAGTACCATTAGTACAAACGCGAGTTTAACATAGTTAGCAACCCCTCCGTCAAAGATTGCAGTAAGGTTTTACCTTTGTTAATCTAATCAAGGAGACTCTAAGTGGCCTCTAACTAAGCAGAGTCTCATTTGCGTCTGTCTGATTTGTGCTTTTGTTATTGCTGAATCAATATTACTCTGTAATGAAAACTGCAGGACGTAAGGATGCTACAGCATTGGTGCAGGACATCAGCTGCTGTTGTGCTTTTAGAAGTCGTAATAGCAGTGGTGTGAGTGGGAAAAGTAGTAGTTGTAACAGTGGCTGTAACACCTGGCATACTGTGGAGAATAAGGGACTCACAGAGAGCTGCTCAAAGAATGAGCAATCAAAGGTCACTGTAGGTAATTCCACTTTATTGTACATAGTGTGTTAGCCATTTTATGTCCTCACAGTAGATTTATGCAATATTACCATTTGATATCATGATCCATTTATTCAGCCCTAGTGAGTAACGTGTCCAGGCTTTATTCATGCATCATGCCAACTGTTCAGGTTGATACACTTCCATACGGTCATCCTCGTGCATGAATGCCGCCCTGCCTAGCACTGCGAGGACATGGAACATCAATGCACTATGCAATCCTGAGGGATAAAGGGAATAACAAATAGAAGTCCTGACCTTTGCAGCCACCTCTTGATACAGTACATTGTAAATGTTCTGATCCCAGTAATCTTGTTTTAAGGTGCACTGTTAGAAGTAAGTAGTGTTCCTGTACACCAAATACTGGGGGCAAGTATGGTTCCAGTAGATTGTGCTGTAGACCTACAGCAAGTGAGCTTTTGTATATTTACAGCACTATGTACTGTACAGGGACAGCAGAATCTTCTGTTACTGTACAGCAAAATTGATTGTAAATCATAATCTGAAGGTCCTGGGTTCACCTCCCAGTGCTGGTGATATTTTCAACCATCCATGTGAGGGAAAAACGAATTTTAGGTGGATGTAGTTAAAACAAGAGAAGTGGCTCCACCAAGGATTGAACTCACCACCTGTGGTGTTGGAGACAGGCGCTAATCCATTGCGCCACAGAGCCAGTGTTACAAACATTCATATTGGGATATATCTCTACTCTACTTCTCAACTGTATAATAATAATTTGTAACGGTCTGGGGTTCGCCTCCCAGTGCTGGTGATATTTTTAACCATCCATGTGAGGCAAAAACGAATTTTAGGTTGATGTGGGTGAAACAAGAGAAGTGGCTCCACCAAGGATTGAACTCACCACCTGTGGTGTTGGAGACAGGCACTGATCCATTGCGCCACAGAGCCAGTGTTACAAACATTCATATTGGGATATATCTCTACTCTACTTCTCAACTGTGTAATAATAATTTGTAAAGGTCTGGGGTTCGCCTCCCAGTGCTGGTGATATTAGGGACCTTTAGCAACCACGTGAAAGCTCATAAAACGCAGACGTAGCAGTGCTAAAGGCATAGTATATGTCTGCGTTTCATGAGCTACGTCGGGTTTGCTAAAGGTTGCTATTTTCAACCATCCATGTGAGGCAAAAACGAATTTTAGGTTGATGTAGGTGAAACAAGAGAAGTGGCTCCACCAAGGATTGAACTCACCACCTGTGGTGTTGGAGACAGGCACTGATCCATTGCGCCACAGAGCCAGTGTTACAAATGGTCATATTGGGATATAAGCCACCTCTGCCATGTCTGTATTAAATGAGCTACAGCCTTGTTGCTAAAGATCCCTGATGAGAGGTGGCTAGACCTAGGATCGATCCCACGACCTCTCGTGTACATATTATAGGGAAAAGTACTGTAGATCTACAAGTCACTACCGTAACCTGCATCTACAGTAACAGAATTGTACATGTACAGTAGAATTTGCTGTATTATCATTTACAGCTAAAGTACTGTACATTTACATCAAATTTTGCTGTTCACGAACAACAACCTTTTACAGTGTGGGTACCACACTGCCACTGCCTTTGTACATTGTGCCAATCCTTGGGGGCTTGTCTCATCTGAATTACCAATTGATAGTCCAACACTGTCAACACAAAAAAAACAATCCTCTCATTGACTCCCAAATATAGAATGGATTCTTTGCATACGTCTACCTTTCTGTTATCACGATGCAGAAATGCAGTATCGGAGAGTTCCTTATTTCATTCATAACTCATACCAAGCACATAGGGGAATCATTTAATAGGGAATAATTCCCTACTTATCACCTAAGTAGGCATGGCATGCCATGCATACTTTAAGGATCTCAACTCAGGTCCATAGGGTCAGTTACATGATTTCTCTGTCACATTGTTATCACAATTTTCCTTTCACTCTTTTAATAGAAATCGAGATTCAAGGTTAAGTATGGTCGATAATAGTGCACCTTTAATTTCCTCTCTAATCCTGATTAGAATGAGTGTTTCCACCCATTGTTCTGGTCCAACATGAACAGGCTTAGCTCTTTGGGGACGATAAATGTAGGGTTTAAATGCACTATTTCCTTTGATCGCTTAATGCAAGTCTACTTGCAAAGGCCACTGTCATAGGTCAGTATGGTGCAGAACGTAGCCCTAGTTAGTCCGTGACACCAAGAAAGGGACTGCCAAACTATGTTTGCCCTTTTGCATTTCACGTCATGATCCACTACTTTGGCACTAGTAGTCGCATCATCTTCATGTAAAAAACGTTTTTTAGCCGAAACTCTGTAGTTAAAGGTAATGATAATGTTATGTTCCTCTGGAGAAATGTGGGTACTTGTGAAATTTGTAAAAACCCTAGAAACATTTCTGAAATGTTATATTTTTGTTGACTTTGATTTGCATTAGCACCTATAGAAATTGAAATACACTGTCAGAGATGGAATTAGTCATCAAATAAATCAGGGAACAATTTTTTCTTCACAATGGTACCATTTAGAACATTCTGGTTAAAGAAATGCAAATGTGAGCCTTTCCACAAAGTGAGATCGAAATATTCAAAAATTGCTTAAAATCAGCATTTTGGGGAAGTTTTGATGATATTCCCTATACTTATAGTGTGCAATAAAGAGTGTTTACCAATATTGTCATGAAACTGCACTTTACAAGCAAGAGAATGAACAATTTCCCTGATTGCAAACATTTATTCTCATGTGTATGTGTTTAGCTCTTCATCGGGAAATATTTTGTGCTCATTTGAGTTGCTTCAACATGTTATTTCACATAGAAAACAAGCCTAATTCAATAGTCCCTTTCTTGGTGCCACGGACTATAGTTACTTGCGAGAGGTACGCTGCATGATGGTGACAATGAAGTAAAATACATTTACACCATTTGCATTCCTTAAAGGGTTGATTTAGATTATAGAGGTGCCATTAGCTCTAGCTGCAGTGCATAAAAGCTGCAGGTAAAAACCCAGACTATAGCTTCTTTTCTGACATTAATGTGATTCCGTTGTTGGGTCCTTGGGGCAATCTGTTTCCTACTCTGTTGCCGATGGAACATCTATTTTTAACTACAGTCATGTCCTATGATAGTTTTTGTTGGTGTGTGAAGGGGGGCGTAGCCTGAGGACTATTACTATCAGGATGTTAACCTTCCATTAAAGGTATAGACCAGGGTTCGGTCGATTCTGATCCACCCACAATTTCTCTAAATCACTTTGGATTATATGAATTTGATATGTGATGATCTAATAGAAGCGAAGAAATCAATACCTCATTGTGCTAGATTACAATATATTGACATTTGAAGATTGGACACCCTTAACTATGACAGCATATAGGTAAGCCCCTAGTTTTCAATGTTTTTCAAGATTGACCCTTAATATCTCCACCAAACTTCTCAGATGTTTAGAGAAGATTATTTGCAACATAATCAATCCATAAAATTGAGTGGTCATGGGTGAAACCAAAGAGCCATGGCCGATTTAGGAAAGAAAATTTAAAAAGTTTGCAACACAGAAAATAAATAGGCCAACATTTTTTGAGCAAAACCTTAGCCATTTGTACATCAGATCAAACGATACATTTTACAACAAAAAAGTATAATAGGATTCTGGGTCCTGTTCACTGGTTTCGGGCTACGACCAGGGACTGCCCAAGCACAGCCAAATCCAAGTTCAAGGTCATAGTACTGGTTATCAGAGGCTTCCTTCAGAAGGATTAGGGAACCAGAGAGTCTCCCCTGTATGCTGGACACAGAGTAGTCTAGACGTTGGGAGTGTGTTGACAGGAAGAGAGGCCTGTGAGGGGAATAGAAGAGGCCTAATCCAAAACACTATGAGTATCTCTTGTGAGAAGGTGGTTATGTTCTCGGGACGTAGCTTGCCCCTGGCAAACTATAGTGTAAATTTCATGCTATATATATTTTTCTGGGATTGGAGGCAACATTTGGATTCATCCTTACACAGTCTAGAGCATGCCATGGACCATACCCCATGCCCATTTCCAAATTTATATTAATGTCTTTCTGGATAACGTAGGTTAAACATCATTCAGTGATGCCAGCTCTGGCATACAATAGGCGCATAAATGGAAGAGGCCGCTTAAGGATCAAGCATTATGAGACACCTTTAGATAATCTAATGTCTTCTATATGGGACAGTGACACTTTCATGCACCAGAACCTGAAGGGAAGAACTGTAGGAAATCCATGCGAAATGGTTAATATGGGAAGTTATCCTGTTCCATTGCGTGACATGTTGGAATCCACACAAATGAGGAAGACATTTATAGTGAGTCCTGTCATCCTGCCACAGCCTAATGTGGTGGCCGCATCATCAGAGTTAATGGGGGGATTTGGCAAGCCCTCATGCTGGCAGATCTTTACACACAGGTTATTAACACTTTAAGGGCTGCATGGTGCTTTAATGTGATATGACCATTCATGATAATAACCCTTTGAGACTATATCAACCATGTAGGGCCATCATTATGCATAGATGCATCTCTGACAAGTGACTTGCCAGGGTGTAGGTGATGAAGGCGCTTTGCAGCCCTCAAAGAGTTAACTTCGGACATCATTGCCGTACACCATTTAAACTACACCTTGAAAGTGTCAGCTTACCCTCCCTTACCCTTCACACTTTGAGAGAACAGACAGAGGTGTATACGATTCATAGATGATCCTATATGGAATCACCACAATTCATTTTCTGGAGACCCTTTAGAGACTGTTCCAAAAGGTCTCCCTTTGGAGACTCTTCCAAAAGGCCCCACAAACAATCAAGTGATACATAATATACTAGCTATTCATATGGCAAGTTATTTTTGATTGAATATACATCTAATATCCAATCCACTTATAATATCAACGTATTAAAGCTGGCAATGATAATGAAAATGATTAGATACCACACCTCTTTTGAATAACCCCACAAAAATCCAATGTATCAAACACTATGTATAGGGTAGATGCACCCTGAGTCGGACAGACACCTTGAGTCGGACACCACTGGCATTGAATAACATAGTTAATATCTTCAATTCAACTATAAATTCAACTAAATGGGAAATTTCAGTTGTTATTTCTTCTGACAGACACAACATACCACATATAACTCACTTCCAATATGGTTCTATGACGGCCTGAACATGGAGTGTTTTTGCAATATTCTCAAAACAAAACTTATGAGGAAATGAGAAAATTGGTTTTCTAAGTATGTCTGTGCTGGCTTTCGCATCATAGTTACATCATTCCTAGGCATAATAATAGCAATATATGTATGTTTTGCAATGATGCACTTCAATAAGTACAAATATATTACCCACAGTACTTTGTGAGAGGGGACTTTACAGCAGCATCAAATTGCACCTAAAGTCGGACACTAATTGCACCAAGACTTGGACACTATGATTTGCTAGTAACAACACATGCTTGTAGGTGCTATATGGTATATCAGCACGGAATCAAGGTCAACACAAGGTTAATGTAAAAAGAAATTAATCAGGTGGCAGCTATATAGTGTGGGATGTAAAAGAACCATTGCCTTGGTAAAAATGTAGGGGCATGCTTTCTACCTTCACTTTCCGCATAGATTCGATCACCATCATCACCTTTGAAAATACCTTACCTGTTATCTAAGGTGTAAGGGTACCTGGCAACCAACCAACCATATACAGCCAAGTATACCTATGTAACTGATGAAAATACAAGGTGTCCGACTCTAGGATCATTTCTAACATCAGGTGTCCGACTTAAGGTGCATTTTATTGTTTTGAAACCAACAAAGTAGATGGAGATTTATTTATACTTAAATGGTGAGGTTTATTGCAATCTCTTCTGAAATAGAATCTGTCAGACCATATGTATCCCATGGTGAAAGCTATATTTCAATTGGAATTATCTAAAGGTATAAACTTTAACACACAAAATTGATCAGCTCTTCCCTGTCCAGGAGCGTCCGAGATGGGTGCCTTTACCCTAAATCTAATTTACTACTGCCTACGTCAATGCATAAAAATAGTACAGGACTATGTAGCACTATGTAGCCCTTAAAGGGTTAATTTGATCACTGTAACATGAAGATTCAGTGTATACCACTGTCTAGGGTAGGAGCCTGTGTGGGGACGGTGTGGACTGGGGCTGCCCACAGGGACAGTCAATTACTCCGGCTGTCAGCCCCCCTGATGGGGCTTACCTCCCTGTCTGTACACCAGGGGGCATGTTGGTAGTGCCTCCTAGTGGGCTTCCCAGCAGTCAATGTTTCCCTAATAAGGGTAGTATGTTGTGGGGTGCCAAATGTGTGCCCTAATGATTTATCCTGATAGGGTATGTTGCAGCGTGTCTACCCTAATAAAGGCATGTCTGCCAGCCCCTCAGCATTGGTTTATTTATATAATTATATTCCATCACTATCATAACCAACACAACCTTAGAATTCTAATATTTTAAGATTATGTGTGCAGATATATATAATAGTATTTCAAGCTAAACAGCATTGCACTATTTCAAAATTGTGTGACATGTGATTGTAAGATTATGTGGGCCTTCCTTTATTTAGGCATAGAGTTGGGTAGCAAGCTAACTATAAGGCCTCATGTAACTAAGGTAAAGAGAAGTTTTGGTAACAAAAACATGCAACCTACCAAGTTGTGTAAAATTGTATTGATCTCATCCTCAGTAGAATACTATTCATTCTAAAGAGGGAGTGTGGTCAAGAGTGAACTTGAAAATTTACAGAGCATGCAAAATCAGGCGCTCTGCACATGTTCACAGGCTAGAATAAGGGAAATCACTGTAGATGACCTACACAAGGATTGTGGCATTGATAAACTTTCCAATGGGGCAAAAAGCAGTTATCATGCATCATGTGGAAGAAGGCTAAAAGAGAGAAGCAGTAGTACAGCATAACATACGCACAAGGGGTGACCTCAAGGTCAAATTTGCTATTTTAAAGAAGGGCTAAATCTGCTTTCTATGAAAGGGCCCTATACTACCGTGCAGTAATGTTATGGGATACTCAAGACGATGATGTTCAGATATTGCCGACCTATAAAAGTTTCAAAAGTGCTATTGGTAGGTTGAAACTGGACTAAGGTGGCGTCTCACAGTGATTATGGTCCTTGATAATCATAGCTTTTACTGCACTAATTCTGTGATAATAATATAATCTGTGAGAGTCAGCAGATGATACTATATTAGTACCAATGACACTAGGTAATCAATGAATATAATACTTATCATTCACAAATGTCATTTCCTGATAATCATAATATTTAATTCTGTGATAACAATGCAATTAGGACAGTCAGCCAATGTTCTCAGTCAGTTTCAAATATACCAGCTAATTAATGGATAATGATACTCATCATTTTCAAGATGTTATTTTGGAAATGATATTCATTTCATTAATGTGCAAGAATCCTAGATAGATAAAGGAAAAATAATAAAGAAAAGGGAAACAGGGATGTCGGGGCAGAGCCCCAGATGTATATAACAGTTGGCTACTCTAACTTGGACTTAGTTCTCCAAAGGGGTTCACTTCTCCATTGTACTCAGTTCTACCAAGGGTTTACTTCTTCATGGTACTCACTTTTCCAGTATTCCAGGTCAATATTTAGCACCAATATTCAGTATATTATACACGTTAGTGCCATAAATGATTGAATGAAACAATTGTTTCATCGGAATTATGGCTTTGATTGATTAACCAACATGCATACATAATTATTTTGTAAATCATTTGTGAATATGACTATAAAAAGTTTTCTCTCTTTTCTGATAATTCTTTTCAAAATGTACAAAAGGTAGAACTGCCCATGGTGAGATGGGGATCGATGAGGAAACTGAGTGAGAACAGCTTCAGGTGAGTCTCCACATCCTGTGTGTTAATGGGTCACAGTAACTTGCCAATGCTGCATTTGAACCTCAAACCAAACACAATTCATAGTGAATTCAAGCACGTTGAGACCATTACAGAGCAAATGCTTCAAGGTTTATACTTTAATAACTTCCTACAGACCCTGCAGCAATGTTTGACCAACTAATGTATATACTTAGGTCTTTAGAGCTTATTGGCGGTGGATATGGCAACTATTGATGTAGCTTGAATAAGTGCAGGGGTCTGAAATAAGCACAGAGTAAGTGAGGATATTTGTAATGGACATTTAAACCTTTTGTGTTTTCAGATAAGCATAGGTCTTGTATAAGTGCAAGGTATATAGTTTCATTAAATTCTATTAGCGCAGGTGCATTTATTTCAGACAATACAGTACTCTATTAAACAATTTGGAATGTGATTCAACCTTAATATTACCTTCATTAACAAACCCTGACACATATACTCTTTGGGATTACTAAATGCGGTTAAAAAGATAGCTTACCCTCTTGATATTAGGTTGCCTGGGTTTCCACTATAGTCATTTAGACATTGATGGCCTTTTCACACCTTTGTCCATACATATCCGATTAGAGACTACTCCGTGTTTCTGATTACAGGCAAAGTGGCCCACATAATGGCCATTCTTGTGTGTGTAATCCATTTTGCTCTTAGATTAGAGGCTAACAATGGCCATATACCATGTCTGCTACACATCTATAGAGACAATGGTCCCACACTAATGTGTTAATGATTTCATCTCTCTCAGTCACTTACAACACAATACACTGATCATGTATAATTATCTGGATTCCATAAAGATAATTAAGATAAAGCAGCAGCAGCCAATATTTGCCAAATGCAAGACCAAAATGTGGTATCTGGCAATAGAGGTAATGACACAAGACAAGACAATATACATAACTTGCCCTTTATATATTCCGGGCACATGTAAACATTGGAATCAAATATAACAATGTGAATCTAAGACACAACAACCCTCTTTTCACCCAATTCCCCCGATAAAATCTGTCCTCAACTCAAACCAAGACAACAATGTAAGCAATATCGTGCAGATAACAGTCCCAGGAGTAATTTGAGATATCAATACATTCTGGACAATGTTCCCAGTGGGACATTATTCTGGGTGATTTCCTCCCTACAACACATTGCCCAAACAATAGACATGGAATAATTGGTACTGACATTTGTCCACAATAACTCCCCAAGTCCTTGTCATGTCCACAAAAGGTCTCAGTGACGGCCACCATGATGGATACTTCACAGAGCTGTCACATGATGTTTATAGGCCACCCAGTGACCCAACACAGATGCAGGGACTACTTTGTAGTTCCCATAGACCAAAGAGCAGCAGGTGAGAGGGGGTGAGACAGGCTGAGACCATGGAGAGGGTTAGGTTGTGGAGTAGATGGGAGGGGAGGCAATAATCTTCACACAGTCCCATGCCCATTCAAACTAGATTCACAAACCTCCGTTACAGCAGTGGTTTCAGTATTGACCCTTTAAAGGCCGTGTAGCATATAAAAGCACTGTTTTACATGTATATCAATAGTAATGGTTGGTGTTAAGAGAGAGAAAAGATAGTGAACAAGCTCAACATGAAAAGACACTGTAATAATTGTGAACAAGCAAACTGAATAAGAGATGCAATAACGACCATTGACTAATGAAAGCAGATGAGTAAATATATTAATGTACAGAGAGTGCAACCAGACAACTGATGTTGTTAGGGGAGATGGGAAGGAGGCATTAAGGGGGCAGAGGGGTAGGATAGAAATTGCCGCATTATTACAAAGGAGACTTCACTGAGCATGTCAGACACAAGGTATTGGCCTCACGTATCATCAATGGGAGTGGTTCTGTTACAGTGACACTAGGGGGCTGTACTGATCTGTTAGCCAAACTGGCAGCAACATTTACAGTGTGCTCTGTAATATTGTACAGTGTGAGTGGTTCCAGGAGGATCTTTAGTGCATACATTGCCAGTTCAAGACGCATACATATTACAGAATATTACTAATTTTTCAAACTCAACGTAATAATCTTTGGTTCTACAGCATGTCTTATGAGGCTTTACTAATTGGTGGTACTCTGTACAGTCTCTGCTATGTCAGTATATGGGTAAATCTTAGAATATACATGGTACCAGTGATATGGCTTATTCATTTCAGATTTTAAGTAGGTGCTAAAGGAAATTGTATACTAGTGAATAGGAAATAGACCAAGTTGATGTTGAAAATGAACTTGGAAACCTTGCTTTTCTACTTTAATGTGCACAGAAATGTTGAAACAGATGTGTGCGACTTTCCTTTAGATGATATTACATATTGTTCTGCAACTTCAGATCGTGTGCAAATCCAATAAGTTAAAATACTTATTCTTGGATACTAAGAGCAGCTTCTCAAAAACATCACCTGATACTGATATTGACATTTCATATCACTCCACCAGCATCCATTATTCTGTAAATTGGTTGTTTTTTCTTCTTCCATGTCACATTGTGTCCAATTATATATCTAGGGAACTACACATCAACGGGGCAGCTGCTAACTCTTGGTCAGGGACTGGATGGTAGCAACAACCTATTTCATTGTTGTAGTCCATATCGGAGCGGACTCTTCATGCAGGTGATACTAATTAGTGCAATATGTCAACCCTTTTGTAGTTCTGATGCATGGATGAAACATTGGTGATTTTATTTACTAGGGCTACATGAATGCATTATAATCATTACAATAACAGAGTGTTGATAATCCTCAGAAGTAGGCTGGTCTTAATACATGTATAGATAACGGGGGAGTTGGTGCCAGCTTGGGGTTGCTTAAAGCAAGGAATATGCTTAGTTCCCATTTGGTGCGGAATACACCATAAATGCCCTATTGACCATGCTGATTCAGAATGAGAACTGCAGGACCATTGTGGCAATGACACCCATCCTGTGTATGTCATGCACGGACAAAGACCAGTGACAATGGTGACATTGATTCATTGTCACCTGGCTTGTATCAAATTTGGCTCACCCTTGGTGTGATTATGATCCAGGTCCCAACTCATGACAGAGAATATAACTGTACCCTATTCAATATTGTTTTTATAACATTTCCATTTCATTTACATATCATAACATAAAAGACTTAACATTCAATGATTGATGACACAGGCCATGATGTTGAGCATCCTGAACTAAATCATATTGCGATTACATGATATGAGGAGTTTTAACAGTATCAGGACCTTTCTATATATTGTAGTGTTGAGTTGGGTAGGACCAGTTGCACGTGACGCTGTATGGTTTTTATAATTCACATCCATTATCACGTACACCGACGCTCTTCTCCCATCTCCTGTCTTAATTTACTTACACCAATATAATTACCCTACTCAATGTTTCACCTCCCGATGGTTCTCTCTAACAGACACCACAGGCAATATGGGCCTGACTGCAGGTCTGCTATTGTATGCACTGTAATGTATTGTACAAGAGTAAAGGCTTTGAGGTCCTCACTTTTGTGTGTGTCATATTGTACAAGCCCTCCATACAATACACTAGAGGCCACGAGTGATTGACTGGGCTGATGATAGCAATAGGTCTGTTGAGTGTGTCAAGATAGTTATGTCTACAAGGGTAAACAGTCACAGTTTGAACCATCTGACACTACAACCAGGGAGAGACTAAGCTACTCTAGCTAATGACTACATTACATGTACCAGTTGATCAAGGTAGAGTATTCCAGCTTAATAGCTCTCCTAGTACAGAGTGTCCCTGAGAAGCTATCAATTATCAGTGCCAAGAGTGGGTGCTCCACAGGCAGAGGACGTCTCTGTTCATACTCACTCATTCAAATAAAACCACAACTGAGCATATAAAACCTCTTGCCGGAACTTCATATTGTTTAGGATATAACCATAGCTTACAAAAGTATGGACATATCTGTGCTTTAATTTGGCATTGATAGGATATCGTAGTGTGTGGAGTGGGGAATAGCCGGATGTCCGTGTTGGGGCAGAGCATGCAACCTATTTGCACAGAGAGAAGTAAAGGCATCACCATGATTCTTTTACCGTAGTCAACTCTAGTTGACTCTGGTAGGAGAGTCATGATGACTCTGGTGGAGGGGTCACAGCTTCTCCAGTCATACTCCTTGATCCTTGTGCAAATTGACTCTACCTCTTGACTCTATCAGTACAGAGTCAAGTGCAATTGACTCTGCCTACAGCAGAGTCATTTGTAGTTTGACCCTTGATGAAGAGTCAAATAAAACATCTGTTGGCTCGTTTGATAGTTGCATATGGAACCACCTGGTGGGGTGACCAACACTGATTTGGTGCCAGTGACAACCACAAGGTAGAGCCACTATCTATAATTTAGATATTTTTACATGTTACAGAGTTTTAATTCATTATAGAAAGGTCCGCTATGTCAAAATAGTGTGGTTAAGGGATGTCAATTGAAAAGCTTTCCACTTGACTTAACTGAATCAAATGTGATGAAAAACTAGACAATTCATTCCAAGAACATCAATAGTGTAAAGCTTAGACACCATATCTGTCGGTATGGGAAATAACCAAAAATGCTAGGCACTTAGTGTGTGAGATATAACGTGTGGCACTGCTTGCTATTGCATGAAGACCTGATATTGGCATTTCATATGTGGCCAATGGTCGGCAGAATGTATAAGTGTGAGACAAATATAACTTGGCCCTTTCACACAGGGAGGGCAATAACCTCACCTACTCACTTCTCTCACAGGCATCAGATAGCCTGTCTACTAATTATATACACCTGTTGTCCCCACTCTACCCTACCATAAGTACAAAACCCACCTTACCTGCATGCCACTCATGTCTTGAAGTATTGATTTTGACTCTCGCTCTTTTGAGGGGTCAACTGCTGTTGACTCTTCAGGAAGGGAAAGTCAGACTCAATTTGAGTCTATCAACAGGTGTCACATGGGAGACAAACTGTCACTCTGGCTGTCAGAGTTGTGGCGACTCATTTACTTTTCTGTGTGCATTTTCTCATCACCTCTATCCATTTTAAAGCAAGGTCTCAAAGCCACCATACTCAAAGTATGTTACCTCTCCTATCTTATTGTTCCATCTATTTATGCACTGATGGAATACATTTAGCAATGGAGCAGCTTTGATTAAGATTAACAATATGATACCACTCTATATAACAATATCACAGTGATAGAATATATAAATATAAATGGGATATGTTTTCTAGGCAAAGGCATAATTCAGTGTATCTAATGAGCATAGCCAGTAGGTCCTCCCATCGATGCAGCACTGGATGGTGACAGGCCTCCCTAGATACCCCCCAGCAGCCCTTAAGCTATAAACAAAGGGCCGTCAATCCATGATCTGCTACAAAATCTATTTGGATTGGAATTATATTTATTCATGATACTTAGTAACATCCATTTCTCTTCTTCATTGCATATCTTTTCGCTTATCAATCTGCTAAAGTGTAACACACCCCTCAGATACTAGCTTGTAATATAATCAGTCTGTGGTGCAGGAACCATAAATCCAGCTTAATCGCAGCTGTGTTGTTTTCCTGTTACCTGCTGTCCTGTAGTAACAGTGTCATTCTCAGAGAGATGAGCCCAACACTCTGACACTTACTGACAGGAGTAGAGCAACCTATCGTGGAAAGGAGAAGCATACTGCAGAAGTAGGCACAATTTCGTTGATGCAGAAAACACACCTATATATATAATAAATCTCTGAGAAACAGGAAATGTATCAGAGATAATAATGCAATCACTCACATTGCACAAAGTAATAAAAATTAGATTGGCAGTTTAAATGCAGCTAAATACTTTAAAAAAAGTTGAAATTGAATATTTTATAATCGAATTCAGGAAGATGGATGTTCCTCAGAGGAAATACTATTGGACAGATAAATCAAAACAGCTGGCAACCTTTTGTAGATGCCTACACCATATTTGAGGTACAGTAGAAAATCTCATCAACCCCAGAAAAATGTCTGAAACAGGCTTTTAGTAAGAAGGGGATGAAATTGTTGTAGGAAAACAAAAATTTCGTGTAGACACCCAACATGCCCTTGACATAGAGTAGACAACCATTCTCTGGGAGGGCCAGTGTTCATTATTCAGGTATATAGTAGGTGGCATGGGACTGGGTGCCGAGATTGATTGGGTGTCACAGAAACACTAGTAGAATACCTAGAATATAGCAGGGACTTGTAGGGTCCCTCAGCTCCCATGCAACATGCTGATTATTTCTATGTTCTGCTGGTTGTAACTCTGTTTAACCTGCTAACAAATTGCAAAAACACCTTCGAAAATACTAACATGATGGAGACTGGAAATGTCACATTTGTGCAATTGGTAGAATAAAATCATCCAGTTGACCTCTGGTCAGCAAATCTTAGACCATGACCAGATATTCTTTTAATACCTATAAATATGGTGAAAGGTCTATTTCCCTCCCGCCTTACTGCTGCGAGGGAAAGCTAGGGTGCATTATAAAGGATGTCAGTTTACATCAGGTATTTATCTCATGTTACTTTTTATGACTGATTTTACTTGTATTATTGTGATACTGCAATGTGACATGGCACTGTAGAATGTGGTAGGAGGTTAGTGCCAATAGCAGTCAGCATTTAAGACATGGCAGACATTTTAGGTTGTCTGAATTGCTAATCTGTAAAAAGAGACAAGCCCCACAAACATGCCCATCACCTTTACCACCGTCTTGTGAAATAAATTCAGTTTCTGTCAACAAATGCTGACTGTCTAAGTTGTAGTGCAAATCATGTTGAGTAAAATCATAGAAATCTCATCTGCTGTCACCTCCAGGGCAGGGTGTAATGGTGAGGATTCTCGACAAACATCTTGGACAAACTTTGCCAAACTTAGACATTTAGATTAAACATATAAGTCGCTCTAGTGGTGCCTTAGCTCACATCTTTCCATTTCTGTCACTGGTGAGTTACTCGCTGGGGCTGTATTGATGCATCATAACGACAAATTCATCGTAGCAAGATTTGTCCATAAAGGGTTCAGCTTCATTCTGGATTTCTAACTAGTTACACTAGCACCACGCAGGTTGGTGGTATGCAATTATGAAAGTCTGTCGCCGTTCACTGAAAATCCATAGATTGAAAGGGTTAGTCAGTACAGACTATTCTAGGTTTGTCATATGTGTGTTAGTCATAATGCCAAAGTTATATTCAAAAATGACTGAGGGGTCAGTCAGTAGTGGCTAACCTAGGTTCATCATTGGTGTGTTGTATTTGTATACCACTAGTTGGGGCCACCTGTAAGATACTATAATCACCACCCCGTGGCTCCCCCTGGAAATTAAAAGACTAAGGGGGGTTAGTCAGTACTGACCAACCTGCATTTATAACTTACCTAGGTTAGTCATATAGGGAGCCAAAAAAATTACTAACTAAGTTAGGCACAAGTGACTGAGAGATTGGTCATATAGGGAGCCTAGGAATATCAGTGTTGAGTGATGTATGCTAGATGTCAAAGAAATTTTTAGTTGATAAACAAACTAGAATACATAATGGTAGCATCAGTCTAAGTAGACTAAAACTTTACCTTTATTGGTGATTTTATAAGCTTTATAATTTCTTGTATTTGATTAATTATGTCAAATTCCATAGTATTGGCATCACAGCTGCGTATCGTGCACGGCACTATGATTTAACCAGCTAACTATAATGTGTCATAAATAATCAGCACGAAGGAATAGTCCTGTCAGCTCTGTGCCCTGGAGATGTATAATTATCCGCAACTATGACACATCACCTCAGAGGCCGCCAGAGGCAGGAGTTAGTCTTGCTGAAGATTTATGAGTTACATAGTATGTCATTTCCTGTCCCATTTTTTCCACTCACTAGCTCATTAGGATCACAATGGCTCATGACTTCGCAGACTCTTCATATATGAATATACATCAAGCACCAGAAACCACAGCTCGCAGTTATTTGCTTGAGTTGATACAGAGCAAAAGTATCAGGTATTGTTAAAGGGGCATTCTAACCACACACACTTACCACATAGCAGACTAGAACAGTACTAGAATTGTGAGTGGGAAACGCTCGGTGAGAATGCCACTTTAAAGTGTATGCTGGAGGCTCCTCCCGATGTATTATGATGTACTTGGGCTATATACCAATGACGAAAGAGTGAAAGATCATTTTAGAGAGCATTTATCAGCACTCTGTGATTTTCATTTTTCATCAACAGAGTTTAACATTTAACATTATGGCTTAATTGGTGCACAATTCAATCACAATTCATCACGTATTTCTTTGATGTACCAAATGGTAATCCTTCCTGGTCTTCTTCTCTTATATTTTCTGTGTTCTCTGTCATTCCACTATCATAATGAATGTCCATCCTGATTAATCTTTTCAGTATAAAGAGTCCGAGATGGAATTTCTTTAAGCTCACAAATCTCTAACTTTCAGCAACCAAAGCTGCAAACGGTAATATTGGCCAGAAAAAAAAGCAAAAGTCGCAATCATTTACCAAGCCATTCATTTGTGTTACCATCAATCATACATGTTCCAATCTGATGTAAAATCATTGTAAAGGTAATCTGGTTCCAATCAGTGGCACAGCAAACCATAGCGTTCTTAGTGGAATGCTTGGGAAAAAAACCTAAGATCTTATTGAGTAGTATTTGATTAATTGAGCTCAGAACCTGTTGACCTCCAGTCAACTTGTGTGTTCTCTCCTACTGAACTGTTGATTCACCTCTACTTCATCTCACTACATACTCTATGAGTATCCCATCGATCATGGTGCTTTCATTTACTGCCAAGACCAGTGTGATCCCATAGTCCAGCAATATATATAGGGAGTTGCTCAGTATAACTCGTGCCACACTATCGGTCCATTGTCAGCCAATTGTGGTGTCCTTATCAAAGGAGCAAGGAAGTCCCTACCTAAGTCTGCCCCAACTCTGGCCAGTCACCACAAAAGAATAATGACAGGTTATGACAGACCAAAATTCCTCCCTGCACTGAAAATCCATAGGTTGAAAGGGTTAGTCAGTACAGACTAACCTAGGTCTGTCATATGAGTGTTGGTCACAATGGCAAGGTTTTATTCAAAAATGACCAAGGGGTCAGTCAGTAGTGGCTAACCTAGGTTCATCATTGGTGTGTTGTATTTGTATACCACTAGTTGGGGCCACTTGTGATGACCACTCAGTGGCTCCCCCTGGAAATAAAAAGACTAAGTCGGGTTGGTCAGTAGTGACCAACCTGACAATAATAGCTAATCTATGTTGGTTGTATAGGGAGCCAAAAAATGACTAACTAGGTTAGACACTAGTGACTGACAGATTGGTCGTATAGGGAGCCTAGGAATATCAGTGTGCTGCCATGGAAACCCAGTGGTTTCTATGCTATTCTGGAAATTCTCATCTTAGACTGACTGCTGTGAAAGTCTATAAAATACCAGCTTGATCTCATGCATCTTTCATAAGATCACTAAGGTCCTTCACTGAACACCAAACGTCAGCAGTATGCAGGCCTAGTGAAATGTATTGATTAGCTTAAACTTAGAGTTAAATCATGGGCTTCAGTGATGGATGAGAGAAGGACCCATTTTTTACACCAAAAAAGGTTTGTAAGTATAATGCAAAGGCGCGATTCCAGCAGTTAAAACGGAAATGGGACCAACTGTGTTACAAGATACTACCAGTTTACAAAGATATTTCACTGTCAAACCTTTTCTTTGATCATACTATGCTTTGGATGTGTAACAAATCAATTTACATTTTCAGAACAGGCAGGTTGTGTGTGTGTGTTTCAAAAGCTATATATAGGAGGGGGTAATACCATCCCCTGATTTTTTCCTTTTAACTGGACATACTGGTATTCATTTTTTCCAATGTCTTTTTTTTCATGTATGGCAAGTACATGTGTCTGGTATGGTATACCTATGTGTCATTTTTGGCACTTCCCCTTTAGCAAATAACATATATATAATAGCACTTATGTTCAGACATTGTGGCACTTTTTTTTCTATCTATTATAGATTGATCTTTGGTCCATATGAGGAATGGTTTTAGAATGGTAATTGCAGGTGATTCAAAATGATTATTCTATTACATTAACCACTCACAACTTAATTCTGCACCACAGAATAGATCACCCTTTGAAACGTATTTCCCCAATAGCCATGCTATTCTGAATTCTATTTAGACCACTCGTATGCAGAATAGATTGATACATATAGCACATTCGGTGTGAAACACGTTCCTGGTGGCTGGAATACATGACCATTTCTCCCCATATACATTTGTTAAATTATCACCTTCAGAGAAACATGTCATGATTATTTTCAGTGTAATCAATATTAAGATTAAAATCTCAGACAAATAATGATTACTGTCATGAGAACAAATTTCAAGAAAATGACATGTCATGAAAGGACAAAAACGTTGACTACTTTCCTGTGCTACCTGGATATATTTAAATGGGGAGATGCTGTCATGTCAGAAGAAAAATGCTTGAATACAATCATTGGCGTTTATAATTATAATCGCCTGTTTAAGATAGAACTTGGAACAGTAAGTGGAAAAGGATACCAGTGAGGGAGGTTGGATTTGAATGAGGGTTATCAGATCATAGGTCAGAGCTAAATGGTAGGCGTTAGTTTGGACAGCGAGTGGGATAAGGCTGGGAAATTTCGTGTGGCTGATCGGGGGATATCACATTATGTTATCGGACAAATGTTGGCAAAGATGAATGAATTGCCCATAGGTGGTGACATAAAGCGAGGACAGAGATAGTGTGATGGTAGTAGACATAATAGAAACAGGATGTGGTGGGCGGTTAGTGAGCTACTGAGCTACCAAGCACTACATTCATATAGTCATATAGGCCATAACACTTCATATTATTGGGTATCAACACAATGATTTGTTTTAGGACTAGGAGATATGGCTAGTTAGATAAACATTCAAAGCTGCTGAAAAGCTATATTAATCCTTCTCTTTTTTTATGTGGACTACTTTGACTAAATCATACATAAACATGTCCTAGATATTATCATAGAATTTGATTAGGAATGATTGGTAGCAGAGTGTTATAAATCAAATACAGCAGTGACCTTTGTCTTTTTGGCATGCACTGTGATGACAAACCATTCTAGTACCAAGTGGTGCTTGTGTTTGCATTGCATTCATCTCAGACAAAGCAGCAGAAAACAAAGACAAATGATTTTCATTTAATAATTCACAAGTGTTGAGAGGACCGTCCTAAATGCTGCAGCTGCATAGTTTTACTCAATTTGATGATGAAGGTTCGGATATCACCAAGGCCGGTGGGATATTAAAATACGCCTAAACTTCTCTTCAAATTAATGCAAATTCATATTACGCTAAGGGCATATTTTAATTTCTTCCTGTGGCTTGGCAAATTATCTACTGGGATTTCATTCAGAAAGTCCTTTTCTTGCTTAGATTTAGAGTGTTGAGAGCCTCCGCATTGTTTTTAACACTGGTCGCAAGGGCAGAAATCTTCCACTATGACAAACACTAAACATTCAAATAATTCCTTCATGATTGTAAAACTGTGATAAAATCACTCTTTACCACTTCTCCAACAGTCTGTCTGTAATCATTGTCAAATTATATTAATTGAATAGACGGCCGTTTGCAACACTATAACTCTTTGATTTTTTCAAGCTCACTATGAAGTAAGTTCATTAGAGTGATTCCAGGTGATGATGTATTAAGGACTAGTTAGAATAGCACTCTTATCTCACGAAATGCCCTATTTTTAATTTATGTTTAGTACTTCTGATCTATGCTTTGATTCTTAACTTTTGTTAGAATTAGTTTACTTTCATCAGGTGTGCACTATCGATACCGCTGTATCAGCTATATCGAATGAGCGTTAGTTGTTATCAATTCTAATTAATTTACCAACCGTTAGATATCCCTTCTCATGGCCAATATATCAATAAAATTACATGTAGTTAACCTCATATCTTGTTTATATCTAAAAGATCTCATATCTTGTTTATATCTAAAAGTTTGATGAAATGAAATAATCCTAAGTGCTGAATTATCCTTTTTAACCTTCTCAATATATCTACCACCATTGTGTACATAGCTGGCAGTTTTCCTCCTTAGTTGATACAGAGTAGCAGGAGCATATATTAATAAGATGAAGGCTAATGCTCTCCTGCTGGTGTAATCAAATCACTATTGACTAATGAGTGATAATCCAGTAATGAGTTAATATAATTTAATGTAGTGCCTTCTGAAGTCTTGGTGATTAATGTGTCAGTGATGGGTGGGGATTTAACACAATGTCGTTAACATATAGAAAAGAGAGTGATTTGAAACCTTTGTGTGTTATTTGTCAAAGAATTCTGCATTATAGTCTTTCATTTGTTTCAACAGATTTGTCTGAGGAAGATTAATTGAGCTATTATACATCTAAAGTATAGCAGATTTGCAGTAGTGAAGAGTGAGTAAACTTGTACAATGCCACGTCACATGGCTTATGTGAGATCTTTTGCTGTGAGCAATGTATATCCATGAAGCTTATATGGATTGGAGCCTTTAAGATGGGGCCATAGTAGTTGAAGCCTTAAAAGGTTTGTATAGTTGATCGCGCATCGGTCCCTGCTGACCACCCTTCCCTTTGGGTGTTCTCTCCTGTCACACTGTTGGTCGAGTCACATGTACTCCATTTCACTTTATACTCTAAGAATGCCCGATCAGTCCTGGGACTTCCATGAATACACAGGGTTGGTGTCATTACACAGCTGGATAATGCCCAAGGGGACATTCCTTGGTTCCCTGTGCAACCCAAAACTAGGAGGGTTAGCAAAACTCTTCCCAGGGGCATTTCAAAGAGACTCAGGAAATGCCCAGTATTGACCGACCTGTCTTTTTTTTTTTTTTTCTTTTGTTTGAAAAGAATTTATTCATTTGCATGATATTCGATAAATTCTCACCGCTGTTACAATTGAACTCCATTGGCCATTACAGTAATTAATGATAATATGAGATATAAATGTATTATATTATGGGCTGATTTACACAGCCTAGTTAGAAGTGTCCGGGCTTAAATTCTTCTAAGGTTCATGGACTGAGAGCTTGCCAGGGCTCACAGCATTCTTGTGTACCTACTGGCACGATGTGATTTGGTGATAGCAGTGTGAATGAGTGAGTATGAAGTGATAATGAGCAGACGATTTGATGGGCTGGGGAAGCAATGGATATGGGTTTTGGGTTTGACCGGTATTACATTATGTGGTGTCACAGACATACTGAGATTTTTGATTCAGGATTTACTTACTTGGTCAAAGATATGAATTTATTTGCTCTGCCTTTACTCTTGTACAATTTTACTCTGGGTTGGGTGGGTCTAGGGGGGTAATATTAAATAGTCTCTTAAACTCAGATACAGTTTTGGCTTTCTGGACATTTGGTTTGATCCTATTCCATAGTTTTATACCTCTGGCTTGGGGCCCTTTTTTGTACTTTTGCAGTTTAGCCCTTCTGCTTGGGAATCTTATTTTTAGATCCCCCCTGGTTCTAGGATTGTCTGCAGGTTGCAGCCCTGACTTCACTGCTAACTTGTACATCATCAAGGCTATCTGGGCTTCCCTTCTTTTTTCCAGCATTTGTACATTACATTCTACATGTAAATCTTTTGTTCTGTGAATTATGCTAAATTTCCTAGTACATACTCTTAGTGCCCTATTTTGGAGCGTTTGCTGCTTCTTTATCCTTGATTTCCTGGCACCATCGGTAAGAAAGCTACAGTAATCAAAGTGAGGCAGAATAGTTTGCTTATACACTAATATAGCAGTGTGCTTGTCCATCAGCTTATTTAGCTTGTCTAAGCCGAACACACGTTGTCTCACAACACATTCAGTTGTAGTCATCTGCGTGTCAAGCTTTAGCTCATTGTCTAGTTTCACACCTAAGTAGGTGTACTCACTGGGGCTTTCCAATGGGGAATTCCCTATGACAATAGCAATAGCCTTAGCATCATCCGCTCTACTTTTTTCGCCATACCATACTGTTTTCGTCTTCTTAGTATTAATTGTCAGTCCATTTTTGGTACACCACTGCACCAGTCTGGTCAAATCCTCCTGGAGTAAATTTGCAGCCTTATTAGGGTCTTTGTCACTCGCTGTAATGACAATATCGTCTGCATACAGCAACATGTCAGTATTCTTATTTGTCTGGGTGACACCATTGACATACAATATAAACAGTAGGGGTCCAAGTATGGATCCTTGGGGCACTCCGAATAGTATGTTTTTGCTCTCAGTTTTTACTGAGTTCAATAGAACACACTGTTTTCTATTCTGGAGGTAGCTAGCTACCCATTTTAAAAGTATACCATCTAGGCCCAGTGTTGCAAGTTTTTCTATCAGGAGTGAGTGGTGTATTGAGTCAAAAGCTTTGCTGAAGTCGACATAACATGCACATGTGACTTCAGACTTGTCCCTGCTTTCATATAGCTTATTTACGAGTGTGTAAACTGCTTCACACGTTCCTCTACCTTTTACGAAACCAAACTGTTTGTCTGAGATAAGACCTAGCTCTGCAGCTCTCTCTGTTATATGTGAGTGAACTACTTTTTCTATCATCTTACCAGGGGTTGGTAGTAGACTTACTGGTCTCCAATTGGCCACTTGTGTTAAGGAGCCAGATTTCGGGATAGGGATTACAGTGGCTTCCGCCCATGCTTCTGGAAATAGGCCTTTTGTGAGACTTTTATTAAACATGTCACACAGATGGGGGATCAGACAAGAGAATGCATCTTTTAGTATTCTAGCTGAAATACCCTCTAAACCAGATGATTTGTCTGGGTTTATTTTATTCACCAGCTTTTCAATGTCCTCATACTCCAGAGTGGGGGCATTAATACTTGTTGTATCAACATTTTTGTCCCTGACTAAGGAGTCTAGGTGAGCCTCAGGCCTCAGCTTAGAATCTGGCAGGGTTGGTTCTCTGTCCTTCAGCGAGTTGTACAATTCCTCCCCTATGTTAGCGAAATACTCATTGCAGTATTCACTAGCCTGTTGGCCTTCAAGCCTTTTTCCATCAACATTGAAGGTTGTGACATTTATCCTATTTTTTGGAGCTATGATCTTGTTCAGCTGCCTCCAGAACTCCTTAGAGTCACCCTGTGACTCCTCTAAGGTGTCCTTGACATGACTAGATTTCGCTTTGTGACATACTCTATTTACTTGTACCCGTCTTAGCTTGGCTTCCTGGTATATATCATCATCACCTGTTCTCCTATATTCAGCTACTGCTGCCTTCCTATCTGACATTTGTTCCCTGATCTCTGAGCTCATCCATTCATTGGGATCCAACCTACACTTTAGATCCTTCATGGGGCAGCTTTTGTCCAAGTATTCACAGATACGGGATCTGATGATTTCCCATTGCATGGATGGGTTTTCTTCAGTATAGAAGCTTTCCCACTCATCCTCAGCAAGGTTTTCTTTGAGCTGTGTAGCAGAGTAATACTTATAGGACCTCCCTCTGAAGCTTGTCATCGGGTATTTTATCTTTAGCTTTTTTCTAATAGCTGCTATGGGGTAGTGATCACTTACTAAGTCTGATAGGACTCCACAGTTTGAGACTACCGGGCAATTTGTAAATATATGATCCAGACAACTATTTCCCTCTGGATAGGTCACCTCACTAATCAGTTGGCTAAGTCCCTTTGAGGTTACAAATGTGTCTAAAGAGTCACCCCCTTTTTCCCAATCTCTAATGATGTCAATGTTCATGTCGCCCAGGAGCCATATTTCAATGTGTCCATCATCAACTGCCTTGACCATGGCCTTTAAGTGATCAATGAAGCCTTCAGTAGATCCCTTAGGCGGTCTATACAGGTTAAAGATGGCTAACCTTTTATGTTTCTCCTGATTAATGCGTACAGTGAGACATTCAATATCCTCATTTTGCATAGATGCCTCTTCTACTAGTTCAGAGTATGGGAAGATTTTATTATTAATATATGTAATAAGCCCTCCTCCTACCGTGTCAGATATACGGTCTTGTCTATAAAATTGCTTGCCCTCCCAGAGAACCATATTATCTGTGTATAGATCATGTAGCCAGCTCTCTCCTAAACAGCATATGTCTAAGTCTGATAGCAATGGTTGAATATCAATCTGTTTGAAATACATGCTCCTACAATTCATGTGACCAATCTTGAGTCCCCGCAGGTGATGCAGGTTCTCTAGGGTAATACTTTGAGAGGACGCTCACTTTCTTTCACTATGTAGGGGCCATTAAGCCTCTGAGCGGTGTATGTTACAATGTATCCCTGCTATCTTGTACATCCACCAGAGGGTGTGAGTAGCTGCCTAGTGTTTGCTATAGTACACCAATACATCCACACCTCAACCTTTTGATTTTGCTATGTGTATTTATTCATAAATGATGTTTCAAAATACAACAACAATCAAAATGTATATGGTATTAATAACCATGTCGATATATACGGATGACTATGTCCTTACATAATTTGAACAGATATCAGAGTATCATATTTGCAGCATGTAGCATGAGTGGTGCGAATTATGTAGCAGAAGCATAACAGGGCTTCTTTTTTCCTTGACACATACTTGACAGACAATATCTAATCTCAGCGAGAGATTTTCATTCTTGTTTCACAAGGGACTCATATGGTCCAGCGTACCTTTACCAGAGGGCATGAGCAAAGACTGCTATGATCACAGCATCTTGAGAAGTTGCGGCTAGGACCTGGGTAGGGAATGTTTAAAAAAGTATCTGAGTGTTACAACACGACATCATTCCTCACTGTGGACTAGTTTCCCCATGTCTAGTCATAGGATCCTGTAAATCTTCAGCTTAGACTGATTTTTCTTAGCCTCTTAAGGCCTAGAGACTATCACCTTGATCCTATGGATTTTTCATCAGATCACTTAAGTTCCATCATTCCAGGCTAAATGTCAATGCTGGCCTGGGGTGCTTGGTCTTGCAGTTAGAAGGTCAAACCTTACTTCAAGACTGCCGCAGTTGGATAGTGAGATTGGGAGTTTCAGTAGTGGATTTAGGAAGAGCCCAAGTGTTTAACATAAATATTGTATGGTATGCTTATGACAAAATCATTCATACCTAATGCAGACAGTAGTATATAGGAGCATATTCAGCGCGTAGTAAACGGGTGCATCTAGGTCAGTTGACACTTGCAGAACGGAAGTGACCTCTGTCAACCAATCAGAAGCTTCTAAATGACAGGAAGTGACGTCATCAGAGGTCATGACATACTTTACAAGCTTCTGATTGGCTAGTACAATGTCAACATGACCTACTTCACTTGTACACGTGTTGAAGACCACGTGCTTATAATAAATGTCAACAATGACACGTGTTTAAGACCACGTGGTTGAAATAAATGTCAACAATGACATTGAGTAATGCCGTCACATGCTAAAGACAAACACAAGGCAAGAAATATTATTTTGGTTACTTTATTCACATTTTATACTTTGTACAGTTCTTGCACACAAACAAGTCATGACCATTCCCTGCAATGTTACACATGATGCAGAAAGAACGATTGGTTGTGAAACCTTTCTGGCCTTTCCAAGAAACACCTCGAGTATTCCAAGTACTCACCCAACCAGTCCCCATCTTCACAATTTTAGATAGTTTCACATCAAACAATGACTGAGCTAGAAAGTATTCGCGATTGTTTCTCACACCTGGAGTCAGGGCATTCAAGTAATCAGTTTTGAAACTGACTTCATACGAGAAATGCTGTAACACGGCTGTGAGAGACAAAGCTTTCAACTCTAGAGTAGCTTGCAGACACGTGAAACACACATTGTAAGCGATATCTGAAGGGTTCATCGGAACATTACACCTACAGAATGCGCCTATAATAGGTGATTCACGTAACACTTCGTTGAACTCCATGAAGCTCTTGAAACTCCCTAGAGTGTATCTAGCATAGTGTCTGGGGCAAGTCAGAGAGTTATGCATTTGATACACAGCAATGGTGAAATCTGCAACGAATATAGGCAGATTCAATGTGGATTGCTCTATACACTGAGTGTATGCATCCCAGAAAGCTTCATGGAAATCTCTGTACACATGTATACTGGAAAAACAGCGCTCAACAACATCAGGTAAGGTTCCTCTAAAATAGCTAATATTATTTACAGGTATGAACTCCCAGAAGAAATGACCTCTACAACCACAAGTCAAAGCTGTGTCGAAGTTACGAGGTGACACTGGTTTTACATGAGTTGTAATGCGTGGGGGTGTATGAACATTTTTCTCACTTTCACGTGGTGAGAGAGTTGGTGCTGAAGCATCAAGTCTAGAACTACAACTACCATATATAGAACTGTACATACTGACAGAGTCAAGGATATCGTCTATTTTTGACGTCAACTTGCTGTCAGCCATTGTATATATTTCTTGACACTAATCAGAAAAAAATAATTTTCTCTGATGAATTTGACGGACAAAGAGAGTTTAGTAAAGTAGTCTGAAATCAGTCAGTGGCGTCTTTGTAACAACTCTCTTTTCACGCCTGCTTTTTATTTTTTGGTGTGATACAGTTCACTTTTTTTTGTTATTTTACGAGCTTTTTTTTAGCGATATAGTTCACTAGGAGAGAAATTGAGGTGAAACATTCGGAGAGAAATTGGATAATTTCCTCGAATGTTCAACTATAATTTCTCTCTCTTTCTCTTTATAGAAGCTGTATTATTTACATTTTTATGAAAATTTTTCATGAAAATTTTTCTCTTTTCTTCTTTTTTTTTTTACTATATAGTTAGTACTACTTAATTTCCAATTATGGAAATTTTTTCTTTTTCTTCACAGAAAATTTTCCTTTACTCCTTCTTTTTTTTACTATATAGTTAGTACTACTTAATTTCCATTTGTGGAAATTTTCTTTTCTTCACAGAAAATTTTCCTTTTTCTCTTTAACTATTTTCTCTTTTCTTTTTTACTGTAGGAAAATACTGTTAGTTTTTTTACTTTTTTTGAGTGATACAACTCACTTGTCTTTATCACACACAAACACAAACACACACACACACACACACACACACACAAACACACACAGAAAGAGAGAGTCATATATCTAAAGGTTCAGTGCTGACACCATCTTCACATACTATTCTCTTAATGTACTGGTAATTTAGACCTTGCTTGTTCTGAGAGTATGTAGTGACGTGATGGTCTATAACTCTGAAACCTCTGTTTGTCACTACATGAGTCTTTTCTGTTTTCAAAACGTTCTGATAATTTGTCTCAGTAAGATTATTCTGCCTCTGGATAACTCCTTTGCAACTAGTCTTATTCCCTGTCTCACTGACACACATGTAACATTTAGGGTTCAAAGATGTCATAGCGTCTCCTTCCCACTCTATCTTGAACAGACCTGGAGTTCGCTTGTCAAACACCAGGCGGCGATAGCAACACGGTGGTTGTACCCATGGGTAGTTGTGTGTTCTGCATTGAATGTACGTCTCTCTATGTTCGGGATTATCACAAGATTCAGAAGGTAACCACTTGTGGCGCTCTCTGAAGTATTGCTCACGCATATCAGGTTTGACAGCTTCGTCTAAATTCTTTTTAGACAATGCAAAATAAAAACTGTCAGTGTCCATTTCACACATTTCAAAGTCTTTTGAGTCAATGAACTTCAACAAGAAGTCGTAGTAGAACGCTAACATTTTCAGTTTAGCATACTGGTATACCATGAACCCAATCTGAACAGGTAAGTCGTATGTGATACTAGTCGGGAGAGATGACATTTCTACAGTGTTCTCACTGATGTCATGCACTTGTTGTACTGACCAGTGCAGACAATGTCGACTAGCAAAATCTGGACTTACATATTTAGTATTCAAGAAATTCTGCTTGTTACATATAGTCTTACCATATGAACTGTTACCTAACAGTTTATACAAGTCAGACAAGATCTTGCAGTCAACATTCTCATCTCCTTTCCGTCTAGCTGCTGTCACTTCTTGCACAAAAGGTCTGAAAGTTTCTTCAGGTGTGTATTGAACTAACAAGTGCACTTTGCTAACTACTAAACCTTTCTCTAGATACCACTAAAGTAACGGAGTACCTAGTAGAAGACCTGATCCATGGAAACTACCTATCAACTGTCTCTGAGGTTGGCGCAGTTTCCCTACACTTTCTAGATAACTTTTCATATGGTCACCTACATCTTCTTTGCTGACAAGAATGTTCTTGAAAACGGGTGTCATTTCAGCAAAATATGGTTTGAGATGTTCAGGTGTGTGAATATCTACTTGAATCAACCCAAACACTGAACCACTTTTCACACCTTCTATTATCTCAGCTTGACTCATCTTACCAGCTGAAGACGGTCTATTAACACTCCATTCAGGTTTCAGTTTCAAACACTGAGTGTTTTTTCGTAATTTGATCCACTGACATTCATATTGTTCTACTACTGTGTAACCTAAACTTTTCAGATACAGAGTTACAGCAGCTGTTTTAGTAGAATGCTCTTCTATCCATTCCCGACCCTTCGTACTAGTCATCAATGTCTTGTTGATCTGACATGTATGACCATGCCAATAGCAACCGTGGAACTGATATATCAATTTACGATCAGGGACTATCCCATCTACTCTTATACGCTGACTACCTACACTGACTTCACCATAGTTGTATTGATGTAAAATAGGTACTTTGTCTACTATAGCTCTGTAACGGAGCCATTCTACAGCTGAGTAACTGATTTGCTGACTGAGAACAGGCTTGAAATCATCTTCGTGACGTCTCACTACATAGAAACCTGTACAATGAGCTTCACCCATACATTTCAAGTACAAACTATTTGCATCTACTCCTAAAATGTGATCACACTTTTTACTCTCAACTCCATACTTACGCTCTCTTATTCTAGTTATACCACTACGATGGTGTCTGTGGAATATTATAGCAGGTCCACCAACTAAATTCTTTCTCAGTAAGTTGTGGACTTCTTTTTCATGATGTGAAAAGAGAACATAAGGTGTCGCATTCAACTCAGTGTTCTGAAAGAGGAACTTCAAAGTCAAACCTGGAAGTGTCAAACCATCTTTGAACATGTGGACACTCCTTTCTATGAAGAACTTGCTATGTTCATTTATAGCTCTGACAAATGGAGCTACATCTAAATTGTTATAGTACACTAAGTAGTCTTTCATTGTTTTCATTTTTTCTTTCACCCACACTTCTTTACAGCTTCTATACTCAGCTTGAGTTATACCTTTCCCAGTCAGAGAGCTATAGAAACTTCTCCTAGGTGGGAGAGTTGTGTTATCTAATTTTCGGACATTGTCCATCCACTCATAAGGAAAAAAACCTTTCTCTGTGTCTTTCAAAAAAGCTTTCAAATAACTAGCGTAATTATAACCTGGAGCTAGATAGTTCACCATGTCTAAGAAGACTAAGTGCTCAGTGTATACAGCAATGTACTGGTTGCACCTTTTTATAGTCGTCATAGGTTTCTTTTCTCTTTCTGAGAAGAAAGTGTGGAAGCTTCTCTTTATTAGATTTAAGTCATATCGACCTGAGTTAAAACCTACTACAGGTACTCTGTTCATATAAGCTGTCAGAGCTTGTTTAGCTCTGACGACAGGTGATAAATTATACTTACTTTTCTCTAACTTAGCAGCTTTCAAAGCTGCACTCTCTAACCTTTCCTCTTCAGCTTGCAGAGCATCTAGCTGATCTGTCACTACTTTAAAACGCTCTCTGACACATTCACCTATTTCACAAGCTAACATATCTATGTACCCTAATACACGACTGACTAAGTCATCATTTTCCCTGTTACTCTCTCTGACAAAACACACTGGTTCTGTATACCCTGGAAAGTCACTAGCTACACTAGCAGACAGTGGTACATGATCTAACTCAAAAGTTGTGTTACAACTTTTCTCACCGTTCTTTACAAAATAACTTTCAAAGTCGAAAGCAATCTTATATGGGTATATCTTTAAGTGAGCAGGTGTATGTACACCTAGCTCACTCAACTTCTGAAATATAGTTCTACTAGGTTTGTACACACCCCCTTTGTATATAAATCGTACTTTAGTACAGTCTTTTGTTACAGCAGTGTGTCTCTTCAAGTTGTAATTAGAAGAGAATGCTTTGTAACATTTTTCACAACTGTACACGCGCCCATATTTACACATGTCTACTATCAGACTCAAGTGGTTGCGGTACATGTTGAGATTCAAGACTTTCTTGCTACTACAAAGCTTGCTACGCACTACAGTCACTTTATTAGTACTAGACAGCTTGAACACTCGTATGTCTATTTTGAATACTTTCTCTAATCTATCTAAATCACTTAAGAGAATACCTTTGAACTTTTTCTGACAAGTGTCTGGATAAGCTTCTTTGAAAAGCTCTACAGTTCTATCTAATGTTTTATACAAGTGGTGTGACAAGCATCTAAAGAAACACAAGTTGTCTCTGTACACTCTCTTACTGTAAGAGTCTCGGTGGAAGTGTAACATACCTCTTTTCCTGAAACTAGGAGGGACACTCTCTAACTTACCTAAGAACACATTTGTAGGTCTAATATAAGTCAGATTCACATTCACATTACCTACTACTGTCCACTTTGTGTCAGGTCTACTTGTGTCAACTTTCACTTTACTTTTCAATAGATCTATGCAACTTTCAAAGCTCTCAGAGTTCTTAACTAAGAAGTAAGGGTCTTGATGGTCTTCACTGTCATAAAAAACTGAAGAGTTGTTAGCTGAAGCATGAAAATACATGACTCTTTGCTCAGCGTCTTCAGTGCAAGTCAAAATTCGACCAAAAGACACAGCTACTCTATAACTGTATAACTGGTTCTCATGTATAGCTCTGAGAGCTGTCACTATCTCACTCACTCCTTGATCAGATTCAAAAGTAGTTAATCTGACGTTATATATAGCTTGTACACAACCTAACACAACTAAACCTTGACCTATCGATCTGAAATTTGATTTGTAATATTCTAAGAAAAGAGAGTTTTTCTCAATCTCTTCAGGTAAAACTGTTTCACTAGAGAAGACTTCTCTCAAGCAAGTCTCTGAAGTACACAAGTTCTTACTACTGTTATGTATAGTAACTTGTCTAGGAATTCTAGGTGCATTACACCGAATACAACTGATAGTATTCACGTGTCTATGCATTTTAAAAACTCTTCAGATATACACTCTCTCCTTCTTTTTTTTCTTTCCTTTTTTCCACTAAAACATACTGACTAACAAACAAGTAGACAGACAGACAGACAGACAGACAGACAGACAGATAATGCAAAGAATTTACAGCCCTATCAATACAGTGTTGAGGAACCTTACAACTGATGTAATTTAATTGTTGAGCACTCACCTAATCAGTCTCATCGCAAGTGGTAACACCTCTGTAAAAGTTCTTGTCACTCTCCAGCATCGGCCCAACACGTTCCAGTATGTCTTTGATCGTGTTGACAGTCACCGTGTACCCACAGTGTATTGGGCTTGTTGTTGCTCGACCTGCCGGCAGCGCTTTATCCATTTCTTCCACGTACGACGACGTTCCGATGTGGATCTTAGGTTGTCCCCTGTAGAGGTTGACTAACACACCTGTGTGTTTGACAGGGTTGTCTAAGTAGTTCAGATAGTTCTGGACTGCTGGCGCTCCTTTCTTGGCTTCTTCTTTAATCCTGTCATAGTTCTCTATGATAGATTTGCTCTGGTAGAAGAGCCCTCTGAAGTCGTTTGCCCATAAATTGACGCGCCTCTCGTAAGGCTTGTTCAAATATTGCCTTATTGAGACGCCACTGATGAAGGGGAGCTTGTATACTTCAAGCAGCGTGCATGTATCCCCAGGTGGGTAGAAGAGTTGGTCAGGAACAATGCTACCTTCAGCTTGTTGAGATGGGAAACCAAACCGACTAGGCCACTTCTCACCAGTCAAAGGGACTATGCGGAAGTTAGCCAGCTTAGACCCAACTTTCTTGGATCCATTCCTCGGCAGAAGCGGTGTCACAACAGCAGTAGCAACCGTAGATTGGGAAGTAACACTTCCCACACCAGCCTTTGCAGCACGTGCAGCAGCTGCAGCTACAGTAGCCACACTCTTGGTGTACTTTCGCTTCTTTTTTTTTTCAACAACTGCTTCTGGCTGAATCTGTGGAGATGGACCTCTTTTAGTAGCAGTCGTCACGCCCTTGGGAGGATTCACTTCACCACTTGTGTCACCTACTACTCTTGAGTAGTACTCATCCGTGACTACTGTAGCTTCCCCGTTGATGACGACGACAGTGTCGGTCAAGCCAGGAGTGATGACGGCCCCGGCACTATCCCTCACTACAATGTCGGCTGGTACAGCTGTAGTGACAGGTGAGGAAGGTGGCGCACAGCGTCCTTCAGCTTCAGCTTTCTGGAACCACTCATCTAGTACTTCATTCAAGTCGTGCCCGATGATTTCACCTTCTTCTACTTCGTCCTCTGTCAAGTCGATGACGATTGGCGTACTGGGTCGAAGTATCTCATCACCAGTCAAGTCGATGATGACTGGAGGAGTAGCGGCAGTGGGAAGAGCTCCATTGCCTCGGCCCACGGGCATGACGTGTGACAGGGTCTAGTAAGTGAGGACATCTTGGGGTGGTTCAGGGTTGCTGAAGCTTGTAGAGCTCAAAGCTGGTGCTGACGTAGATACATCACGGTCCAGTACGCCAGTGGAAGGAGCCAGCATGCAGTCCAGATCGTGATGTAACCCCAAGATAGCTGCACTCTGCTCTTCAGGTGTACTTGGACGATGAATCCACTGTACTTCATTGCTCACTGTAGGAGGTATCTCCACAGAAAAGTCCAGAACTAAGTTCTTGCTCTTAGCTACTTTAGAACTCTTCTTAGAGCTCTTGTTGCCAGCAGACCGCATCCTAAACTAAAACAGTTAGTTTTGTAGAAGTTGAAAAGTAGAGGCAGCGTGTAGAGTGGCAGGTGTAGAGTAGAGTAGTCGTCACAGTTGAGCAGCTCAGGAGCGGTTTGATTTCAACTGAGCAAATCAAGGGGTATATATACTAATTTTACTGAGAACGATTGTCAAACGTTGTCACACGTTTGTTGAACGACAATAGACGAACATTTGACGTCTGACATTTTTTTCATATTTCATCTCTAATTGTTATTGTACGACAATTATACGCACATGTCACTATAGTAAAGCACTAGGCTGAGTTTAGATACAATGTATCTTTATCAACCACACTACATAAATAAGCACGGGATAACCCATAACAGACTGGTGCTTCTGCGGAGAGCAAAACAAAAAGTTGAAAAACAACAGTTGGAAATGTGAACTCTATTCAGATAGCACAGTGGCTGTCAGCTGGATGGGGCGTTGCAACATAAAAGGAACGTTCATGAATGCTGTATCTTATACTACACTTTTCAAGATGAAAAAATATAAATACAGTCTAAATTTTTTTTTAAACTTATTATATGATTGACAAGTTTGAAGGTGAAGTTTACATTTTCTTCTTGACGTTTATTTGAAAGATTTTTGTTCAAGTGAGTTAATTTGTGAACACTACTTTTCTAGAGAGGGTGGGGGAAACGATTAGTGTACGTTGAAAACAACCGGCTGTGATCAGATTCAAACTGAGCAGCTCTGAGACAACATGTCCAGTGCAGCTTGTACACCTCTACCGATTTCACTCAGCACTAAACACAAGCGGTCAGTTTGGGAGTTCATTTCAGACGTCAAGAGTGGAGTAGAGACTGGTGAGGAAAAGCAGTTGTTCAGATATTGTCCTGAAGAGTACATCAGAGATAGTTACATACCTCCAAATTTAGATTTTTCAAATTGTTTTCTGCATAACAACACGACTCCCATAAATGCTAGTAGTCCTTCTCTCAAGAAGTTCATAACTAGTTCTACTGGGAAAGCTACTCAATCTGAAGTAGTGAGTAACGTGTTACTGCTAGTTTCTAAGTTACAACACAGTGTAACTTCTCATAGTGTAGTAGCTTCAGCTATCAACTTTCAAAAATGTAGGACGAAACCTTACTTCAAAATTAATCAGCTCGAATCACACCAGCTGGGAAATTCCGTGTTCATCTCTACGAGTATGGTACATGGCTTAATCAAGCACACAGTATCAGCTCCTGACAAGATAACACGTGCTAAATACTCTTCAGATCGGTTTTTGTATGAAAGAGCATACAAGACTGAGATTGGACACAATGCAAACGGGTGTTGTCACGTTGTAAGAGTAGTTGTACAACGTTGTCAAAACCCTACTCTACTGTGCCAAGGAGTCTTGTATGAGCTGGTGACAGCCTTTCCAACTCAATCCTTCTCCCCTAACTGATGAAAAAAAACTCTTGACCAATAGTCTATTAGATGCTTCACAAAAAAATAAAAAAAGTGAAAAAAAGGTATAGGTGTACTAACAAACTAACTCTGGTCTCTCATATATTGAGAGACCCCCCCTTCAAACTGTCACTCTACTTCTTAAAAATTTTACATGCACACTGTGTTTTAAACGGTTAGTTGTCAAGTCATAAATCACTCAGAGTATATAGGGTCGTGTAAGTGCACTCACTCATTCAAACGACCTTTCAACGTCATCATGAAGACAGCTCACGACCTCTACACGCTAGTTAAAGCTAGATACCCTGAAGACGAGTTAGTATTACAGTATGTGTGTGAAAGAAAAGAGTCTGTCACATGCACTGTAAAAACTTTACAGTACATTTTCAATCATTTCAAACAGACTTTAGAGCATAGGAAATGGTTGTATTACACTTGGGTTCTGCTAAGTGATAGCTTCAATGAGAGTGAAGCTAAATGTATAGACAAGTTGATAATGAAGCACGACTTGTCTAAGTTTTCAGCTGTAGAAGCTGTTGGATACGGGTGGAAGTTTGGCCGCCTTAAGAGTTCAAAACCTCTCAAGAACTCTGACCACCTTGCAATGTGGGAATCAGCGCTGAAACATCACTACGCAAACAACCCTCATCATCCTCAGTACCACTCTAATCAAGACATGCCGACACATTACTTGTTAGAGAGTATCATAGACATGCTAGGTTGTCGGCTTCAAAGGAACTTAGCAGGTCGTTCAGATTTGAAAGTAGAAGACATTTTCAAAATCCCAGATACGTATCTAGAACGTTACACTGAAGCAGACAGACACAGAGTTAAAACTTATTTAAGTCAGTGGGAGCGTGATATTACAACGTCCCCTCATCGTAGTGGTTTAGCGCTCAGAATGTTATTGTAAACACTCTGATAAAAAAGTGAAACGTTAGTGCATCGTATAGAGTTGGGTGGGGTGGGGGGGTGTGTATAGTATTAGCATAGGGTGTATGGGGTGGGGGCACCCCTCTAGTGTGAAATGGATAGGGGGGCGAGGAGTTCGAACTCAGAACGTTTTGCATACTCTTTACACGATTTCCCTACGTATTCTAGTCTAAAGAGCTATATAAAAGCTCTCCCTAACCTACAACACCCCATACAACGCTCTACCTACCTACCTGCCTGTCTACTCCTTCACACACTCACTCATCATGGCAGATTTCAATTTAGTAGTACCTGTATCATCATTCTTCAAAGGAGAGCCGTTAGGATACTTACCAGACGCTATGCTACTGAAAATAAGTAGTAAGTTGCCGACATCAGATTACATACGGTTAGGTTCATACCTCAAAGTGAACTTGAAGGACATGGGATATCTCAGTTGTGAGAGAAGTGTCATAACTCAAGCTAGAGAAATGTTCACTACTTGGTACCAGAAAAGTTGTACTACTAGGTGGAAGGAACTAGCAGACGCCTTGGAAGAATCTTACCGTATGGACCTCATCCAATTCTCACGTGAGTACATGGACAAGCATGACATGTGGGATGGCTTAGAGAGTGGAGACATGGAGTGGAAAGTGCAGAAATATTTCTCTCTTTTAGCTGAGCTCTGCCCTAGAGACTGGAAGACCATAGGGATCTACTTAGGGTTGACTTCTCATGAACTAGCTTTCATCTCTCAACCTGTGCCTTCTGACAGAACTGTCAAGAACCCTGTCTATGAAGTGCTGAGAGCTTGGAAGTACAACGAGACGTCTGAGCCTATGGCTCTGATGAAAGTGTTGCAAGACGACATGGGTCGCAGCGACGTCGCAATGTATGTTCAAGGGTTGTATGCAGCTGTACCCAAAGACATAAAAGTGAGCTGTGTCACTCCAGTGTTGACCACTCTCGTCTGATCACTGCACTAAGATGGACGTCTCTAGCACTGTGGAATCTGTTGAATTCGATCCTAGACTACAGTCACCTTTCACTATGCTTATAGCTGGACCTACATCGTGTGGTAAGAGTCGTCTAGTATTCGAAGTGATAAATAACGTGAAGACTCTCGTCACACCTGAAGTACACGATATAACTTACTGCTACAGCCAGTGGCAAGCAGAGTTTGAAAAGTTGAAAAGTGCAGGTGTGAAATTCAACGAAGGTCTTCTTACAAGAGATGAACTTTTCAACTCTAGTCGAGATACTAGTAAACACTCGATGCTCATCATAGACGACTTGTTAGACCCAGAATATGCACCTATAGCTAAAGACCTCTTCATCAAAGGTTCTCATCATATGAACATGAATGTAATATTCATTACTCAGAACTTATTCTTTGCTAACAAAGACTTCAGGACTCTCAGTTTGAACAGTCATTATCTAGTTATTTTTAAAAACCCTCGAGATATGAGTCAGATAAGTTATATATCTAGACAAGCTTTCCCAGCGCAACCATCTTTCTTGACTCAGGTATATAACAAAGAGACTACAGCTAAACACTCATACATAGTGTTGGACTGTAAGCAGAGCACACCTGACAACTTGCGAGTGAGGAACAGTATAACAACACCTTGGAACAGCGTAGTATTCATTCCTACTGGGAAAAAGCAGAAGAAATGAAGGGGAGTACTAAGAGTAAGCGTGCTGAGAGTCTTAAGCGCCGTCAGAGAAGTGCTTACTACCAAAAGTTAGTTTCTTTACGTCGTCATTACTCTCTGTTGAAACATATAGCTAAATGTAGTACTACAGACTGTCAACATTTAGTGAGAGGTCTCAGTGAAGAAGTGATCAGACTAATGAGTGTCATATGTGTCAATGTAATGAACAAAACCTTGACACCGAACTCAATTCACGCAGTCAAGAAGTTATCGCCGTACAAGAAACAGCTGAGAGCTATAACAAAACCTAAGATTACTGTCATAGCTAAGAGACGAATACTACAGCAGAAAGGTGGCTTCATAGGTGCACTACTGGGTGTAGCACTACCACTTATTACTAGTCTCATAGGATCAGCTGTCAAACGGTAGTCATGTCTTACACACGTATGGCTTTAGTGAGACCTGATTTAGTGGGTAGAAGCGACACCCCCATTTCTTCTACTACTAACACTGACCCGCTACCTAGTGCAACACTCGCGTCTTCTGCTCCAGCTGTGCTACCAGACCCTCAAACTCAGTTCTATGAGAGTCAACTAGTCAGAGAAAAACTATCCCCACACAGTAGTCTAGTGGAGATATTGAGTCACTTACAGAAAGAAGCAACTAGAGTATTGAATGACTCTCAGTTGAACACTAGTGAGAGACTCAGTAGATACAACCAGCTCATGACTAAATCTTCTATACTATACAAAAAAGCTAAAATTGTGAGTCGAGCTGCTTCTTCTATGAACCCTAGAAATATTACTCGACAACGTCACAAAAGAGGTAGGAGAGGGGAAGAAGCAGACGATGAAGCTACTTCAGGCGATGATGACGATATGTTTTCTACTACTAGTCATCAAACTCCAACTCCAAGTTTACCTGGTGCTAGTGGAGACGATGAATATGAGTCTCAAGAAGAAGAAGAAAGAGAAGAAGAAGACACAGGACCTATAGGTAGACAAGGTGTCATGGTGATGGATGCTTTAATTCAAAGGCGTGTACCTACTACTTATCAGAAGACTGCTATGAATCTGTATAGACACTTAGCAGACTCTGACAAAGGTAGAGGTACTATCAACTGGACTCCTAGTGGTGAACTAGTAGTGCACGGGCGGCGTATACAAGGGAGTAACATCATTGATCTACTAGGTGATGCAGCTCGGAAAAATAGTCTAACTAAGAAGCAACCTCCCATAGGACAAAAGTACTTCATCGCAGCTGTTAAAAGGTTGAACCCAGACCTCAAGTTCGTCAGAAACAAAGAATCTTTCAAGAGTGTTAGTTCTATGACTGGCTCCCCCTTCAGAAGACGTTCATATAGTGTAACACCAAAGCGTAAACGTAAAGCTAATACTGCACAGAGTGGTACTGGTATAACATCTCGTCAACTAGCAAAGTTATGGCGGACAAAGCTTTGAAGAAAGCTGTAGTAGATCGCTATACTTCAGTCAGAGAACCTGGAAGTTTCACTAGCGTGAGTAAATTGCGACACCATCACTTTAAGAAGACTGACTTAAAAAACATTGCTGAAGCTTTAGAAGATGTGGATGCTTACACTAGACACAAACCTTACAAGAGACGGTTCACAAGACACAAGACTCAGACTTGGGGTATAGATAGACAATGGCAGTTAGATCTTATTGACATGAGAGAGTCTTCACGTGAGAACAAAGGGTACCAGTATATTTTAGCTGGTATAGATGTCTTCTCAAGATATGGCTTTGCTCAACCTGTCAAGAGTAAGAAAGCTGTAGATGTATTAGAAGCTTACAAGAAAATGACTGAGAGTAGACAACCTGTTAAAATCCAGACTGACAAAGGAAAAGAATTTTTGAACCAAACTTTCAGAAGTCATCTAGAAGAAAGGGGTGTAAAATTGTTCACTGGAGAGAACGATGACGTGAAATGTGCTATAGCTGAACGATTTAACGCCACACTGCAAGGTAAGCTGTGGCGTTGCTTTGCTTACTTCAACAACTACAAGTGGACAGGCATACTTCAAGATCTAGTCCACTCTTACAATAGTACTGTGCATAAGACACTAGGTGCAGCTCCAGTCGACATCACAGACAAGAACTCTGATGCTCTGTTCTACAGGCTATATGAACAACCACCAGACAAGAGGACTGTGCCCAAGTTACTTTTGAAGAAAGGTTCTAAAGTGCGCATGCTTGCTAAGAAGCGCGCTTTCAACAGAGGTTACGAACCTAACTGGACTGAAGAAGTATACACTATAGATTCTGTCAAACCTAAAGGATACCAACTGAAAGATGAACTAGGAGAAGAGATAAAAGGAACTTTCTACCAGCCTGAAGTTCAAAAGGTCCATGTCCGTCAAGGGAAGAGGTACGACATAGAGGAAGTAGTGAAGTACAGAGGCTCAGGTCGTAAGCGTCAAGCATACGTCAAGTGGAAAGGTTACGGGGATAAGTTCAACACGTGGGAACCTGCTAAGAACGTGAAAAAATGGCGTTCACAATGACACTACCTAGCAACTCGTCTATGAAAGTTTTCCCAGACAACACTCTGACAACTTACAACACATTGTTACCTGAGTATGTATCTTCTAGTACTCCAATGGAGTGTGCTCTGCAAGAAATAACGTGTCCTACTAGTTGGTACAACGTAGAATGTGAGACATTGTTGTTCATAGAAGGTGAAACAGACTCAACTATACCCAAGAGCGTCATGAGTGCTAAAAGACTACAAGAAGCACTACATAAGCGAAGCTCAGACTTTTTTCCTTACACAGCGAACGATCCTGTGTTGAATAGGAAAAGTTCAAGTATACACGACAGCGTAGCTAAGAAGTGTCTACAGCGAGGTGTAGAGATCAAACGCTCTAAACAAGTACCAGTACGACAACCTACAGCGAGACTTAGTGTAGAATCAGACCCAAGCTCTGGAGAAGTAGCGCGACCTGCGCCGCCACCTAGTGTCGAATCGGACAGCGAAACCGAAACTGAACCAGACCCTTTAGCAGAAGTGCCGCCATCTGGTGCAGACAGTATCACTTACAGAATAGTACGCGGTTTGAACCCTGAGAACCGTGCGAGTGCAGCAGTCTCAGCTGTGAGAGATTCACTCAATTTAAATTACACAGAAAAAGCAGCATTCATAAACGGGCTTACTACTAGAGAGTCAGAAGTTTTGACTGAGGAAGAACTCAGAGTAGTGAAAATAGAATTAAAGTTGAAGTATTTAGATAAACTAGTCAACACTTTTCAATTCCCAGCAGTCCGGACATATACAGCTTTCTCTCTGCAAGGTGTATATCTACAAGACAACAGTGACTTCATAAATTATCTGAACAAGTGTATAAACAGGAAACACCCTAGTATCATCAAGAAACTGAGGACACACCACAAGAACAATAAATCTAACGTGTTCACATACAACAGGTATACAATGAAGTGTATTGTAGCTCTACCCCCTGATGTTGTGATACAACTACCAGTTAACTTAGGTGTGCAGTTAGGATTCGGAGGTGGAGTCTTCTTGATGAATAAAACTGAAGGTCAAGCTGTAGTAGACTTGAAGTTCAGAGCTCAGACTGTGTATGTATACTCTGATATAGTGAAACATAACATTGTTGGAGACAAGAGAGCACCTCTCTTGAGAGTTGTAAACATTAATCCACTGCTAGGTGACACACAGACTGTCACTTTCCAACCTTTGATGTACCAACCTGTGAGTAAGAGCAGCTTCAGACAGATCGCGATCTACTTAAGAGACAGCACAGGTCGTCCTATACCATTTGAACGTGGAGCAGTGACTGTAGTACTAGCTTTTAAGCCTATAAGCAACCACATATAGTAACAGTATGCTTCAGCGCTTTGGCCCACCTCCATACTTAGCCCCTAGAGGGGAGTATGGTGCTTACTATGCTAAATCTCAGTTTGGTCACGGTGTTCTACCAGCTTTCGGTGGAGTAGCTAGGCAACGTGGTCATGGTATTGGATCTATCATATCAGGATTACTGCGAGGAGCTGTCCCCCTTTTGAGCACTATTGGTCGTAAAGTTGCTAAGACAGCTGGCACAGCACTACTCTCTACAGGTGCAGGAGTACTTTCAGATGTCATGGCTGGAAAACCACTCAAGAAGAGTGTAAACAAACATGTCAGAGGTCAAAGCCAAGCTCTATTGAAGAGAGCTCATTCTTCAGCTCAGAACTACATAAACAGAGTGTCTCAACCGACTCCAGCCAAACGCCGTGCGACAGTCCGACGTGCAGGACGTACTAAGCAGCAGACAGGCAAAGGGCGCAAGAAGAAGAAGCAGAGTCGTGCTAGCAATAAAGCACTACTGTTCTAATCATGAGTCTGTTACATCCTCATGGCCAGACATGTGCTGTAGGAGAGTTAGATCTCCATGCAGTAGGAGTGACTCAAAAAGACATTCTGAAAAGTCAGACAGTCACTAAGACAACTAACAATGCTTTGACTGACCACACTGACTCTTTCGACTTTACTTTTGAGCCAACTACTCTGTACACAGATTTGAGTGAAGCAGAGTTGTACTTGGAAATAGAAGTTGTAGATGCTGCTGGGACACGTCTAGCAGTAGGTGACGAAGCTGCACCTGTGAACAACATAGGCCACTCCCTCTTCTCTTCTGTTCAACTGTTGATCAACGGAGAGAAAGTGACAGGGAACAATGAAGACTATGCACTGAAATCGACATTGTTAGACTTAGTAGGAACTGAAGTGAACGACAAGAGTACTCGGTTGAAGGGTCTACAGAAGTGGATGATGGACACAGCTGGCCACATGGAAGGACGAGTTGCTGCTAACACGGGTTTCGTTGCTCGCCGGAAAGAGTTCAGTGCAAGACGGACTCACGGAGTCATCATCAGACCCCACATCGACCTCCTCAAGCAGTGCAAGCTCTTCCCTTCACATTGTGAGTTCAAGTTCATATATGAACGTAGCTCTCCAGCTTTCTACATGATGCAAGCTGCAGACTTAGACTTCAAAGTGAAGATCACTAAAGCTGAGATGAGCGTGCGCCAAGTGACTGTGAGAGACGAAGTAGCTGAAGTCCACAATAAAACAGTGATGAACCCTCAGTTCGGGCCATTCAACTACACTCTGACGAGGTGTCGAGTCGCTAAACACACTCTAGACGGAGGGTCACAAGAGTACAGTTGGACTCAACCCGACACAAGCCAGATCCCGACCCGTGTCCTACTAGCTTTAGTCAAAGAGACTGCAGCGTCAGGCACTAAAAGCGAGAACCCGTTCAACTTCCAGAACTACTCAGTGAGAGAAGTAGGTCTGAAGTATGATGACCATAAATATGAAGTGAAGACTGACTTTGCTGCAGGGAACTGTGTGAAAGCTTACAGGAACTTGTTCAGAGAGACAGGTCTACTAGCTGTAGGTCAAGATTGTGGTCTCAGTTTAGAACAGTTCCAATCAGGGTACACAGTCTTCGCTTTCGACCTGACTCCAGACAGGACTCCTGAATGCCCACGCATCAACTTAGTGAAGCAAGGGAAGTTGACTGTGTCTCTGAGGTTCAACGCCCCTACAAATCACGCCATCTCAGCTGTCATCTGTGCTTTCTACGACAACAACATCCAACTCACAGCTGACAGACTACCAGTCACAGACTACCACATGGCCTGAGAAGATGAAGACTTCACAACTGAACACTGTTCTTAGCCAACACCCTCACACTCGACGATACTTCCGAGGTACTTTCCCTAGTGATGAGTGCCCTGCTGAAGCAACACCTCTGACTTGCTTTGTCAGTAACACACACCCCCACACACAACCTGGACAACATTGGATAGCTTTCTATGTTCAGAGTGATGGAGTAGTGTACTATTTCGATCCTTATGGTTTACCCCCTATGAGTGTATATCACAGAGCGTTCTTGAAGAAATCGTCAGACAAGCGTGGGACGTTCAACAAGCAACAACTACAAAGTTTATACACTAAGACTTGTGGAGCTCATTGCATCAACTTCTTGATAGAAACATGTCGAACCCAAGACCCTCAACACACTCTACACAACCTTCTCCAACTGCCAACCAACCTGACCGATCGAATGGTCCAGCCATACATGAGTCTATACTAAAGTCTCTAGAGCAAGAAGCTGCAAGTACTAAACACAACTTACTTGCAGACAGCACTCAGAGAGAATTAGACGTGATCGACGGGTTGAAGAGTAACGCTGATGTCATGGATAAAATAATTGATATGATCAGTCAGCTCATGTACAGAGTGAGGCAACTAGAAGAAGTTCAAGACAAGGCAGAAATGGAGAAAACTAAAACTGGAGGAGGGTGTGGGTTGAACTGTGCCAATAACTCATTCACTTTGTAACTGCTTTGCTTTTTGCTTTGTGTGAAATAAAAAAAGAATGAAAAAACAAATTGTGTCGTGTATCTGTGTATATACCAACGGTATTTATCGAATACTAAAGTTAGTATTCCATCTGCATGTGACGGTATTACTGAAATGTCATTGTTGACATTTGAAAGCCACGTGGTGTATAGCACGTGGTGTATAGCACGTGTATGTGTTTACAAAGTTAGTAGGTCATATTGACATATATTAACCAATCAGAAGCTTGTAAAGTATGTCATGACCTCTAATCTAGGTCAGTGACGTCACTTCCTGTCATATAGAAGCTTCTGATTGGCTCTTAAAGGTCACTTCCGTTCTGCAAGTGTCAACTGACCTACTTGCTACCGTTTCTTACGCGCTGAATATGCTCCTATATACTACTGCAGACCCTTTTGGAATTATCAACCCCATAGGGTCGGCATGTTGCTTGAATGCATAACTAGATAATTAAGGACACCACTATGCAGCCCTTAGAGGGTTAGTAGTTCCAATACACTATTAATATTCACCCATTAGTTCCCTGGAGTCTGACATGTTGTTTTGTTTTGTATGCTGGTCATTCACCTGTTCCTATTGAGTGAGGCCTTTCAACAGAAGGGATCCACTACAACTGAAACATCACTAATATGGATTCTGTAGGTCAAGGCCCTCCACTCCCCTTAGTTTTCCCCTCAGGCATGTTTGCTAGGCTCTTTCCTACATTGACTGTAGTCTGACTCTGTTTCACAACATTCTTCTCCTCTTTCTTCTGCATAGTGCTTTGATAGCCTTGGTTGTCATGAAGATCGAATGGAGCCCTGGCAAGTCTACTCATGTCTTATGACTACAAATAGGTAGTTCTGCGACTGGGAACTTTACTCGCTCCCTATCTGCCACAGTGCTGAAGAGTCTACTTTTATATTGCATTGTTTTACTTGTTATATTAGAGAGCAGTACATCAACCCCTTTATTGCAATAGACACATCACACAATTATTTTTGCTCTAAACAAATCAGAGAGCAGGAAACTTCATCTGGTCTGTGGGTGTGAATGGCAAGTCCTTGTGGCCTTACAATGACAGGTAGATACATTATGTAAAACTTCATTTTAGGTTTGATCCACAGGGGGTGTTTCACAAGCAGCAGAACTTGGGCTCCACAAATGTGTCAACTGTTTAAGATGCTATATCCTATTTCAGTGTAAGTCATAATGCACCCTTGGCAGTACAAATGGCTGGCAGTTATTTATTTGGGATGAGGTATATTCGGGAAATTGGCAGAAATGGCAAGAAAAAAGGTCAGAAACCAAAAAAGTCAATTTTTTCCGGGAAAATGTCCAATTGGGCGAGAAAAATGGTCAGAATTTCCAGAAATGTGATTTTCGGGAAATTGGCAGAAATGGCGAGAAAAAAGGTCAGAAATGAAAAAAGTCAAAAAAAATCACATCTTTGGAAATTCTGACCATTCTTCTCCCCCAATTGGACATTTTCCCGGAAAAAATTTCATTTTTGACATTTTTTCTCGCCATTTCTGCCAATTTCCCGAAAATCACATCATTGGAAATTCTGACCCAATGCTAAAAGATACCTGTCACAACCTGTTGACAGATTGACAGTGTGACACTGAAAGTGGAAACCTCAAATCTCAAACCTCAAACCTCAAACCACTTTTTACTTTTTGGTTTACACTTTTTGATTAGCACTTTTCACTTTTTGATTTGCAAATTTCACTTTTACGTTTGCACTTTACACTTTTTTGTTTGCACACTTCACTTTTTGATTTGCACTTTTCACTTTTTGATTAGCACTTTGCACTTTTTGATTTGCACTTTGCACTTTGCACTTTTCTATCTATTTGGCCCTTCTGGGCCACTGTACTTTTTCAACTGTGCAAAGTTGTCATGGTTATGTTTGAAGATGTGTGAGCCTTTGAGATCCTTTCAGGAAATGAGCACATTTAGAACACGGAACCCGCTACATCCAAATATCCTATTTGAATTTGATCTGAAAACATATTATGGTTTGGGAAAAGGTGTTTGTGTGGCGAATGTGGTAAATGAGGGGTTGCAGCCCCGAAGTGGGAAAAAGAATGGAAAATAGGGGGTTTGGCCTGTGCAGTGATCCTCTTGTTACAGTGCAGTGTGCAATGTGCTGATCCATGTAATCCTGTTTCAGGGTGGGTTACTCACTGTCACTGCCTTTGTGCATTACACCGACCCTTGGGGCTTGTCAGACCTGAATTGACAATGGATTGTCCATACCTGGCCAGCTCGCGACTGGATCCCTCACATCAACACCAAGAAAAAATCCTTGTATGGATATTACAGACTGTCAATGATAGAATTAATTCCTGGCATTGACAGTTCTTATGTAAATTTGTGTATATGCACAAACTTATGACATTATTCAGCATTACAGTTATTCCAAGAAGATCACTATAAGGGTTGTATACACCAAGGACATTGCTTCTGGCAAGTATAAGTCTAATTGTAATAAAATAGTATTTACAGTGAACCAAGCTGCTTATATGTTGCTTAAATCCACTACTAGCATATAAAATGTGATTACCTGCTCTTATTTCTCTTCCTGCCCAGTCAGCAGCGAGTTCTGCCCATTTTTGACTCAATGTTAATTCAAATTAATTCTTGGGAAGTGCCTCAAATCCAAAATGACAACACAGTAGGCACTTCTTTATGGTTGATTTAGAAACAGAACATTTTCTCAGAAACGAAGATGTGTCAAAAATTCCATTAACTACTTTGGGAGAAACTAAAATGAGTAGAGTATTGGCATTTTCAAATGAGGAAGTAACCCTGCTCTATACATATGTCCTTTAACAATGCAGGCAATCACAGCTATGATACTCCCTTTTTGTTGTATGATGGGGAGGCAATTTGTTATTCAATATGCATATGGATTGGTTGTTGCCAGAACAATAGCAATTTGCTTTGGAGTGATACAGGTCCTCTAGACATTTTAATATGTACATACAGTTTTTCATCTTTAATGAGGGGAAGAGCTCATTAGATATAGCAGCTTTCTTTGTGTGTTATCATTTCCTACATTATATATCCTTTACATCTAAGGAGGTACATCTAAGGAGGTACTAATCTTTATTTCATGGTGAATACGGACTGTCAAGGTTAAAGCAATGGGATGCCACAGGAGCGTGCAATAATCCTTGGTCGTATTGCACGCTGGGGTCGTATTGCACGCTCCCGAGGGTCGCCATGGGTCGCCATGGGGTCGCCATGGCGTTTCTAGGCTACCGAGGGGTCACGTGACTTGCGCGGAATTCAAAATGGCGGCCGACGGAGGTAAACAAACGCCGCGGAAGTAAAGAAACATCGTGGAAGTAAAGAAACATAGACTACATATCTATTTTACATCGATGTACCCTGAAATAAATACAGAGCGTCACTTAAAAGTGCCCTCGTCAGTGTTTTATTGCACTCGTGGTGCTTGGGTCGTATACGACCCAAGCACTACTCATGCAATAACCACTGACTCAGTCACTTTAGTGTGCAGCTCTGTCTATGTATGCGTCATTCTTTAGATATATATCTAGTGGAAGTACATGTGTATTAGGCATCAAGGGGCAAAGAACTATCAGCTGTATTTACCTTTTAATTACCTTAACATTACAGTTGATCATGACTTTGTTGGTGAGGTACTCGCTTTTGCTACATTCATTCACAGTGACGACTTGCACAATGCATCAAAGCACTCTGCATCCCTTAGAGAAGAAAAATCATTTCGGGATACAAAGTGCAGTGCACAGAGCCAAGTACTCCAATGCATTATGTCCTTTTGTCATCACAAGGCATGATTGCAGTATGGATCGTTTACTGTTTCCATCATTGTGCATAAATGCATTATGCAAACCCAAAGTAGCCGATATATGCTCCTGAAGGATCCGTGTGTGCATGAAAGCAATCTTGGAGAGTAGACTTGCACACATGCCCACAAAAGACTAGTGCATTAAGGTCCATCTATAGTTGGAGGTAGGACTAGCCGCAGTGCATAAAAGCTGCATGTAGAAAACCCAGCTTTCTTTTCTGACATTAATGTGATTCAGGTGTTGGGTCCTTAGGGTATCCTGTCCCCTACTCTATTTTCAACAGAACATCAATGTTTAACTACATAGGCCGTAGGGTAAGCCACTGAAATGTGAAGTTTCGTTCCAGTGATGGGGGCACTACTTTTTGAAGGTGGATTCATATAGCTATTGCCCATACCAATCTGAGAAAAAAAGTTCTTTTCTCAAAATCCTGCAGTTTTCTCGTACGGTGAGGTCAAAGGTCAAGGTCACACAAAAAGAGGGTCGGGCCAGAAAATATACTCATCTAGTAACTACTCATTTAATATAAATCTGACAGGGCTAATATTTTACATCAAGATAGACCCATATAAGACCTTATTCCAGGAAAAAGGAAAATGACCTTGGCCAAGGTCAAGGTCACTGTTTTCAAGGTCAAACATTGAAATATGGGCAAAAATAGCTCTTATGCTTGCTTTCAATAGCTCTGGTGACCTGGATGATCAGCCTAAGTATCACATTTGCTGTTTAAATGATGCTGAAATGTCATAGAGACATTTTCTATCTGTACTTTGTGAGAAATATCTGGTGTTTCCATGGCAACCGGTTACCATCTCTTTTTTTAAATATAATTAATGGGTGAAATGAGAAATCACTCATGGTGACCTCTAGAGCTTGATAGTAATAAAATCACTTAGATATCTGGTATGTTTGTAGAGTCTGATGGGTGTAATGTATTGAGTCCTTAATATGACCTCTACCAAGGTCAAGGTCATTGGTTCAAGGTCAAATATAGGAATTTTTGGCATATTTTGACATATTTGGTATATATAGTTATACATGGTGTAGTAAGAATGCAATTTATATATGGCCATTAGTTGTTTGAGGTGGTTTGTATAGCCAATGGCACTAACAACCATAGGCCAAAAGTTCTCCACTCATAAAATTGTACTTTTGTCACAGGATTAGGTCAAAGGTCAAGGTCACTCAAAAATAGGGTCTAGTCAGAAAATATACTTATCTCATAACTGCTCATTTGATATAAATTAGGCAGGGCTAATATTTTACATCAAGATGGACCCATATAAGACCTTATGCCATGAAAAATGAAAATGACCTTGGCCAAGGTCAAGGTCATTTTTTTCAAGGTCAAACATTGAAATATGGGCGAAAATTGCTCTTATGCTTAGTTTCCATCACTCTGGTGACCTCGAATATCAGCAGTATTACATTTTCTGCTCAAATGATGCCGAGATGTCATAGAGACATTTTCTAACTGGAATTTGTCCTTGATAAGTCTCCTACCAAGGTCAAGGTCATTCTATCAAGGTCAAATGTGGGAATTTCTGCCATATTTGGACATATTTGTTATAGTTAGACATGATGTGGTAGATTATAAATTCTTTAAGGTGCTTTTGTATAGCAACCAACCATAGACCAAAAGTTCTCCACTTAAAATATTGCATTATGTCTCAGGATGAGGTCAAAGGTCAAAGGTCAAGGTCGTTCAAAAAGAGAGTAAGATCAGAGTATACATATTGGCTAACTTTTCCTTTAACTTTGACAGCAAAGGTTATATGTCAGGAGAGACCTATAGTACACCTATTTGTATGAGAAATTAAAATGACCTTGGCAAAGGTCAAAGTCACTCTTTTCAAGGTCAAACTATGGAAATCAGGGAAAGATTGTAATCACAGTTGGTTTTGATTGCTTTGGTATCAACATCAGTAAAAACTTTCATGCTCAAATAAAGCTGAGATGTCATAGGAACAATTTCTTTCTGCAATTTTTGAGAAAAGGCTCATGTTTCCATGGCAACTGGTAAACAATTCATTTGTTTGTACAGTTAATAGCTAAATTGTGAAGTGCTCATGGTGACCTGTAGAGCCTAATAATGATTAAATATCTATATATGGCATGTATATAGAGCCTGGGGAGTGCTTTGTATTAAGCACTTTACATGACCTCTAGTAAAATGTCAGGGTTATTGGAACAAGGCCAGTTACAGGAATGTTGCCATATTTGCTATAGTTAGAGATGATGTAGTAAAAATGCAATGTTGCATATGACCACTAATTCCTGGATGTGGTTATATGTAACCAATCCCATTATATAAAAAATGTTATACAATGTTATATAGTGTTTCTCTATGGGTCCTTATTGTGGCAAAACATTATTAAAAGTTAAAAACTTTATTTTGATGTAAAATAATGTATATTTGTTAGCATGGTACTACCAAGCCACAGGTCAAAAGTTATTATTTCCACTTTTGATATTGACAGTACTGGGCATGTCTGGCATATATGTGAGCAGGCAAGCAGAAAGTGGTATCCCCGTGAGATTATTACCAATTTTAGCCACCATGGCCTAAAATGAAAGAAACAGGCTAATATTTCCTTTTTGGTACTTTTTTCTTGAGAATTCAGTAGTCTTATACAAAACGTTCCATTTTTGGATAAAAAGCTTCCTTATTTGGAATGAAAAAAAAACACGTTTTAAAGCCTAAATTGGTGTCTTTGTTGATATGTGTTGCCATGGAAACAGGATTTTTATTCCAACTAAAGAAAATAAAGAATCCCATTGATAGAATGATTCACAGGGATCATAATGGTCAAAATAAAATAAATTATCATTTCTAGATCAAAATCTATGGCCTATAGAATGAAAATGTATGATCATTTTCTAATTATTCTAATTATGCTAATCAGATAGAGATATCTTGGAAACTATGAGACTTAGAGCTAATTCAGGTTTTGGATAGGGCAATGCCAACCAATATTCAAAAAGTCATTTCTCAAAATCTAGAAATGATATGTTCTTCTGTAATATATCACTGGAAAGCTTATGATATCAGTTTTAAAATTGACATTTTCGTTGGATATCCCTTTTCCCTTGCGTGTACACATATATAGACAGGTGACAGCTAACCTAGACTCCCTTGTCAGTGCTGGATACAGAACCGTATTGCTATTCAGTATACATTTATAGACATGTTATCACAGCGTAGTACTGAGTCAATGTATTTACAACTTAAATTAAAACAAATTTCTGACCTTTCTTGAAAATTAGGGGAAAAACTATTGCAGTAGGTAGATATCCCTTCTAAGGGCCTGTGGATGTACCAAGTTGATTCTGTGTTGCATTTAGAAGAAAAGAGGAGTTAAAGATGTACATTGTACATGTATCTGTGCGCTTAAGACAGCCCTTAATACATAAGTCACAGGGTGCCTGTGTGAGTGAGCACTCCCCCCTTCCCTCTCCCCCCCCCCCCCAACAGCTTTCACACTCAGCCGCCGTGTAATGTTGGTGGTGGTGGTGGGGGGGGGGGTGTCTGGGACATGCAGAGCATCGCGCTATAGCACTACGTTATATGTAGAGACGGCATACATCCTAATATAGCCATGGATAATACCTGATAGCCTGAAGAGTGTCTTGTATCAAGTTTCTACGGTAATCTTTACCAAGGCCAAGGTCATTTGAGCGAGGTAGAAAACCATGCTTTATTTGGCCGCATTTGGTATATCTATATATGAATCAGTACACATACCTATCATGTGAATTCAAAAATCTTGATCATCATGTCACAGGAAAAATAGTATCAGAAGGAATTTACTATAAAATTGAAGCTATATGCGAGTCAGATCGCCAGGATCAGGACTAAGTCAAAGTGTTGATTGTACACAAGTTTTTGTTACTACCAGTCCCTTTAGTATTGGATTTAGAACCCTCCCCCCTCCCTGAAAAAAAGAAGAGAAGTTTCTAGTATAGGACTACTCACCCCTCCCTCTTGGTTTCACAAAGGGCCCCCGCCCTCTTACCGCCGCAAAGGTAATGGGCGAAGGCTAACCTCTTAGTCTCAAGTCAATGAAAGTATGGGTGACCATAAGAGTGGAGGCCTGTACAGGGGGGGGGGGACTTGGGTTAAATTTTTCAATTTTATTTGTATTTATGTATCTTGATTATATTGGTTGATACCCTCTTCTAAGGTCGTGCATACACATGTAACAGGCACTCCGCCTGATTTCAAGAGGGGGTTCTCTATTGTGCACTTGAATGCCCGGTCTGTTAGACATAAGATAACGCACCTCAAAACAGAATTGCCGAATTTAGATATAGATCTTGTTATTTTCTCTGAAACCTGGTTAAAAGACCAAGATGATGACTTTACAAATAGTTTTCCTAGGTACAATCCCTTTAGGCATGATAGAATCAGTATGTATGCTTTATCTGTTCCTGTCAAGCACCTCAAGCCTGATTTAATGGGGTGGGTAGTAGCGGCCAAACTAAAGGCATTCTATATATAAGGGAATAAAACAGCACTATAATTATGATTTCCAGTCCCCCATTTAGGTTAATATGATTCTTCAAAGTTAGGGAGTGGCTCATACGTGAGTTAGGCTTATACATGAGATTTTACAGTAGCTTGTGTTATCATGGTAACCACAATGCAATAGCTAAATTTTAGATGGCTTACAACAAGTGTCTTTTCATACCCTGTACATGATATAAAAGGAAACCTGCACTTGCAAAAAGAATGGTCATAATGAGGTAAATACTCCAGAAATTACCCCCCTTATATAAAAAGACAGTGACATTTTAAGATTAAAGGAATTGTCCGCTTACCCCATGTTATCCCCCACCCACCTACCCCAATGAGCTCGCCACATAAAAAGAACATAAGAGAAACTTTTACAAACTCAGCATGTTTGAACCACAAAAACTCAAACTTTTAAATGTTCCAAATCATTCCTGATTACGAGAGCTAGTGAAACCAAATATTTATGCCTTTTTTTCAGAATTTGACCCAGAAAAGAGTGACCATGACCTTGGCCAAGATCATTTAAATTTGTATATGAGTCTGCTCCTGACATACATAATCTTGGCCTGGCACTGTCAATATTGAAAGAGCATCTATGATATATATTTACTTTTTTGAGTGACCTTGACCTTTGATCTCATCCTGGGATAAAGCTAATATTTTTGGTCGAGGACTTTTGGCCAATGGTCCGTATGGCCAATGGTCCGTATTGCCATTGACTATAAAAAACACCTTCAAATGGCCATGTACAACATTGCATTCTTACTACATCCTGTCTAAAGCAAATATGGCAAAAAGTCTTATATTTTACCTTGATCTGATGACCTTGACCTTGGAAGAGGTCATATGAAGGACAAATTCCAGTTAGGAAATGTCTCTATGACATCTCTGCATCATTTGAGCAGAAAATGTAATACTTATGCTGATATTCGAGGTCACCAGAGTGATGGAAACTAAGCATAAGAGCAATTTTCGCCCATATTTCAATGTTTGACCTTGAAAAAAGTGACCTTGACCTTGGCCAAGGTCATTTTTATTTTTCATGGCAAAAGGTCTTATATAGGTCTATCTTGATGTAAAATATCAGCCCTGCCTGATTTATATCAAATGAGCAGTTATGAGAAGTATATTTTCTGACTAGACCCTCTTTTTGAGTGACCTTGACCTCTGACCGTGACAAAAGTACAATTTTATGAGTGGAGAACTTTTGGCCTATGGTTGTTAGTGTCACAGGCTATAAAAACCAACTCAAACAACTAATGGCCATATATAAATTGCATTCTTACTACACCATGTATAACTATATATACCAAATATGTCAAAATATACCAAAAATTCCTATATTTGACCTTGAACCAATGACCTTGACCTTGGTAGAGGTCATATTAAGGACTCAATACATAACACCCATCAGACTCTACAAACATACTAGATATCTAAGTGATTTTATTACTATTAAGCTCTAGAGGTCACCATGAGTGATTTCTCATTTCACCCATTAATTATATTTAAAAAAAGAGACGGTTACCGGTTGCCATGGAAACACCAGACATTTCTCACAAATTCCAGAAAGAAAATGTCTCTATGACATCTCAGCATCATTTAAACAGCAAATGTAATACTTAGGCTGATCATCCAGGTCACCAGAGCTATTGAAAGCAAGCATAAGAGCCATTTTTGCCCATATTTCAATGTTTGACCTTGAAAACAGTGACCTTGACCTTGGCCAAGGTCATTTTCCTTTTGCCTGGAATAAGGTCTTATATGGGTCTATCTTGATGTAAAATATTAGCTCTGTCAGATTTATATTAAATGAGCAGTTACTAGATAAGTATATTTTCTGGTCCGACCCTCTTTTTGTGTGACCTTGACCTTTGACCTCACTGTACGAGAAAACTGCAGGATTTTGAGAAAAGAACTTTTTTTCTCAGATTGGTATGGGCAATAGCTATATGAATCCACCTTCAAAAAGTAGTGCCCCCATCACTGGAACGAAACTTATATTCTAATTACCTTTCAGGGACCCACCCTATGGTCTAACAGTCACGTTGTATAATACCCTACAGCCTGTTATTTTCCGGACGTTAAGGCCTAAGGTTGCATTAAATAAGTAGCAATCGACAGAACCCAGAAGTAGAGCCCAAAAATATTTTATGAGGAGAGGAAATACATGTAGTAGTCAAACTCGCAGCCTCTTCCACTAAACTTTGGCTACTGACAATGTCTTTTGCTCAATTCCAATATCATTAAAAACGTAACCCATCAAGGGATGTATAGTGCCTAAATGCATTATATGCTTTTTCATAAATATACATGGACAAAACCCTAGCAAATAACATATCGATGAGGTTAAATGTATAGTGACTCACCTATGTGTTAATACACTACGGAATGGCCAGCATGATGCACAAATGCAACCTGGCCAGAAGTCAAGAAATAGTCATCGTCTTGTGTATTCTAGATTGCTTTTACGGTCTAATTTTTACTATTTAAAGGCCCAGCGCCCCTATAATTATATAGAGCTGAGTACCTGTCCCGACTGCACTCTGACTGTTACTGGACATGCAGTAAGATCTGCGGGTTTAAACTCATTTTTGTTTTAGATTTATATATAAAAGAGCATTTCCTACATATAATTGTCCAATATTTGCTGTCCCTTCTTTCTAGCTCTGGGTTCTATGTGCACCGAAAATAACTGTAGGAAAATATTGTTTTTGTCACATCGGATTCACATAAAGGGGTGGTGTATAACGATGGAGAAGAGATTGTGCATGTCCCTGATATTACCATGGTAACGGGTGGAGTGGTTGCATCGTCAGATATGAAATCCGTGCAACATTAGCCATTCGTCGATAAGGTACAATGTATGGTAATGGGTATACCTGCACGCAGACATATGACAATGCCATATGAAAATGTGTAGTTTTAATGAATATCACATAAGGTTATATATCTTCCTCTCTTTTATATGTTCAGGTGCATCTTAGATTTTGACATATTGAATGTTGACACCCATGTAAGCTAAGGAAATTAAAATGCTTGATGCATGCTCAGACCCGGCTGGTGTATTTCCACCATCTAAATACAATCAGATATAATAAAAAGCATTCTACGGTATGAGTAGGATTTAGCCATCATGTTCGATGAAAGCTCCAATCACCCTTATCACCTCAGGAAAGAGGATTGGGTGGCACAGCATCTAAAACTGTTTGGGAAGAATGTCTATGGTGTTGCTGCTACTTCTGTAAGAGCTTGCCTCCTCCCCCCCCCCCCCACCCCTTTGCTAAGAGGACCAATCAAAACAAACCAAGGTACTGTATGCCACTGGGATGTTATATGTCAAAGATGTAGGGCCTGTGCTATGTTAAGTGACTGGGTATGCTTGATGATTACAACTAGGGGAATTCATGTTATATGTAGCATCATATAAAATGTTAAACCCTAGATAATATGCAAAATTGTTAATTAAAAAAGATAAAGTAGTTAATGTAGAATATTCATCATGAATATCACAAGAAACCAATATCTCAGGAAGGTCAAGAAAAGGTCAAGAAAGGGTCAAGGAAAGGCTTCCAGAGGTACAACGTCGTGTTTCCTCTTGTACCCTTGACATGCCTATAGGGGACACGAAAGACCACATTGGCAGAGAGGCAGCAGAGTTCCCGCAATTCGAGCAGACAGTGACTAATTCTGCTTGGCCCTCCACCTGCCCTTGTCCCTCCCTAAAAAGCAGCCACCATGGCTGTTTTACTCTTTAAGTTCTGCACAGTCCTCTAATGTGCTGTCTTTTGTCGTCATGAGACAGGGATGCAGCCTTGACAAACAAAGTACTGATTAAAAAAACAAAACTATTATGACACTTCTTCACGTGTAGGGTCGGTATAGTGTTTGAGTGCAGCACTGGCTAATCACTCCCCAGGGCTTCAGGACTCTTCAGTACAAAACTCATGGTGCATTAAAGCACAATGCGGCCCATAAAGGATTAGGTACCAGAAGGAAATGTACTCCCAGGCAGTGCGGGGTGCTCACAATTGGGGTTATACGATTGGAACCAAACACATTCATATCAAGGAAATAGGTGGGGATGCTACCCTTTATAGTAAAAAGAAGCTATGTCTGGTTAAAGGTAGTTAAAGTGAAGCTTCATTTATCAAGCACAAGGTGCTGCAGCCTGTACATCAATAAAGCTGCAGGCTTTACACTGTACAGAGGAGGTCTGTTACTCTAAGTTAGAGCCGTTGACGCCTGCAGAGTGCTTATGTGATGGGAAAACTCTTTGGGGCTGTTGAATATGGTATATCTGAGACAAAGCTGAAGAGGTTATGTACCTTATTCTGCTTCCCCAATGAGGTTGCCTTCCTTATACTCCACCTTCTATCAATCATTAGATCAAGAAAATGGTATAATTCAGAGGAAATCGAGGCTAAGTTGTTAATATAATATTATCCTGTTCCATCCTATAACACGATGGAATCTTCGGAAATGCGAAAGACATTTACAGTAGGGCCTGTCACTCTGCCATGGTGTAATACAGTCGCATCATTAGAGTTAAATTACAGACTTGGTGGCCCCTCATTCTGGGTGGTCTTACAGAGACTTTTAACCCTTTATCGAATAATGCGCTATGGCCTTTGTTGTCATGATGCATGAATGCAGTCCGGGCTAGTCTACTGAATATCAACAGTGTTGTACTCATGTATTATACCTACACTACGGAACGAAGTCAACCATAATGGGCGGCATGATACATAAATATGCGAAAATGTAAAATGGGCGACAAAGACCCTGGCGGGACATAACCAAATAAACTTACACCACCTCAAACCATTTAAGCTTTACACTGGTAACACAGCATTTAGAGACAGATGTCACCTCTGGAATGACCCGTCTCTTTCATCCGTTTTTTCAGGCTTAGGATGTTTTTTTAATGCAGCATAATTATGATACAGCAGCAATGATCGAGATTTGAAGGCCTGCATTTTGGTCTTCATAAATGCTCATGCATATATGATGGCTGAAATACAGCCCTTGTGCAGCCTTCCTCGAAAGGGCTGCATTCATAGGGGTCGATACTTTCCCGGATGGTCAGAAAGATGTAGGAATGCAGTCCTGAGAATGCATCTTGACAATAAAGGACAAAACCAACATAACATGAACATCTTGTGTAACTCTGTCTAGGGTAAGAGTATGGGGACAGTGAGGACTGGGTGGAGTGCTGCAGGGCTGCCCACAGGGACAGTCAATTACTCCGGCTGTCAGGCCCCCTGATGGGGCTTACCTTCATGTCTGTCCACCAGGGGGCATGTTGGTAGTGCCTCCTAGTGGGCTTCTCAGCAGTCAATGTGTCCCTAATAAGGGTACTGTGTTATGGGGTGCCATATGTGTACCCCAATAAGGGCAAGCCTGTTATCAGTAAGTATGGGGTGCCAAATGTCTACCCTAATAAGGTCATGCCTGTTACAAATGATTATGGGTTGCCACATGTCTACCTTTGAAAGGGCATGCATGTTATGGGTTGCCAAATGTCTACCCTAATAAGAGCATGCCTGCTGTGTGCTATGTCTACCCTAATAAGAGCCTGTATACATGTTGTAGGGTGCCTGGTAAGGGGTATGTCTGTTGTGGGATGGCACACATAGACCCACATCCATAACTGGAAAACTAAACTTTGACTGCATTCTGTGTCCTACTGGTAGTTCCACGTTTGCACATGAGGGATAACCCCTCTGGCTATGTCATACTACTGCAGTAATAGGACCAGCAAGGATGTATACTCCTGTCCATCATATCCTACTGCCACACACAGGGGACAATTCTGGTAGCAATTCAACACAACAGCATGTCGGCAAACAAGCAAAGATTACAAATCAGCAAAAGGAACAAGAGCAACAAAGCCACTCATGTTAAACTGTTCAGAAGTTGTTATTCGACTTTTGAAGAGCTGTAAAGGCATGTAGTCCAATCAGAAACATACAATTTGCTTTGTCCCTTACTCATATGATTTAACTTTTACTACACTCAGAGACCTTTGTCTATATCCTTTGGGAAACTCCTAGAAAATGCCTTGGACAGTGGACAACTACTGCCTCTGAAATGTGCAGTAGGTTAATGTGCTATGCCCTTTATCGTCACGTCATGGTTGCATCCGTGTGTCACGATAACAGAGAACAGGGCCTATTGAAGCAATAAAGAACCCTTAGATGGTTGCCAACTGATGAGGACTTCTCATTGGGGCTGCCCACAGATTCCTCAGCTTGGCCTGCTTACCAGGCCTTTGATAATGGTGAGATTTAGGTTAATCTGCCGGATTACGGTATGTCGGTAAATTGGGGCTTTACGGGTTCTGATGCCTTTAATGTTTGTCCGGGTTCTGGGGCATGTGAGCAGCCAAGTCATTCTGCAGCAGAGGAGTGATCAGAAGGCCTCTCTGTGACAGAAAATCCAACTGCTTTAATATACATTACAGAGAAGATAGCAGTATCTGTAAATGGAGATATTTTACCTCAAAGGGTTGTTGCATCTCTCACTAGAGAATGTGAGCAGTCAGCAAGCACGGATAGTTCATGTAGTATCTCAACTTCCTTATGCACAAAGCATACTTTCCGCATTGAAGCTTGAAACAATTTTCAAAATAACCATCATGAAGTTACCTCTTGGTTTCTTACTAAATGTTTACTATCATCTGCAGTAGTAGCCAATGTGTTATTAATTTTGGCTGGTTCTGCACCCTATGGATACATTATTCATATACACATAATACATATCCCCTAATATATGTATTTTGTGCATGTATTAATATATGAGAAACTTACAATCTCTCTTTTCTCTTGATTGGTTTCAGAATATATGAGAAGGAGACCGGCCCATGTTGCACCGAGACCAATGACAGGAAAGAGTGAAAACTGCTTTAGGTGAGTCTCAACACCTTGTGTTTTAACCTCTACCCAGTGGGCAAACTTCAGTTGATTCAACGTTGATTCAATGTATGCAGTGATATTATATCAATGGTTGATACAGGGTTGATACATTTAGTTGATATTCATGAGGTCAATAGTCATTAATAACTCATCAGTGATCCAATGTTGATATGGCCTTACTGAATCAGTATATGGTCATCAGAATGTAAACCTAATAAATGATGATTTACATTGATTTAACATTGACAACTAACTGCAGCTGCAAAAGTGAGTAAATTGTCATGCTTCAAATGAAATGCAGTATTCTTATGTAGACACATTCATTGCAATTTAAACATTTTCAACCGCATTTCTCCAAGATCAAATGCTAATTCTAGCACCATCCAGGGTTAGGGTACATGTATAACTTGTTATGATCACACCAGGAGGCACACATGTCAAACTAACCTGGGCAGTACTGGGGCTTTAGCTATAATTCATGAAGGGTGTCTCACTGAATGAAGACATGCATGTATTTTTGTCATTTCATTCTAAATGTCTGCTAAATGCACACAACATAGCTGTCGATGAAAATAAATGATATGTTGATTAATTATATACATTGATGAGAAACCAAGAGCTTACAATTAGAGAAAATATATGTATCCATGTAGATAGAAATGAGACACACCCTTGCAGTGCAAGATCCCCTGTAGTCACAAATTATTTGTACCCTTAGGAGTCTCAAGGGCCTGTGCGACCCTCTGGGGTTTGCTTTGATGGGTATGAGAGTGTTACCTTGATACAACTGTTTTTAGCATTGCCTACAATGCTTATTGTCTCACAATGCATCAAGTGACATTTAGTTTTCCAATGAAATCCACCTGTGCTCTCACAATCAGCCTAACCCTGACTCTCCTTTGTATTCATTGCTTGGCCTTCAAAGTAAAGCTGCTGCTGACACCCCTGCAGCAATATATGGTGATAATGCCACCACCTCATACATCACTACATGATGTAAGTGGATTGTACCCTCCTGCTGCTGCATATTGATAAGGCTGTGTCTCACGACCTTGGGCCAATGTTTTTGTCTCTGACTGGGTGCCGTCTCTGACCAGGTGCCGTCTCTGACCGAGTGCCGTCTCTGACCGGATGCTACTTTGGGAGTTTAGTTCTCTTCTACCACCAGTAGGAGGCTAATTATAATTACATAACAACTGCCATAACGTTTTTACAAATGCTTATATATATGACTATAGGTTAAAATTTAAATAAAAACACCAGGTCAGAGACGGCACCCGGTCAGAGACGGCACTCAGTCAGAGACGGCACCTGGTCAGAGACAAAAACATTGGCCCAAGGTCGTGAGACACAGCCATAAGCTGCTGTGGTGGTTGTGGGGGGGGGGTGCATAAAATGATAAAGGCACTTTCAGAGTCGGGAATCTGATTGCATCATCTAGATGTGTAGTCTAGAAACTCCTCATTCCCTCACCATCTAGCACTGCTGAATATACGTGAAAGATCTAGGCTGTACCAGCACGCACCAACTTCCTCGTAGCAGCAGTCAGTATTATGGCATTTCTTATTTAAACAGCTTTAAGCAAAAACTAAAGTTGATTGATGACCTTCATTTAGCAACTTTAAGCAGCTTTAAGTTACTTTCCTTTCACAGTATATATTGAATATGCTGAAAGAAAGTCATTAAAACCCCTTCATTTCTTCTTTAAGTTGCTTAAACCGAAAGTATCATGTAGTGGTACGTATAAGCAGGAATACCAGCATATGTTCTAAGATACAGAAAATAGGGACCTTTAGCAACTGTGTCAAAGCTCATAAAATGTCTAGACATTACGTAGCTCTTTACCATTGCCACCAATGCATGTATAATGGCCTACGTCTACGCTTATTGGGTTTGCACTTTAAAAAGGGTTGGCATTCATAGTGCAGCAATGCAGTGCCAGGGAGTAAGACAATGTGTCAGTTCAATATCAGGACAAATGGACGTGAGACTTCAAGGAATCTAGCAGTCCGTAGATTTTACAGGTTTGACATGACATTGTTTGTAGTTCCCAGAGGATCCTTACCTATTTTTGGAGGGAGTCTGGGCAGGACTGTGGTACATCACGTAACCATGCACTGCTGCAACTATTCCCCATTCATATCACTTAATGCCTTCATTCCGGCTGACAGTGGGCTAGGATTGGGGTTGTGGACTTTCCTCTAGTCCTGCACTATAGGATTGATATGGGATTAGGCAGATCGTGACTACCATCTTTTTTTTAAATATATCTACCATGATTCATCCCCTCCAAAGTTCTCAGGCTTCAGCTGACAGCTTTCCCAAACCAGCCTATCCCAGACGTCTTAACACAACCATAGTAGATCAGTAGATGACCGGGTGTTATTCAAAACAACCTACACACACACATATATTATATGTCTCAGGGATTCATGACAGAGCTATATATATATATATATATATATATATATATATATATATATATATATATATATATATATATATATATATAATGTGGATCAACAAGGGAAAAGGGACCTCTGCGGGGGATTTTTAGTTCCGACTTTGGCCACCAGGGGGCTCCATTTAGCCAACAATGATCAAAATATCATAAAAAGTGTTCTATACTACCTTTTAGAAAATTCCGACTTTAGTGAAAACCTTCCATATTTGGAATGTAAAAAGAACGTTTTTTGGCCTAAATTGGTGCTTTTGCACTTGTTGCCATGGAAACATAATTTTCATTCTAAATTGAATTTTTCAAGAAATTAATGATGAGAGGCCTCACAGAGATTTCTATGCTGAAAATGAGATGTAAATCCCATTTTTAGATTGAAAGCTGTGACGAAATGTTTAAAAAAGTTTGGATATTTGGGAATTTTTGTAATTATGCTAATTAGATAGAGATATCTCTAAGACAAAGTAACATAGAGCTTATTGGCATTTGAGATTGGACAGTGCCCACACATATTCAAGGAGCCAGTTCGCAAAAACTAGAAGTGGTACCTGCTAATGAAATATATCTCTGGAAAGCTGATGACCTCAATTTTATAATTGGGTTTAACCTTTGGAGGACCCTTTTCCCTCGACTGTCCACATATATATATATATATATATATATATATATATATATATATATATATATATATATATATATATATATATATATATATATATATATATATATATATATATAGCTCTGTCATGAATCCCTGAGACTTGGAGTTTTGGGATGGACCTCGATATCTAAGGCTATAGGTTTATATCATTAAATCCACACTAATGCATCAAAATTGAGCAGATTTGTCACAACACTGCAACCATCATAATGTCAGACTTTCCGTCTTGACTAAAAACAACCAAATTTGAAATTACAAAGAATATGATGAAAATCAACCCTAATTCTATCTTCCTCTTCTCATTAGAAGTAGGATTTCGACCTCTACTTGACGGCATTTGTTTATATCAGGCAGTACATTGCCATTGGGATCAACATAATTATGTTAATACGAACAAGACAACCTTATTCAGGCACCCGTACATCATAATGATAAATGAAGATGAAGCCTTGCGTCATCATGCAGTGCTTACAGGATTACTTGATGAAGTAGAGCTAGACCAATTGTACACATCACTGGCTAGCAGACCTATGTGGATGCCGAGGGCATTGACTTTTACTACCGGTACCACCAAAGAGAAGAGAAAACCAAGAGCGTGCACAAGATAGTTTATTGTCTGCCAATAGCTCATGAACCCCTTAGTGAATGGGACTTAGAGCCCACACAGCTTTACCTAAGAATCAATACAATATAACCTTCAGGTTTATCTCCATTAAATCACTGTTAATGATTAGTTAGCTGATCTTTTCAATATCTAGTTTCCAGGTTTCCTGAATATCTAGCAAAATTTGGAGAAATTCTGATAATGCTATTTAGCTTCAGAGAATCGTTAGGTAAAATCGTTCCAACTAGATAGATGCACACTCCATCCACCAGTGCCTGAAGAATCATAAATCTCAGAAATATCCATGCTTCCAGCCACAGACTTTAAAGATACCAGATGGTTACTATTAGTCCTTTCAGGTGATACACTGTTTTGGTATCATACGTATACTCAGGGGAACTTTTATCCTATGCTGAATTATCTAAATTGGACCCTCTTAGTATTATTTTCTCTTTGCTTCTAACCTATACCCTAACGTGCAGTCACACTGTATCCTAACTGCCCTTCCTCAGGTCCAGGTTCTGAATATTGTATAACAAACCCGTCACTATCACCTGGCCAAGTCATCCATATAATAACTGACAAAACAAAATCAGTGGTCTGAAATTGGCTGCTTTTTGACTAACAGGTTGATTGTCGCCATAACTTGCTATCTGTATTACTTTCATCTATGTTTTTAAGGACTTTTATATTCTACAGCTCCTGTCATCATAGATAATGCTGTGAGAAGTAGGCAATATACAATAACTGACCTTGTATTGGTGTGTGGCATATAGCGCCATCAAAATGTATTAGTCCATGTTATTCAGGTTACTACGCTACCCTACTAAATGATCTAGAATGTGATTTAACCTTAGTGTGACCTTCATTTATTCACCTTGTATTATTATAATCTCTCAGGCACTCCTTTGTATGTTTCCCGCCTTGGCGACCTTGTACAGGGGGTTGGCTACTTTCCAAGAATAGCCATAAGAGCATTCAGACATGGGGCTTTTAACACCTTTTCTAGAACATATCCTATTAGAGGTGACTCCTTGTATTTCATTATAGGCAAAGTAACCCAGATGATGGCCATTCTGGTGTGTGCGCAATTCCTTTACCTCCCAGATTAGAGGCAGACAAAAGCAATATACCATGTCTGCTACACATCTATAGAGACAAAGGCCCCGAACGGATTTGTTAATGCTCACACCTCTCTCACTTCTTAACATATATGTAACATAGCTCATATCTGAATTCCCCAGGAATAAGCATGGCCAACCTTTCGCCAAAATGCAACATCATCATATGCATTGTGTAAGAGAATTAATGCCACAAGATAGGACACCCCGAAAAGTCTAAAACCCAACAATCCTGTTTTCATCGCATTCTCTACGATAAAATCTGCCCACAACTCAAAAACAAATGCATTTGCCCCGATAGTCATGGCAGGCAATTTCCTCTAGAAAGTAATCCTAGAAGTAATTTCAGATATCAATGCACTCTGGACAAAGTTCCTGGTGGGGTGTTATTCCAAGTGATTTCCTCCCTACTACACATGGCCCTAACAATAGACGTGAAATAAATGTTACTGACGTAGCTCACAATAACTCCCCTAGTCCTCATCATGCGCACAAAAGGCCTCAGTGACGGCCTTCGTGATGAATACTTCGCAAAGCTATCACATGACGTTTATAGGCCACCTAGTGACCGGACACAGAACTAGGCACTACTTTGTAGTTCCCATGCACCAAAACAGCAGAGTAGAGAGAGAGGGGGTGACAGGGTGAGGGAGTAGAGCAGGTTGCAAATTGGGTAATAATCTCCCAGCAGAGTGTCTTCACACAAGAACTAGACTTTCACCAACCATTTTCAGTGAGCAGGAACAATGGTCACAACATCAACTCTTTAGGGGTCTCTAAATACTTTAATGCATGGTGACCTCATGATACAAGAACATAGCCCCGGTGATTAATATGCAAGGGCTGCATCATGCTGAAATCATGGCATGATGCACCAATGCAGGCCTGGCACGTAGACTCACCATGGCCACCTTCATACATCATGACGACAAAGGACATAGCATATTAAATGTGGCCTTTATGGGGCTAAACATCACGACACTTAAAGTAACAACATGCTATGAATAAACATGGTGCAACATCTACCTTTTTTTGCATACAGTCCCTCTCACCAACCCTTTGTCAGTCTACCATAGATAGGGGTAGGTGTCAGATTGCTTCCAATACTCGAGACCAAGGGTCTTACTCTGCTCAAATATTTTTATTCCATCTAAAATTACACATCAATAAAAAGTACATTCTACTAAAGACAGAGAACATAGCAAACAACTCAGAATGAGAAACTGCAAACTAAGGCAGAGATGCCATGATGACCATCTATAAATGGAAGCTGTTAAGGAAATATCCAAATTTATTTCATGGTGAATACGGACTGTCAATGTTAAAGCAATGGGAGGGCCGTTTCCCCGGGAGAGCGTGAAATAACCCTAGGCAGTATTGCACGATGTTGCCATATTGCACGCTCTGAGAGTCACGTGACCCCCGGGAAAGTTTCATTTGATGTTTTTTGTATGTAATCACAGGTGATTTTTGTCTAATTTTCATGGAAGACCCTGAAATAAACACAGAGCGTCACTTAAAAGTGCTCTCTTCACTGGTTACTGCACTCGCGGTACGTGGGCTGTATTGCACTAGGCCTACGGCCAGAGTGCAATACAGCTCAAGGACCACTCGTGCAGTAACCAGTGACTCAGTCACTTTAGCGTGCAGCTCTGTCTATGTATGGAGAGTGCAACCAAACAACTGATGCTGTTAGAGGAAGATAGAAAAGAGGCATTAAGGGGGCAGAGGGGCAAGGATTGCCGCATTGTTACAAAGGGAGACTTCACTGCGCATGTCAGACACAGGGTGTTGGCCTCACGTACCATCAATGGGAGTGGTTTTGTTGTAGCGACACCAGGGGGCAGCACTGATCTGTTAGCCATCAAGTAACTAAAATGTCTCACCTTTCACATGGTACAATGATACGGTACAATGAGCATATTAGGTAGACTGGGCACTAAAATACCAAGATGTACAAATAGGCGATAGGCAAAGATATGGACTACTTAAACCAGTCCATAATATAAAGAGAGGACTTGAAATCAATGAGTGCATGTCATTTTCCGTAGACAATGTCACATATTGTACTGCTTATTTCCAATATTGTGCCAATCCGTTTGCCCTACGTGCTCATTTTGTGGAAACTGAGAGCCTATTCTCAAAAACATGTTTACCTGATACTGAAACTGAGAGATTATTATTTGACATTTCATATGATATATCGTTCTGCTAGCTTCCACTATTCTGTACATTTGTTTTATTTCCACTTCCATATTACATTGCGTCCAATTATGAATGTCTAGAGAACTTCACATCAACACTGTATAGTGGCTAATTCCTGGTTAGGACCTTAAAGGTTGCAACATCATCTTTTATTTCTGTAAAGGATACTGAAGGAGACTCCACATGGAGATGACGTTGATACCATTAGGTGCTGTAATGCACATAAAGATGTCATAAAGATGCATGAATGCAGCCCTGGTGAGTGACTAACCAGTGCCACAGTCATCTATATACTGGTTTGATGTGTAGCACTTGTTATATATCCCTTAACTGTCTGGTATGCCTATAAATTGCTTAGACAGGGAATTGATGTAGTTTGGTGCCGAATACACCATAACAGCCCTGAAGAGCCTACTGAATGTGAATGAGAACCGTAGGACCATTGTGGCACTGGCACTCATCCTGTGATACACTTTACAGTGGCCATGACAGTAGGGTACATTTATTCATTGTCATCTGGCTTATATCACATTCAGCTCACCTTTTGCGTAATATGATCCAGTTCCCAACTCGCAAAGAAGAATATAACTGTACCCCACAAAGTGACTATTGTATCTATTACAGTTCCATTTCATGAAATGATAATTAATATCACATTTCTGACTCCAACATCAAACGGGTCTGGCTACATGTCATGAGAAACATCTGTTAGAATTCACACTAAATAAAGATCTGGCCATTATATAACGAACCCAATTAAAAATATTACACAGAAACTGGTGGTACTAACCGGCGTTTATTTCGAGATTCTTTAGCAGCACACTGCTTCTACACATAGGCTTGGAGACCAGGTTCATTTTGGGAAATTTTTTGTAGGCTTTTCAAAAAGAGCCTAGAATTCACAATCTAGTCAGGCTTGCCATTAACTCAGCAAGTTGTTAAGGACAATTATAAGTCTATAAGGACAACTAATGTTGCAGTCACTAAAGCCTGTTCACTGGGGCCGATTGATATGCACTTTTGCAATACATATCAATCAAATCCTACGTGAATCGGTTCAGCTTCTTGTTTTGGGGTTAATAATTATAACCTAGAGAATATCTGGGGGGGGATGTCATGGTTTGTATCTCAGATGGTACCAGCATTTTACAACCACACGAGGAGTGCCAAGACCAAGAGGACCTTTCCCCAGTTGTAGAGTCGGCTGGCTTGGACCTGTAACTCATGATGTTCTATGCTTTTTATAATTCAGATCCATTATCACGTACATGGTCGGTCTTCTCCCATCTCCTGTCTTAATTTACTTACACCACTATAATTACCCTCCTTAATGTTTCACCTCCTGATGGTTCTCTCTGACAGACACCAGGTGCATTGAGGGCATGACCAGAAGTCTCACGGTCTGCACTGCACTAGGGATAATTATATGTTGAGCTATCCTAAATTGTTTGATAAATTATGTATAATTTCCTCATTGACAAATGGCAATAAATGTTGTTTTTGTATATTCTTACCCCGTAAATTCCATGAAATAAAGGGAAAATATACAATCATTAAAAATTCGAAAGGGGTAGCTGTGGCATGATAGCTGTAATTTTAGCAGCATGGTTATATTTGGTAGATATACTGTACCAAGAAACATCAAATGATTACCAAAATGTTCATGTTATATGATTGCTTCGGAGTTAATAGCGATTGTGATAACACTGATTTTTAAATTCTGATTTTGACCATTTTACTGCCATCTTAGAATGACCACATCTTGCGAACCAGACCATATAATGTCCCCAGAGGTCTCATTTAATTAAAGGAAAATTTTATTTTTAAACTTCTTCTCATTAAACTAAATAAGGTGGCCTAGAAAAGGGGGGAATATTTTGAAGTTTCGCTTTTATAGAATGATTATTGCCATGTAAACAGAATTTTCAATTCTTTTAAATCCAACTCATTTGATGAGGTAGGCCTACTGTTAGCGTTTGTATATTCGCGCATGTGTATTCTCGCGATTTGACTATAAAGTACAATTTTGCGAGGATTTGAATTCGCAATTTTTGTAACATAGTAGTTATATAGCTACACTGGATAAATTTTCATGCTGGACACATTTTTTCGCGGATTTTCATTTCAGCGAAGATCGCGAAAATATGTACAGGGCGAAATAACATACGTTTACAGTGTTCACATTCTATGATGTTTTAGCTTCAGCTAAGTACCAGAACGTCTTCTGTGTGCTATTTAATCATTGAATGAGGGTCATTCAATATAAGTTGAGATTAAAAGTTCAGAAGACAGAGTGCTGATCCTCCGCTACTACACTTAGAACTGAACAGGTAAGTCAACTTTTTTGGCGCCCCAAGATGGTTCCATGCTGAAATATGCATTCATGGGAATAGCGACGAGAAAGTTGAGGTTAAAGTTTTTAACATTTTTACAATTTGGGTGGAGGCCATGAGGGTCTGACTGAAGTTTCCAAACTACTCAATTAAATAAAACAACACTTCAGCTGCTCAGTATACTTCATATTGTTTCGGATGAGACCATAGCTTTCTAATGATACATAAATATCTGTGGTTATTGAAGTCAATTCAGCATAAAAGAAATGGAGCATTAGAGCGCAGAGAGCAGAACAAATCTGGAATTCTCTGTGGTACAGCAGCCTGACTATCTCATTGTATGCCAATTTAATCACCACCTCCATCCACAATAAATGTAGGTGTTATAACTATCAATACTCCAAGATGGTTCCTCTATTTTATTGGTCCCTTCTGTTTATATTATGCATTCTTCTCTAGCTAAGAATGAAAGGGGAAACATATGAAGCAATAGAGTAGCATTTGATTAGGATTGATGATAGGATATCGTTCTATATAACAATATCACAGGGGTATAGAATATATGAATTTTTACAGGAAATGTTCCTCAGGCAAAGGCATATTTCACTGTATCTAATGAGCATTGTCACTATAGGTCCTCCCACCAACGCAGCACTGGATGGGGATAGACCTACCCACATACCCCCATAGGCCTTTAAGCCATAAAGAAAGGTCAATTAATTCAGGACTTGTTAATAGTATATCACGGTTCCTTTGCTGTCTGAATATTAGGCTAATTAGGTGAGGCTGATAAATTAATGCAGGGAAGGAAGACAGAAGTTAAAATCGAACTTGTAGTACATACTTGATAGGGCTAATATAAGTAAAGGATTGTCATAATTATTTTGATGAATCTATGTACAGTGGGTTAAAAAAAAAAATCATTATGATTGTTCCATGATTTTCTTCCCCTCATTATATTTCATGTGATACACCCCACGGCTACAAGCTAGTTCAGTCTGTGGTGTGGTGCAGAAACCATAAATCCAGCGTTATGGTATCCTAGCTGCATTCCTATTACCTGCTGTCCTGTAGTGGCAGTCTTATTCGCAGAGAGATGAGCCCACCACTCTGACTGGAGTAGATAGAGACAGCTTATTATGGTAGAAGTAGACTTGATGGTGTAGTAATGGAAATTTTTTCCTAGAACACAATTTTTTCTAGAAAATAAACCTTTGCAGAAGTATTTTCTTAAAACAGCAAATGCATGGCCTTGGAAACAATAGTGCAAATAGTTAGACTGAAAAAAGAAATCAAACTGGCAGTTCTGTGGAAGCACTTTCTCAAAGAATACATCATGAAAGTGAAAATGATAGAACAAAAAATGTGTTGAAGCAGATGTTTGTCTCTAAGAAGGGGATAATATTGTTGCAGGAAACATTTTGTGTAGATACCCAACTTCCCCCAGACATCATGAGTAGACAACTATTCCCTCAGAGGGCGGGCGTTCATTATTCAGGTATATAGGAGGTGGCATGGGACTGGGTGCGGAGATTGATTGGGTGTCACAGAAACAATGGTGGAATACCTAGAATATAGCAGGGACTTGTAAGGTACCTCAGCCTACACAGCCCACTGATTATTTGTTTTGTTTGTTGCTGGTAACTCTGTCCCAACCTGCTAAGAACAGCTAGTCCTAGCAGCTTCTGGAAACTCTAGGCTTAATGTATCATTGGTGGCACACACTCAGTTGGACAGTTGAAAGAAAGCTGGAGTGCATCACAAAAGATGGCAACATTCATTAGGTATTCATTTAATGTTACTTGTATTGTGTGGTTTGGAGTGGAGAGTCAGGATAGTCTGATTCTCCCCTGAATACCCAGCATGGAGCTCAGTGCCTTCCCCTAGGAAACACCCCTTTAGGCTCTAAAAGTTTTCTTAATTTTCTAAATATTAAAAGTAATATTAAATTTCCCTGTTCAAAAATATCAACCACAATCCCGAGTTACTGACCGCTGCACTATGGTACCATAACAGAAAAGCAGCCCCTACGAACAAGGGATTCTAGACCAAGCCTGACCATAGTCCTACAGTAAATTGAACCAAGGACTGAACCAGGGTATACAGCTCGAGGAGGATGGAACCAGACAGCACAATGGCAATATGCCCAGAGGACACCCTGGGGCATAGCTGTAAGCACAAACAGACAAACCTGGTCCCAATGTCCACTGTGTAATATAATTTGTGGGCTACATGTTTGGATGTGGCTGCCAGTTGCTATCACTGGCCCTCCATTGTTACTTGAAAAAAACAGGTATACAAAATCCAATTTGCATATTGGACTAACATGCTCTCACATACTCTCCTCAGCTATCACACTCTGTGGTCACATCTAGCAATAGTATATATCGACCATAATATTTCTTTTATTGTTATGCAATTTTATTCACGGCGTATGTTCAAGATCTTATTATGATAATTAAAGGGTGTTTCTAATTTGTAAATATTTAGGTGATCTTAAGGACTCAAAGACTCTTTGACTGTTTCATTCCTACCTGGTACAGTTTGGATTTGCTACATCTACGCTACAAACTGTCTGACTGGGAAATACTGATCTCATAGATATGCAATCTTGAAGTACAATACACTAATCAGTGCAAAAATTGTACTATTCTTCTTAGTTGAGGGGTGAATTGCATGTAAACATCAATTCACATATTCTGATCAATATTTCTGCCTTAATGACCACAGGCATACTTCGATATGACACACTAAGCTGCCCTCGACCATTACTCATAATATCTTATTGAGTAATAATATCATGTGAACTTAATATCGGTAGCCACATCATGTATTCTGGCACGTTAAGCAGGGCCTGACTCCTGACTTATACAGGTTAGCTATAATGTCTGAGTAAGGCCCTGGTCATCATGCCCTGTCTGCCCGCATGCAGGGGTGGAGTGTCTGAGAGACAGCTACTTCCGGTCTGTCATTTCCGGTGTCTGACTTCCGGTTCTACCTGCAGTGAAATGTGAGTAGAGTCAGCACTCCCACAGCCCCCGCACCTCTCTGTGGTTCTGGCTCTTTTTGACCCTTTAAGACTCCTGATGTCTGAAGCCTTTGTTTTCACTTGCCATCATGATGAACCAATGAAGAGCCCGCAATAGCAATATTGCATTGATGTATCATGCCAGCAATAAAGCATGAAGCAAGAAGTTGGAATTTCCATTACCTCATTCGCACATCTTTTTGGCCACAAAGCCACTGGAAAACATGCTGTTTAGTGTGGTTGTTGTGGGTGTATCGGCCACTATGATGCATGCACCACTGTGTGTAAATTGTCTTATTGAGAATGGGGCACACAGGACTACCTGTGATATTCACCAGCCCCTTTACACTAGCATAGCCTCCACATTAAACAAAATAAAACGTTTCTCTGTGGCTCCACTTCATGGCAAAACGTAATAATTATAACGGTAAAAACGGGTTTTGTATCCAACGGACTCCGACACCAGTGTAGTGTAAGGACATAGATAGGATTGTTCCCAGAAGAATATTATGGTTGATGTGGGAGGGGCAGGTGATTGGTTAGAGGATACATCTTCTCTCTATGGCGCCGTCTCTATTACTGGATAGATATGGAGGCCTGAGAAAATGGAGTCAATGTCACAGTCAGGGCTAGTGGAATGACAATGAAAGCCATATGAATAGGTTTTGGTGTAGCTTTTACCTCCTTGAGAGGTCTCATGCATGCCAGAGAAGATGAGCTAGACAGCTCGAGGTTAATATTGTATAGTGGCTTATAACACTATAATCAAATTTGTTTGTGTTGTATTTGCTATTCTAATCAGTGAGCACATCAACACTGCTCCATGCAGAATAACGATTCATAGCCAGTAAATAGCTGACCTTTGTACATACAGTCTCCCTACAAAGCATATAAAGGTCTCTTGGCAGAGCATTATGCATTGTGCAATACATCTAATGCTCCTTATGTTATCCCCGTTTTGCGAATTTCCCTTGAATTACACTTAATTTATTCAGCTCAGACCAAGGTCAACCCTAAGGGGCTCTTTAGGCGGCCATTTTGAATGACTGAGTGACTAGGACAAAGGTCTGTTTTGGTCTACATTAACACACATGGCCCTGTGAGACTGGTGGTAGTAATTTACATGCTGAACTGGCGTGGGGTGGAAGGACGTAAGGATATATATAGTAGGCCTACTGGTGACCCTGGGGACCAAAGAAGTATTCTGAGTTGCATTTTATATCAAGATTGTAGATTTAAACTGAACCTTCTCAGTTTTAGTTGTAGGCAAATGGTAATATGCAATGTAAAAAGGAATTTTACTAAAAGAAAATTATGACAAATCCATGCCTAGTTTCTAAAAGCATAAGGACATGGTCCATTTTTGTATAGATTTGATTATTATCATCTTTGCTTTTAGATCTATATGCTGAAGCTGCATTGAACATTTATATCTAACAGTGCATGATTAATTCCTTCCTCGTGTCCAATCTACGGCGGGTAGTCTCGATCTACATGCCTGCATTAACATGAAACATTAACTCGAAAGGTACATTTAATGATGGATAACAATGAAGCCATATATATATCGTATATCAAACAACATAGATTGCCCTATATCTAGGATGTGACCAACCAAGTACAACGGGGTATTTCTGAGGAATCGGTATTATGAACATTCTTTGTCCTCTGGGAGCACTTTAGACCAACAAAAACGCTAAAAGCAGACGTTAAATGTACCAAAAGCAAATACCAAATTGATATTGCCATATTAGTCATTTTTCAGTAACTTGCATGTCACCGCCTTCCTTATTATAGAAAAAGAGGTGAATGCTGTTATTGCGTCATGCCTTGCTATATGAGATGTCTAAAAGATATAATGCATCAGTGACATGAAGTAAAATACATCACCACTCGGTAGATTATGGTTTTATTAAAACCGGCACAGCAGATTCACAATGTAGGGCCCATACGGACCGAACATGGGCATCACCACTCCCTCTCGTCCTAGTTAATATTAAATTGCACACCTACCTTAATAATGCTTACAATGTATTAGCTAGTACACAACCAACAGGGTATCTTAAAACAGGCTTTAAAGGGACAACAAGACCCTGGCGAAGAGCAAGCTGTGATCAGATTTCTAGAGTGCAATCGAGGCCTCTGTCTTGCAGTAAGTGTGTTTAATGGTGAAAAGTTATCATGTGTCCCCTCATGCCATGCCCAAAACCGTTATCTGTTTAATTAGATATAAGAGAAGCTGAGAAGAGGGCTCTGGTGAAGAGGAGCCTGGGCACAGTCTGTGCTCACATTTCTCCAGAATAATAACTCCCCCCTTCACATGTAGGTAAAACTGCATTCTGCAGGGGACTAAGTATAGAGTGCCTTTTCACATAGCACAGATGTTTTTTCACTGGATTACATAATTTTATACTACTTTTTCAACACATATCATATGGTAAAACGGAGGAAAATGGAGTATCGGCATCATACTTAGGTAAATGAACTCCCTCCCTTACTACAAGAAATGATGAGAATCCCTGCGTAAACTTCCCTGCAATGTATTTAATCTACTATGTTCAGTATGACATTTAAAAAAAGAATAAAACAAACAGTTAACCACACAATTTGTAATAAGATTCATGGCTGAGTTTGCGGCTTCAGCAAAATAAACAGGAGTTAGATGCTGTGAGACATGCCGCAGCAGGAGAGACATGATCTCACTTTTCTAGAACGGAATCAAAGCTTTTTATTAGGGTAGAACTATTTGAGTGTGTGTAGCTGCATCATAAGCCCAAAGCCAGGATGGATATACACAAGGACATGGCCAGTGTGATGTTGAGTCTACACTCAATATCAGTTCTAAAATACTTAATCTGATATATATATTTATCTGATATGGGTCCTCCCCCACAGAGGCATATCAGGGTTATGTTAGCTGATTGATTCATTGTGATTGGGAGGAATAAACTGTTGTATATATATATATATATATATATATATATATATATATATATATATATATATATCGATATCACCCGGTTTGTGAGGTCTCAGCTGTAATCCAGTGATGTGGGATCCCATAGAACTAATATACATACGAAGAAAATAATTGCATTTTTGAATACCTCTAAATTAATAGAAACAGAATCTGACAAAAGAATTTCGAAATATGAATTTTTTTTAATGTGATATTGTGGGATCCCCTTGTGGGGTCCCAAATGACCTTGAACTATGACCTCTGTCAGGACCCCACAAAAGGTGTAACTATATATGTATCATATGACTTTGTGGGGTCTCTTTTAAAATACACTTTACAGAATTATGTGGTGATACATTCACTATCATGAACTTACCAGATAAATATGCAGACTATGCATATTGATGAAACACACTAGAATGTGATGGTTGACATTACTTTTGGTTCTACCCTTGGATTATGGGGTCTTGTATCTGTTCTAACACTCTATTATGGGGTCTTTCCAATATATTTATTTTATTGAAGTTTTAAAAGTAGATGAAGCTAATTAACATTGTTGGTGACAATGTCCCTTTGCTATTAAGCACAAAAGAGCAAACTAAATAGATATGTGACTATATTTGATATTGGTAGATATATCCTGCTGTTGCCAACCCTATTAGTGAATGTAAACAAATGCATATATTATCTAGGTCAAGCTGTTCCCCAACAATAAGAGCCCAAAGTGTGGTGGTCTTTTAGCTGCTGTCCCTTGACCTAATTTGGCCTAGTACAGGGGTATGTTTACTTAGTGTTAGCTTTGGAGTAGCAAAGGACACAGGGGGGGGGGGGCAGAACTCCTATCTGGGATACTTCCTTTGGCTTTACTCACCAACCACCTCTCTACTAGGTAGATGCATAGTCAACTATGGCTCTAAATAATCAAAAAAAAAATTGTGTCTACTGGATTATGGGGTCTGTATAGTTTTAATCCAGGCTTATGGGTTCCTGTAAATACTATAAAGAAAAACATAAAACTAAAGCATATACTGTGGTTACAGTGGTAGTTATCTGCAATGTGCCACACCCCCTGCCACTCCTCAGTCATCATCTGCACCCTGCCACACCCCCTGACATCCTCAAGTCGGCATATACACCCTGCCACACCCCCAGACATCCTCAAGTCAGCATATACACCTTGCCACACCCCCTGACATACTCAAGTCGGCATATACACCCTGCCACACCCCCTGACATACTCAAGTCGGCATATACACCCTGCCACACCCCCTGACATCCTCAAATCGGCATATACACCCTGCCACACCCCCTGACATCCTCAAGTCGGCATATAAACCCTGCCACACCCCCTGATGTCCCCAAGTCGGCATATACACCCTACCACATCCCATGACATCCTCAAGTCGGCATGTACACCCTGCCACACCCCCTGACATCCTCAAGTCGGCATTTACACCCAGCCACACCCCCAGATATCCTCAAGTCGGCATGTACACCCTGCCACACCCCCTGACATCCTCAAGTCGGCATGTACACCCTGCCACACCCCCTGACATCCTCAAGTCGGCATGTACACCCTACCACACCCCCAGACATCCTCAAGTCGGCATGTACACCCTGCCACACCCCCTGACATCCTCAAGTCGGCATTTACACCCTGCCACACCCCCAGATATCCTCAAGTCGGCATGTACACCCTGCCACACCCCCAGACATACTCAAGTCGGCATGTACACCCTGCCACACCCCCTGACATCCTCAAGTCGGCATGTACACCCTGCCACACCCCCTGACATCCTCAAGTCGGCATGTACACCCTGCCACACCCCCTGACATCCTCAACTCGGCATGTACACCCTGCCACACCCCCTGACATCCTCAAGTCACCATGTACACCCTGCCACACCCCCAGACATCCTCAAGTCGCCATGTACATCCTGCCACACCCCAAGACATCCTCAAGTCGGCATGTACATCCTGCCACACCCCCTGACATCCTCAAGTCGGCATGTACACCCTGCCACACCCCCTGACGTCCTCAAGTCGGCATGTACACCCTGCCACACCCCCTGACATCCTCAAGTCGGCATGTACACCCTGCCACACCTCCTGATGTCCCCAAGTCGGCATGTACACCCTACCACACCCCCTAACATCCTGAAGTCGGCATATACACCCTGCCACACCCCCAGACATCCTCAAGTCGGCATGTACACCCTGCCACACCCCCTGATGTCCCCAAGTCGGCATATACACCCTGCCACACCCCCTGATGTCCCCAAGTCGGCATGTACACCCTGCCACACCCCCAGACATCCTGAAGTCGGCATATACACCCTGCCACACCTCCTGATATCCTCAAGTCGGCATATACACCCTGCCACACCCCCTGATGTCCCCAAGTCGGCATATACACCCTGCCACACCCTCTGCAATGCTGAAGCCGCCGTGTGCACCTTAGCACACCCCTGACATTGTCCTGGTGGCATATACACCCTATCATACCCCCTGATGGCACCCTGACTTTAGGCACCCTGATTACTGGCCCCCTGCCTTCTGGCCCTCCGGATCTTAGGCCCCCGGTCTTTTGGCACCCTGGCCATAGGCCCCCTATCCATAGGCCACAACCTGCCATACATCCAACCCCTGTCATACGTCCACAACTCTGTCATACATCCAACCCCTGTCATACTGTCTCTAACAAATGATTCTCTCACGTCCACTACCACCTGCTCACGTCCACTACCTTCCCCTCACATCCAACCCCCTCCCTCACATCCAACCCCCTCCCTCACGTCCAACATCTTTTCCTCACGTCCACTACCACTTCCTCACGTCCACTCCAATCTCACCAACCCCCTCCCTCACATCCAACCCCTCCCTAACGTCCAACCCCTTCTCCTCACGTCCACTACTACTTCCTCACGTCCACTACCACTTCCTCACGTCCACTACCACTTCCTCACGTCCACTACCACTTCCTCACGTCCTCTACCACTTCCTCACGTCCTATACCATCTCCTCACGTCCACTACCTTCCCCTCACCTCCACTCCCATCTCACCAACCCCCGCCCTCACATCCAACCCCCTTCACCCACTTCCAACCCCCTCCCTTAGGTCCAACCCACTTCATGTATTGACATTCATAGCAAATGTGCACATTTTTATTTCTACAATTTTTACACATTTAAACGAGTCATATGGGTAGTATAATCAATAAAGCACATTATATATTATACATGGTCAGAATCGGGCCGAGCAGAGTCCCCTTTAAGGGCCCACCTTTTCCCCTGTGAGGGGAGGGGGTTGGATGTGAGGGAGGGGTTGGACGTGAGGGAAGGGGGTTGGACATGGATGTGAGGGAGGGGTTGGACGTGAGGTAAGGGGGTTGGATGTGAGGGAGAGGGGTTGGATGTGAGGTAGGGGTTGGACGTGAGGGAGGGGTTGGACGTGAGGAAGGGGGTTGGATATGAGGGGAGGGGGTTGGATGTGAGGGAGGGGTTGGACGTGAGGGAAGGGGGTTGGATGTGAGGGAGAGGGGTTGGATGTGAGGTAGGGGTTGGACGTGAGGGAGGGGTTGGACGTGAGGAAGGGGGTTGGATATGAGGGGAGGGGGTTGGATGTGAGGGAGGGGTTGGACGTGAGGGAAGGGGGTTGGATGTGAGGTAGGGGTTGGACGTGAGGGAGGGGGGTTACATGTGAGGGAGGGGGTTGGATGTGAGGGAGAGGGTTGGATGTGAGGGAGGGGGGTTAGATGTGAGGGAAGGGGGTTGGATGTGAGGGAGGGGTTGGACGTGAGGGAGGGGGGTTGGATGTGAGGGGAGGGGGTTGGATGTGAGGTAGTGGTTGGACGTGAGGGAGGGGGTTGGATGTGAGGAGAGGGGGTTGGATGTGAGGGAGGGGTTGGACGTGAGGGAAGAGGGTTAGATGTGAGGGAGGGGGTTGGATGTGAGGGAGGGGTTGGACGTGAGGGAGCAATGATTCTACATCCACTTCTCTCACGTCCACTACCACCTGCTCACGTCCACTACCTTCCCCTCACATCCACTACCTCACATCCAACCCCCTCCCTCACATCCAACCCCCTCCCTCACGTCCAACATCTTTTCCTCACGTCCACTACCACTTCCTCACGTCCACTCCAATCTCACCAACCCCCTCCCTCACATCCAACCCCTCCCTAACGTCCAACCCCTTCTCCTCACGTCCACTACTTCTTCCTCACGTCCATTACCACTTCCTCACGTCCTATACCATCTCCTCACGTCCACTACCTTCCCCTCACCCAGTGGGTACAAAATTCCGTTTAATGTTGACTCAACATTGAATCAACATTGAATCAGCATTGTCAACCAGTTTTCAATGTTGATTCAATGTTCTGTGCACACTGGGCACCTCCACTCCCATCTCACCAACCCCCGCCCTCACATCCAACCCCCTTCACCCCCTTCCAACCCCCTCCCTTACGTCCAACCCGCTTTACGTATTGACATTCATAGCAAATGTGCACATTTTTATTTCTACAATTTTTACACATTTAAACGAGTCATATGGGTAGTATAATCAATAAAGCACATTATATATTATACATGGTCAGAATCGGGCCGAGCAGAGTCCCCTTTAAGGGCCCACCTTTTCCCCTGTGAGGGGAGGGGGTTGGATGTGAGGGAGGGGTTGGACGTGAGGGAAGGGGGTTGGACATGGATGTGAGGTAGGGGTTGGACGTGAGGGAGGGGGGTTAGATGTGAGGGAGGGGGTTGGATGTGAGGGAGAGGGTTGGATGTGAGGGAGAGGGTTGGATGTGAGGGAGGGGGGTTAGATGTGAGGGAAGGGGGTTGGATGTGAGGGAGGGGTTGGACGTGAGGGAGGGGGGTTGGATGTGAGGGGAGGGGGTTGGATGTGAGGTAGTGGTTGGACGTGAGGGAGGGGGTTGGATGTGAGGAGAGGGGGTTGGATGTGAGGGAGGGGTTGGACGTGAGGGAGGAGGGTTAGATGTGAGGGAGGGGGTTGGATGTGAGGGAGGGGTTGGACGTGAGGGAGGGGGTTGGATGTGAGGGAAGGGGGTTGGATGTGAGGTAGTGGTTGGACGTGAGGGAGGGGGTTGGATGTGAGGAGAGGGGGTTGGATGTGACGGAGGGGTTGGACGTGAGGGAGGAGGGTTAGATGTGTGGGAGGGGGTTGGATGTGAGGGAGGGGTTGGACGTGAGGAAGGGGGGTTGGATGTGAGGGGAGGGGGTTGGATGTGAGGTAGTGGTTGGACGTGAGGGAGGGGGTTGGATATGAGGGAGGGGTTGGATGTGAGGGAATAGGGTTGGACATATGATTTGTAAGAGATAGTGTTGGACGTGATGAATTTGAATGAGATAATGGGGTCTGGACGTATGAAATGGACGTGAGATTTGTGCTTACAGTCCGGGGGCCTATGGTCAGGGGGGCCTAAAGGCAGGGCGGCCCAGATCCGGAGGGCCTGTGGACAGGGGGCCTGTGTTCCGACGGCCTGTGGGCTGGGGGCCAACAGTCAGGAGGGCCTGTATTCCGGATACCCCCCTGATATCCTCAGGTTGGCACATACACCTTGCCACACCCCCTGACTTCCTCAAGTATGCATGTACACCCTGCTCAGTTGTCATCTGCACCATGCCACACACCCTCACACTCATCAGTCATCATCTACACCCTGCCACACACCCTGACACTCCTCAGTCGTCATCTGCACCCTACCACACCCCTTCACACTCCTCAGTCGTCATCTACACCCTGCCACACACCCTGACACTCCTCAGTCGTCATCTGCACCCTGCCACACCCCCTGACTCTCCTCATTCGTTATCTACACCCAGCCACACCACCTGACACTCCTCAGTCGTCATCTGCACCCTGCCACACTCCCTGACACTCCTCAGTTGTCATCTACACCCTACCACACCCGCTGACACTCCTCAGTCGTCATCTTCGCTCTGCCACACCCCCTGACACTCCTCAGTCGTTATCTACAACCAGCCACACCCCCTAATACTTCTCAGTCATCATCTGCACCCTGCCACATCCCCTGACACTCCTCAGTCGTCATCTGCACCCTGCCACACACCCTGATACTCCTCAGTTGTCATCTACACCTTGCCACACCCTCTCACACTCCTCAGTCGTCATCTGCACCCTGCCACACCCCCTCACACTCCTCAGTCGTTATCTACACCCTACCACACCCCTAACCCTCCTCAGTCGTCATCTGCACCCTGTCACACCCCTAACACTTACATGTCACCCTCACTTTATCTATGTAAACTCCACTTATCCACATCACCCTCACCTCATCCATGTCACCCCACCTCACTGCTGTTTAGATATGAGCTTGTGGGATTCTCAATGGGAACCTAGGATCCCACAAGTCAAATCAGTATATAATATACATATGCACATATATATACATTTATTAGTGTGTGTCAGTTTTGCTCCTGGATAGTGGGATCCTTTGTAATTTTTCTACATGGGTTGTTGGATCCTGACATTATACCATAATTATCATTCGTGGAGTGGATACATGTTTAGAAAAATAGTACTTAACCAATCAAATTTCCTTTCTTATTGATTAAGTCCATATTTGATGGTATTAGACTGTATATATGATATTTGTGATATCTCCCTCTATTATGGGATCCTGGATCTGAGGCAGCTTGACCTTCATGTGCTCACTCAAGCATGACCACACAGGATGTATATATATATACTCTGGCTGTGGTTTGTGATGGGTAGAGACACCTGGGAGCAGGTTAGGGAATCAATAATAAACTTGAAAACATTGTGGGGTTTTCATGAAAAAATGTTTTTAACCAAAAATCTTTCCATATCATAGAACATAGGATCATTTTAGCCCGGGTGGGTTGCGGGGTTTTGCAAAAGATCCCACAATTTTGGAATGACCCCACTACGTGGGTCTGAGAACAGCGAAAGATCCCACAAACCGGGTTGCATGTATGTATATATATATATATATATATATATATATATATATATATATATATATACTAATTGCCTATGACCCTGGGCGAAATACATTGTCTGGTTGTATTGGTCCAGGTATCAAGGTTGGTAAAGTATCATACATAATCTCTGAAAGGGATGTGTACAGAGGGACAATGTATGTGTGATGTCATTTCAAGGTAGGTGAGCAATGCTTATAACTAGCTGCAGACAGCCGAACATGTCCCTTAAATATCAGTGTCTTGAAGAAGGGAATGTGCCTCGCTGGATATTAGTTCTAGCTGTCCAGAAGTACAATGTACTCACCCTGATGTCTGATCGGATCCACCAACTTTTGAAACATAATTCCATGCACTCCATACTCCCATAGGAAGAAAGGCATGGAGGAGAAAGTCCCCGGGACTTATACTTTCATAGTACATTTTAATGACCTTCCCTTTTTTCACATTCCCAAATGACCACAGCAACATTCTGCTGCCCTGTGGGCCCTCTAGTGGATAGAGGCTAAACCTGGATGATTGACAGGTCATATCTTGTCCTTTATAGGCGTCTTATGTACAGTGACTAGCATAAGAACAGGGGGGGGGCTAATAGAGGGAATCCCTGCAAAAGCAGATCTGCAATCCCCCTATGTAGACTGTCAATGGCACAGCTCTAAGCAGGGTGTCTGGACTGTCTCTCTTTTTTTCTATTTTTGTCTGATATGATGTTTTACAGTTCAGCTTCTTCTGAGAGCGCACATACTTATAGTGCACTAGTAATAGGGCTCGGTCAGAAGGCATTATTTTATCCTATCACTTGTAGTGCACTGTGCCCTCAAGCAACGTAATTATTACGGTAATATCACACAAATGAGAATTCAATGAGAAAGACCTGTCCACTGCTGCTGAGTCTTTGTGATTATAAACTTCAGGAGCTAAATTGAATTAAATGGAAAGGGAATGAGGTCTGTAAGTAGTATATAAAAAGAGATGAACACAATAGTACGGAGCCCTGGAAGTGACATTTCTTATCTATATATAACGCCATGTGTCTTATATATACAACCTATGAAAGTCGAACCATTTCACTTTCTTATGTTCAATGGCCATGTTATATACAATACCACAGAAAAACAGGTTCTCCAGCGTTAAGTATAAGCAAGGGAAGGGGTCTCTATATAAAGCTCCCAAATAGAGCTGCATCATGGGTCCAATGATGGGCCAGACATGGGTCGTATGGTGGGTGAGAGTTCGGTCCTATGGGGGCCTAGTTGTGGGTTCTATGATGGCCCACCACTGCGCCATCATAGTACCCACAACCACAGTGGTTAGTCCTATGGTGGCCAAGTGTCGGGTCCTATGGTAAGCGAGAGTTCCGTCCTATGGTGGCCCAGTGGTGTGGCCTATTGGGGCACTTGTGGTGGGTTTTATGGTGGCCTAGTGGTGGGTTCTATGGTGGCCCAGTGGTGGGTCCTAGGGGGGCCCAGTGGTGGGTCCTAGGGTGGCCCAGTGGTGGGTCCTAGGGTGGCCCAGTGATGGGTCCTAGGGTGGCCCAGTGATGGGTCCTAGGGTGGCCCAGTGCTGGGTCCTATGGTGGCCCAGTGGTGGGTCCTAGGGTGGCCCAGTGGTGGGTCCTAGGGTGGCCCAGTGGTGGGTCCTAGGGTGGCCCAGTGGTGGGTTCTATGGTGGCCCAGTGGTGGGTCCTAGGGTGGCCCAGTGGTGGGTTCTATGGTGGCCCAGTGGTGGGTCCTAGTGTAGCGCAGTAATCAGTGTCATGTCGGCCCAGCAATGGTCAACAGGTCCTATCGTGGGCCCCACTATGGTGCACTGCTTAAGCAGGTCCTGTAGCGCCCCTATGGCGAGTCCTAAGGTAGGCAGGTATAATGAGAAGAGTTGTGCCCCATGTGGTAGGCCCTGTCATCGGTCCATTTTGTGGGTCCTATTGTTAACTACTGTGATGGGTCCTCTGGTGGGCCCCTATAGTGAGACCTTTGGTAGGTTCCTATCATAAGCCCTATGGTGGGCCCCTACGGTGGGCCCTGTAATCAGGCCTATGGTGGGCTCCTATAGTGAGCCCTATAGTGGGCCACTATAGTTAGGCCTATGGTAGGCCCTATGATGGGTCCTATGGTGGGCCCTATAGTAGGCCCCTATGATGTGCATCTATGATGTCCTTAAATGTTATGTATATGGGGATTATAGCATTGTATATACTTATTCCAAACATCCTAAAGTCATGAAGTATTATGTATATAGCATCCTATATATAAATCATAAGTTCATGAAATGTTATGTATATACCACCCTATAAACATAAGATACACACCAAAAAGTTCACCAAATATTATGTATATAGTATTCTATATACATAAGTTACACATCATAAGTTCAACAAATATGATATACATAGCATCCTATATACATAAGATACACATCATAGGTTCACCAAATATTATGTATGTAGCATCCTATATACATAAGATACACATCATAGGTTCACCAAATATTATGTATGTAGCATCCTATATACATAAGATACACATCATAGGTTCACCAAATATTATGTATGTAGCATCCTATATACATAAGATACACATTGTAAGTTCACCAAATATTATGTATGTAGCATCCTGTGTACCTTACACAGATATCATGTATGGTCATCAAATACTATGTACATATACGACCCAATATACATAACACAAATTTCACAAGGAACTGAAAAGTTATGTATATAAGAAATTATATACATAATAATTTTGGTTATTGAAATGTTATGTATAATTATAATTATAATGTTTATAAGGTCCTATTATATATAATAGGACCTTATAGACATAATATATTTATAACTCGTGATACTAAAAAGTTATGTATGTAGCACATTATAAACATAATACATTTATAACTTGGTTGCTGAGACTTTATGTATATAGCACCCATTCCCCCTGCCGCCCCCTACATCCCCCTGCCCCCCCTGCCGTCCCCTGCTACCCCCTGCCGTCCCCTGCCGCCCCCTGGCGCCCCCTGCCGTCCCCTGCCGCCCCCTGCCGCCCCCTGCCGTCCCCTGCCGCCCCCTGCCGCCCCCTGCCGTCCCCTGCCGCCCCCTGCCGCCCCCTGCCGCCCCCTGCCGCCCCCTGCCGTCCCCTGCCGCCCCCTGCCGTCCCCTGCCGCCCCCTGGCGCCCCCTGCCGTCCCCTGCCGCCCCCTGCCGCCCCCTGCCGCCCCCTGGCGCCCCCTGCCGCCCCCTGCCGCCCCCTGCCGCCCCCTGCCGCCCCCTGCCGCCCCCTGCCGCCCCCTGCCGCCCCCTGCCGTCCCCTGCCGCCCCCTGCCGTCCCCTGCCGCCCCCTGGCGCCCCCTGCCGTCCCCTGCCGCCCCCTGGCGCCCCCTGCCGTCCCCTGCCGCCCCCTGCCGCCCCCTGCCGCCCCCTGCCGCCCCCTGCCGCCCCCTGCCGTCCCCTGCCGTCCCCTGCCGTCCCCTGCTACCCCCTGCCACCCTAAATAGTCTCAGTGAGCGCGCCTGGTTGCCATGGTGACTATGTATTGCATGGGGTGGGGACCGTCGCCATAGCAACGAAAGTTGACGCTGTCCCAAGACGGCGCCTATCGTGCAGCTTTCCCACGCTGGCCAAGCCAGGAAACTGAGGCTATTTATAGTAACATTTCGATTTGAAATTCTTAAGTATAACGCACACCAATGACTATACACATAAGAAGAATCGGGACACGTTTGCAGTCTGTTCTTATGTGTATCGCTATGATGAAAAAGAGAACACCTGTGAGGCAGGGGGCATGGCGGGGGGGGGGGGGGGCAGGCAGGTGATGGGGGAGTATAGGTAGCAAGGGTAGGGGAGTGAGGCAGGCAGACAGGCAGGCAGGCAGGTAGGAGTTGCAGGAACACACAGCGAGGGAGGAAGGCAGGCAGGCAGGAGGCATGTATGAACAGACAGAGTGATGGAAGAGGGAGGAAGGAGGAATGGACGGACAGGGCATGGAGGAATGAAGGAAATGAGGGATAGGCGGATAAACATAACATTTATTGACTTTAGGATATCTGAGTTATGTATGTAGGGTGCTATATACATAACATTTATTGACTTTAGGATATCTGAGTTATGTATGTAGGGTGTTATATACATAACATTTATTGACTTTAGGATATCTGAGTTATGTATGTAGGGTGCGATATACATAACATTTATTGACTTTAGGATATCTAAGTTACGTATGTAGGGTGCGATATACATGACATTTTGTTCACGATATATAAAGTTTCAGTACCTGAGCTATAAATATCTTATGTTTATAAGACCAAAGGGACCCAACATAGGGCCTACCATAGGGCCTACCATAGGGCTCTCTAATGGGGACCAGCATAAGGGCTCAACATATGGGCCCACCATAGGGCCCAAACATAAGGTCTACCATACGGTTCTCTATAGGGACAAACATAGGGCCTACCTTAGGGATCTCTTTAGGGGCCCAGCATAGGGGTCTAGCATAGGGGCCAAGCATAGGGCCTACACGAAACACTGGGCCACCATAGCTACTATTACTGGGCCAGAAAAGGGTGGACCACTGGCCCACCATAGGACCCATCACTGGCCCACCATAGGACCCATCACTGGCCCACCATAGGACTCATCACTGGCCCACCATAGGACCCTTCACTGGCCCACCATATGACCAATCACTGGTCACCATAGGAATCATTACTGGCCCACTAAAGGACCGATCACTGGCCCACCATAGAACCCATCACTGGCCCACCATAGGACCCATCACTGGCCCACCAAAGGACCCATCACTGGCCCACCATAGGACCCATCACCATCACTGGCCCACCATAGGACCCATCACTGGCCCACCAAAGGACCCATCACTGGCCCACCATAGGACCCATCACCATCACTGGCCCACCATAGAACCCATCACTGGCCCACCATAGGACCCATCACTGGCCCACCAAAGGACCCATCACTGGCCCACCAAATGACCCATCACTGGCCCACCAAAGGACCCATCACTGGCCCACCATAGAACCCATCACTGGCCCACCATAGGACCCATCACTGGCCCACCATAGGACTCATCATTGGCCCACCATAGGACCCATCACCATCACTGGCCCACCATAGAACCCATCACTGGCCCACCATAGGACCCATCACTGGCCCACCAAAGGACCCACCACTGGTCACCATAGGACTCATCACTGGCCCACCAAAGGACCCATCACTGGCCCACCATAGGACCCATCACCATCACTGGCCCACCATAGAACCCATCACTGGCCCACCATAGGACCCATCACTGGCCCACCAAAGGACCCATCACTGGCCCACCAAAGGACCCATCACTGGCCCACCAAAGGACCCATCACTGGCCCACCAAAGGACCCATCACTGGCCCACCATAGAACCCATCACTGGCCCACCATAGGACCCATCACCGGCCCACCATAGGACTCATCACTGGCCCACCATAGGACCCATCACCATCACTGGCCCACCATAGAACCCATCACTGGCTCACCATAGGACCCATCACTGGCCCACCAAAGGACCCATCACTGGTCACCATAGGACTCATCACTGGCCCACCAAAGGACCCATCACTGGCCCACCATAGAACCCATCACTGGCCCACCATAGGACCCATCACTGGCCCACCAAAGGACCCATCACTGGCCCACCATAGAACCCATCACTGGTCACCATAGGACCCATCACTGGCCCACCAAAGGACCCCTCACTGGTCACCATAGGACCCATCACTGGCCCACCATTGGACCCAGCACCCTCACTGGCCCACCACAGAACCCATCACTGGCCCACTATAGGACCCATCACTGGCCCACCATAGGACCCTCCACGGGGCCACCATAGAAACCACTGTTGGGCTACCATAGGACTCATCTGATGCCCAACCCTATTCTCATACATAAGGCTGCCGAATCAGTTTTTCTGTGGTTTGTATATAACATTGGTCATTATACATAAGAAAGAAAATAATTCGATTTTGATGGGCTATGTATATAAGACACATGGGGCTATATACAATTAAGAAATGTCACTTCCAGGGCTCCGTACAATAGGCCTTCATTAAGCTTCATAATTAAGTTAGTTGCCTCCTCTCATTAACATGGTGACAGCTACAAGAGGCTAAAGCAGGATGGTTCTGTGACTGCATACTGATTTAACCTTTCTTATTTGCCATACTCTATTGGTTTATAGCATGCGTGACTCTATAATCAGATTGGTAATTTTACTGCTAAATATTAAACTTGAACATTTCTTGGGTTCGACTGACAAAGATGTAACTATGTTAATACTATTGATATGTAGATTTTGAACGAAAACTATCTAATGAATCCTCTGATATAATGTTTGAATATGAAGCATTCTATAAGATAAAATATAAACTCAAATGTATGGGAAGTCACTATTTCTTATTACAGGGGTCTACTGGTAGCCTATAGCCCTTTTCTGTAATATGCCTTTTTCTTGTCATTTGAATCACATCATTGCATTCCTGCTTCAAGCTGATATAACCATTCAGGGTTAATTTAGTCCCAAAGGCCGTGTGTGATATGCTACATGGCAGTGCCTGCAAGCAGAATTGATACTTACTGAAGTAATAGCTTCTTGTAGAGATTGAACTGACATTACCCACATTAGAGCACATTTCCCTGTAATGCTAGCTCACCATGACATAAGACAATCAAGGTCTAAGGAAATATGATAGTCAACATGTAGACCGTTGGAAAAGTATACAAAAAGCGAGATGGGAAATGAGCAATTAAATAGAGTCTAGGACATATAGGAGAAGCTTAAGAAAAGCCACTATATTAGAATAAAAAGGGTGCTGGATATTAGAGTTCTATTAGTTCTACTACAAGGTGCGAACGAAGGGGACCGACCGGCAGGCGAGTTAAAAGATGGGTCGACCCTATTGCTAGACAGAAGTGACACAGAACTCTGGTGATAGCCATTATATTAGTTCTATACTCTACTTGTATAGGATAGAATGGAAAGTCCTACTCTTTTCACAGTGTATAAAAGCACCTCCTCTTGATGCCAAATATGGTATGGGGTGTTATTATATCTGTAGTCAGTCTTCTCTATCAGGTATTGAGAAAAGCAACATCTCAAAGCAATCACTATACATATTCTTTTTCCAAATTTCAGTTGGAGTTACAATGCAATACAAGCCATGCGCTGCAGCTTAATGTTCACACTTTATACTGCCTAATGATAATATTACATGTAATCGTCTTTCTGACTTAAACATCATTCTAAAGCCACCAGTTGGGCATTATTCCCCTCAAGAAAACAATGTCAAACACATATCTCTCTAAACATTCTTTCTCTTGAGTGGGAATTAGATATTGTTCATTCCAGCCAATGCTATTTACATTGCCTGTTTTCCAAATTCCCTGTGAATGACACTAGATTTATTCAGCTCAGAACAAGGTCAGTCCTAACAGGCTCTTTAGGTGGCCATTTTGAATGGCTGAGCGACTTGGACAAAGGCCTGCATCTGGTCTGCATTAACACATATGGACCTGTGAGGCTGTTAGAAGCCATTTACATGCTGAGTGTGTGTGGGCTGAGTGAACAAAGTGAAGTAAATAGTACAACTGGCCACACTAAGTAAAGAATTGGTAATCTGGGTCACATCTTATACTGAGGTTGTAGATTTAAACTGTAATAGTAGAGGTGACGCTGAGGACTAAAGATGTGGTAATCAGGGTAACTTTCCTACTAATAGTTTTACTTAACTTTCCGTTTTTTGTAATAGATATGGTGAAAGATGGTTTTCTATTTAAAAAAAGAAAGAAACAAGTCATGTTCAGAGATAATTAAAAGATATCTTTATCTAAATCCTGTCAGCCCCACTAAGATGTTCTTTTTTATAAACTACAGCTATGTTCTATGAGAAATAGGAGCACTTAAAGCTCCTCATAAGTTTAAAGTTCATGTATAATCTTTGCATATACTTTATTGTCATTTATTGTCAGCCACACTGCAAGAAACATGTCATGAAATAGAGCCCTTGCCCACTACCAATCAAACTTTCATTACATTTCTCACAGAGAATAATTTACATTATGGTAGCTTTCAGTGACTCACTAAACTTGTTTCCTTATGTTTGATTCATGTCTGCCATCTTTGTTGAAATGGGCACGCTGAAAGTAAAATGCAGAATGCTCATGTAGCAATTGGGCCCATCATCTCTTGCAACCTCATTCCAATTTTATGAAATTGCATGCCACTGGCCCCCTTTGCAGTGTACATACAAATAACTAAATGGTGTTACTGTTCTGAGAATCACACTCTGCTATACAAGGTAGCTCTCATATCTTCTCTACGATATATGAGAAGCCTCAGAGTAGGTTTCTAGCATGACCTTTCATACATAAGAAGTTCTGTACTCTGTTTACACACGACCTCTTGGTCCCCTCTTACTCAATCTAGAATTGCACACCGAGCTCATTAAAGCATGACTGTAGCCATGGGATACGCAAGCGATAGAGTATCTGATTCAGGGCTCTTTCCATGCCTGGTAGTAATTCAACCAGAGCCCTGATGAAGAGCAAGCTGTGCTCATATTTCCAGAGTGCAATCAAAGTTCCCGTAATTGAAAAATCTGATTGTGTTAACCCTTACAGGCCCAGAACTATTTGACCGAAGTAAGATATCAACAAAATGATTAGTGCACCATAAGTGAATCTGCATCAGTTAACTTTACTGTTCTGACATAGGGTTCATATTACATTTCCTGAAAGCAATTGCAATAACCTTTCTGATGCTAGGTCCTCTGTATGAAGAAATGCAAATTTTGGTAACCATAGCAACCAGAAACATTCCATTTGTTTAATTCATCAAACTTTATACTATATTGGTAGTAATTTGAGCAATGGAGGAACCCTCTATTTTGTTGAGATGGCAACAATGAACTTCTTGTCCTTCTAGCCTCTAAGGGTTAAGAAAGGTTTACTGTTAAAATGTGACTTATTATGCATCCCACAGAACTGTTATCACTACAAAGGTAAGGGCCCTGTGAAGAGAAGACTGAGCTCAAATTTCTAGAGAGTGAGGATGAGCCTTCTTATCCAATACATTCTGCGAAAATAATTCGAAAATGAGTGTTAAAAGAGAGGGTGCAAAGGATCAATTCTTAGGGTGATTTTTATATAGTACATATACTGCATTCGATGTAATAAGCACCCTCCTCTAATTAGGGCCCCCCTCCTTTTCAGATCTTTTCCAGATTATATCATGTATTCCCCCGATTTTGTTACTGTTTTTTTGTGTGACATGGAGCAGTTAATACCTGTGCAGGAGCTAAGGCCAAGCCAAGTGTGAAGATATAGGAGTCAGTAAAAGCCTTGTAGAAGCCAATGGAATGGGCAAATAATCTGTATAATACAGCAATGGGGGGCACCTATTAAAATGGATTTTTGAGGCCGATTTCTCCATTCAATATGACTGTTTCCTATAGTTCACACAAAGGTTGACCTTGAAATGACCATGGGAGGTACAACATAAACTATAGTCGACACTTTTATGTATGAATAGTATTGGAATTCCCATCATGATTTTATTTCAGGAAAATTTAACCTTTACACAAGTAAAGATGAGAACCCCGGATTGATTTCCCTACAAGAAATTTAATGCAAGGGAAACAAGGTGTCAGGATTATTGGGAATTGCAGATCGTTTACTCAAGAGGTTACAATCCATTTGTGATCTGAACCAAGATGTGGAATTAAATTCCCATGAAATTGATGTCCTTGTAATTTTTTCTTGTGTCTTACCTGGTAACTCAGTATGAATCGATGTAAGCACAACGCAGCAGAACTTTCAATGAGATTCATGAATGTTGGTAAAATAACATTGGGTGGGACTGTAGTGGGAGGAAAACTTTCTGAGAAGACAACTCTATACGCTGACATAGTATCTTAGATGAAGTAGTTAAGGACCATTCTATGAAACTAGTGGCGGGACCCTGTAGACATGCTCAGAACTTTAAGAAACTCTCTTACCCCACCTGCTGGACATTCTGACCCCGGGGTGAGTTGATGCAGAGCTATTTATTGCAACATAAGTTTTCCCAAGAGAGCCTCAAACTCCCAACCCTAGGACTTAGAAGCAGGAACCCTTCTGACTGAGCTAATCAGGCAAGTGCCAGCAAAGTCCACTGATGAGATAGTCAATGGTCCATGACTTTAGTTTAGAATGCTTTTATTTGGATGATATAATATTGGATATGCATTGCTTGATATCAAGTTATCATAGAAATACAATGGTAACACACTCTGATATTTTGATTACAGTATGGATGTGTCCCCAACAAATACTAATGACTCTATGGTAACATGTTGCATACATAAAGTATACTATGTTAACATTTCTAGCATCATTTCTCCAGTTTTAATGATGTTCTTGTGTGGGTGGGTGCCATTGTATGGGGGGAGATCGTGTTTGACATTTAGTAACAAGATCATCATTTCATTTATAGTACAGATAATGTCGCATGAATCACCTTCAGTACATATTCATTACGTTCATTGAATCTTTCTATGATAGTAATACTTGCCAAGGTGCAGCCAGGGTGATTGGATAATCTAACAGCACTCTGAGCCATATCATCACAAATTGAGCCTTTATGATTTTGTTGCAAAGTTCTTTGATTGTATTCATCTTTGTAGTGTGTAGATTATGAACAGTGCTTATACAATACCATGTGACATGTACTGGGAAGGGAGACCTTAGTGCACCCTGCACTAGGAGATTTTATACAGATCATGTGACATACTTTTATCATAAGGTTACCACATAAAGAATAAAGTACTGTCACTCTCCAGCTTTTAGATAAGCACCTTTTTTCTAATCAGTGCAAGGAATGTTGAAATATCCCTCAAGCATTAAGAGCTGGTCAGACATGTCAGACTCTGGGAACAATGTCAGGCTGACTGCATGTGTGTGCAGCAACTTTAAAAGCCTTTACACAGTCAGGTTTTCCACAAGCACTGTGTTGGATTAGGCTCCATGAGTCCCAGTAGGCTCCCTCAAATGGTCATATTGCAAAGAGTGCCAATTAAAATAGTGAATGTCAGATTTCCTGTGATGTCTGCACATCTCTAGATCTGTCCTGAGGATTAGTGCATTTTGTAACAAATTGGTCGTGGACTCAAAGCAGTCTCCGTGAAAACTTTTTCGCCAGGCAGGAATAATGTTTTATTTTGCAGGACCGGCTTAATTTTAGCAGGCCCGAATACCCGGGGAATTTTCATAGTTCATAAAAAACTCATAGTGCAAGAATTTACATTGGATAAATACATCTTTCCTGTATATCCCTATTGAAACATAGTATTATGTACAATTTTGAGCTATGTTACTCAAAATGTTTATGCAAAATACTTTTCTCTCTAGAAACCTTAATAATGGTCCGATTTACAAGCCATAAAAACTGACATGTAGCCAAAGATCCAGCCAGTCATTTGGCCCTGGCAGTAGGACCAGTCCAGCCGGTCCAACAGCCTTTTAGCCGGCTATAGCCGGTGTCCGGCACGTTTTCACGGAGACTGTCAAAGGTATCTAGATAGATGGTGTACTGCCACAGGCCACATTTGAAATATGTGCAGATGTTTTATAAGCACTGTAAGATGGTCTTTAGATACCTCTTAGGGACTGCAATCTGATTGTCAGGCAGTGCCTATCTTGTATAGAAATTGTGGGGAGGGGAAGCCTGTGTCATATGCTAAAGCCAGGATGTATATTTACATGATAGCATGGTCAGTGGAACATATGATAGAGACTCCTATACTTTAGTATGGGTTTCTAATATACTCAATCTGGTATATTCAACTTGATTTTAGCCTTGCCCTGTTGAGACATATGAGGATACTTTAATCTGATTGGTTCATTGTGCTAGGGGATCAATGAATATGGAGCTTAATTGCCTACTGGTGGTGTCTTTTGACACATAGTACCATACCTTCCAAAAGGTAAAGGCTGCAGATGAAAAAAAGTGGTAGACAAGGTAGTCCCCAGCACTTGATACACGTGAGAGAATAGAGGAAGGGCGCATTCATAGCATTTTCATGACATTCCCTTTTTCACATTTCTAACTGAATACAGCAATATGTTTCTGCTCCATAAATATCTCTCTGCTAAATACGTTTAGTGAATCAAGCTAGACCGACGATGGTAAACAGCTGAAGGGTCCCCTAATTTAGATCTACCAATGGAGCACTGTCTATGGTTCAAATTTCCCTCTCAAACAAATATCAAAAATAGGCAGGTTATGGATAAGGACAGTCAGTCAAACTGCATTATAACATTAAAAACAGCTGAGACTATTATGTTGTACCAGAATTACAAAGTGTTGATTCACTATTTCTCTCCAATTTCTTGTGAAAATATCTGCTTAACTTTGCAATCATCCCTTACCATATCCAATCCTCTCTGCAGACTGTCATGGGTACAATTCAAGCTAGCATCTGGGTAGGCTCTGCAGTGCATTTAGAGCTGACCCTGAGATCATGTTTTATTATTCAGCTTCAACAGAGAGCACACGTAGTGATAGGATTTGGGGCAAAGTGCATTGTTTTCTATTATCTCCCCTGACGCCTTGCTTAATGTTTGGTTTTGGATAGTGGGTCAATAACAAAAGGGTCGTTGCATCATAAGATGTTACTAGGGACCATTCAATGCATATATTCAATGTGGGGTATGGAAGTATATATTGGAAGGACTGTGTTATATACTAGTATGTATCTTTTTAGGAACTTATATAAAGGTACTTAAGTGACAAGGCACATCTATGTTTTCATAAACCCTTCAATTGTTTTAATGCACTTTGTCCTTGACAGTACCAACTTCTATGCTGAGAACAACATTTTGATGATCACAAATTGTCACACTCACCTCTCTCATTTGGGCAAAAGAGGTTCATTTTAGGATAAATGGTCCCAGAATTATACTTATTCATTAGAATTGAGTTCAGGGTGACAATAATTATATTGACTCACAACTTACTAACTGGGGAATTAGTTTGATACACTTTAGGCTCGGGGTATCCGTTGTAGTAAATCATCCTATACTAGATAAATGTCCAACAGATAGGAATAATTGAAGGATGGAAATCATGCTGAACTACAACCTAGTACAGGGACTGCGGGGAATGGGAGGCTGGGTGTCAAAGACGAGTGAGCACATTCGCATGTGCAGTCCACCGCCCACCTGTACACTGGATGTTGGCGTAGACTATGAATAGCATTGTGCGCCTTGGGTATTAAAATGAACACACACAAAGCCTCACGGGGGGGGGCATCTTGCAAATGCACTTGGGGCGGCCGCCAAAGAGAGGAAAGATATACCCTCACAGCGTGAAAATGAGGTGTGACCAGTGTGTAGAAGCTTTTGTACCCAGCCTTAGCACATCTGTATCCGGCCCTAGTATCTCTGTACCCGGCACTGGGTCAGTGGATAGGCCTAAAGGGCTTAGCTGATCTCTTACACTTAAGTATGGGGTGTGGCTAATACGCAAGTTTTCCCCGGGGGTTGTTCAGATGGCTTTTGCGGCCTATAGGATCGTGCCAAGGTCGGGCGTGTTATGTGCAAGTTATACTTATAACTGTGCTTTAAGTTTCTGACATACAATGTTTTGCTATCCATACTTTACAGACAATGTTGCAAATATTCTTCAAAACACAGCTTTAATCACATTTTGTTGTTGCATGGCTTTCTCCTGGCTGCATAGCCGTTGAAGGCAATAAACCCTTTTGTCATCATTATGCTTGAGTCAGAATATTCCAGGGCTTTATTCTTGCACCAAGCTAAAGATAGTAGGTTTACTTCAGCCCCATCAGAGGGTCAGTCTATGATGCCCTAATGCACAGCATGCATGTGGAATCAATACAAAATGAAGTAATTGCTTCTGGAAGATATTGACAGTGCCGACAATAAAGCACTTTCCATATCTTTCGCATTCCCCAGTAAGATTAGCTCTCCTACATGTAAAACAATGAGTCTAGGCAAATATGACAGTTATCAGGGGGACTGTTGGAAAAGTGTACAGAAAAGGGAAGATGGGAAATGAGTAATTAAATGGAGTCTGGGGCTGCACATATGGCGCTATACTAGTCGGAATTGGCAGCAATACAGGAAATATGTGTCTAATGTGTGGAATATCATGGTCCCATAATAGTGATAATCTATGCATTATATCAAGGTCATTCCTGGTTACAAATTTAGTCTGGATCATCAGCTGATTTTCATCATCATCAAAGTCATCTAGATCTTTTACTATTCTAATATGGTTACAGTGGTAGGCACGTTTTGCAGGCACAGTCATATGAGATTAGATCTCTGTTGAGGCTACTTGCAGAGGCAGACCAGCAGGTGGGGCAGACGGATAAGTGAGCAGCTGCTTCTTGAGTTGTTGTCATTTCTTAATCCGGAGAGCTGTGTCACCTGCCTCGGGCAATAGACCGCAAACCATGACAGCAATTTAGAAACAAACACACACACTATACACTACTAAATAATACTATATTTCAAATGATTTAGTCACCTAAGTGCCAATAATAATATCATGGTAAGAAAACTGCCCCTTTTTAAAGTGAGTCCCCCTGGGCTTTATGCTGGGCAAAGCCCAGTCTCACTTTATGCAGTGGTCGGAATTTATGGGGGATTTGCAGCATTCAATTGCCAAGTTCAATGGCTGATTCCCACAAAGTTCATTGATATTACTTTTAAAACGAATGGCATATCATCTAATACATAGACAAAGGTGCATGAGTTCCAGTCTGTTGACTGGGTTATTTCACGAGTTGACCTTGGGCCGTATTTCACGAGGCCGTAGGCCGAGTGAAATGCGGCCCAAGGGTCAACAAGTGAAATAACCCAGTCAACAGACTGAAATGAGTGTACCTTTGTGTTTATTTTTCATCTTTTTCGATTCAAAATACCGAAATTATAGTAGGGGGGGGCCTAAAAGGGCTAAATTAGCTTATTTCTCCACCATTCAAATGTAAACAAACGGCCGTTTTTGATGACGTCACAGGCCGTTAAATACGGCTATGGGTTATTTAACGGGGGGTGTTAAATATGGGTGTCCTTGGTTCAAGCAATGGCACGGCTGTATTTGATGAAAAATAATATTAAGATCCATCATTCTCCTGAAGATGGATTGAATAGTAATTATATCTGTCATCATCAATGACGACAGATTTCTGCACAATGTAGCAAAAACATTGAACAGGGACAAAATGGCGGATTTTATGTACATTTTCACTTTCTCCAAACACAATGAAATACATCGGTATGTATTCAATGCAACTCGACTAAACCTCTGGATGGAGAGTGTTACAGTCAGTGACGTCACAGCACTAGTGACGTCACAGTCACTAGTGACGTCCAAGCAATGTCGCTGTGACGTCGCCATATTGTTTTGATTTTGAGGACACAGTTTGCTTTCAGAATCGGCAATAGTTTCCTGTCAGAATCGGCGATAGTTTGCTGTCAGAATCGGCAATACTTTGCTGTCAGAATGGGCGATAGTTTGCTGTCAGAATCGACAATAGTTTGCTGTCAGAATCGGCAATAGTTTGCTGTCAGAATCGGCAATACTTTGCTGTCAGAATCGGCAATACTTTGCTGTCAGAATCGGCGTTAGCTTGCTGTCAGAGTCGGCATTAGTTTGCTGTAAGAATCGGCGATAGTTTGCTGTCAGAATCGGCGATAGTTTAACAGTCAGTTTAACGAGAATACGGGGCACAGGTTGTCATAGAGGGGGCCTGTGGGGCCTGTGGTTCCTACATGTGGAAACCTTTTTCAAATAAAAAGGTATCTTACACGTACACCTAGACTGTTATATATTACAATGGATTCAATGGTTTCAAAAAATATATCAAATTTCTGTTAAGATTGTATGTATTGTACTGTACAGGGGTTAGCATCTTTTCTAGCGTCACCAATATAATAATAATTGTAATAGAAAACAAGTAGCAATCCACTTCCAATTCATTCTGGTCAGGAAATCATTCTGCTGTCCCCTGTCAATATGCAATATTCAGAATTTGACAGGGATTGGATCGTGATTTATGGATCTCATATTGCTTGTGCACAAGAGACCAAAGGAGGTAAGATAACTTTGATGAATATATACTGTTCTGCAATACAGTGCAGGTACACTGCAAAAAAGGTGTTTAGATCCTAAACACAATCCTAAACACATTCTTGTCCCGTTTTTATCCGTACAATATGTTCCCAAACATGTTTAGACCAATAATATGTTTAGCTAAGTGCTTAGACATTTATGTGTTTAAAGCAATGTGTTTAGGACAATGAAGTGTTTAGCATTCAAGAATTTAGTGTATTATTGTGTTTAAGGGTAAAAGTGGTGTGCCTAGAGATGTAGATTATTATCATGTTTAGATATTTATATCTAAATAAATACATTTTATTTCCTTATAGTGTCTTGAAGAGACTTCAAGCAGCCCCCCCCCTTAGGGCAACATGTGCATTACTATTTCACATAGGCCTCTACTTCAACATAGTCACAACCTTGAGTCAATACAACAGACCTTCAGGGAAGATAATGATTTATCCATTCTTAGAGTTCTTAAAAGAGGTGTCTATGTAGCAGATGTATCTTCATTGCATCATAATCAGAGTGATATAGCATTTAACTCCTGAATCCTGCAATGTGTATTATTATCCTTTTGTATAGTATGCAATTTAAGTTAATTAACTCAAATTTAAGCAGCTTTAGATCCACAATAACATTTGAGTGGTTGTTGAAACTACAGTCAACCACAGAGCTGCCATCTGGTATGTGTTTGATATACTATGATCTAAACACTACATGTTTACATCATAGTAGTGATAATAATAAAAGTGTTTAATTCCTAAACAGAAGGACTCAAAGACACAAATCTAGTAATGTGTTTAGACTTTAAACATGTTTAGACCTAAACATGTTTAAAACCTAAGCATCTTTTTTGCAGTGTAGGGAAAGGCTGAACTAATGCCGAGTACCATAGTGATAAGGAGGCAGAAGAGAGGGACACCAAACAAACAGCTTACAAAGTGAGGATGGGATAAGTTGGTAATCAAGGGAAAGTGGGAAAGAAGGATAGATGGTGGAAATGAGAACAAGAGAGATGAGAATGAGGTGGAGGGTACAAATAATGAGGCTTCTGGCTTTTGTGCTCTTCTGTATATACTGTTAACAATGGTACATTACCTCCTAACTATTTGTATAGGGGTTCATGTAAAAATGAGATCCCCATGAGTAGAGACTTTCGGGCATTCTCATAGAAAACAAGCTGTCACTTGATATTGCCACCAGTTTGACTTTATTTGGATGTAAATTATTTTACCCTCAAAATGAGCACCAGCCTTTTCCCCGTTTTTGACTGGTGACAATATGTTTTAATATCAATCATAATTAGTTATGGGTTATGCTCAACAACACACAAGTCATATCACACAGCACTTAGTTAATGATTCAAACTTTTCTGTGGAAGCAAAATGCCATTAGAAATAGTATCTGACTGTGTAATGAGCATCGTGCAAGTCTGCAAAAAACAATCTTCTCAATGTCTATAAAATCAATCTTAACAATGTATCAAACAGCAGTTAATGTTACAAATGTTTTGCACTTACCAGCCCCGCTACATTAATTCCTCTTTATTCCAAGAGACTTTTACCCACTTGCGACCACTTTGCAGTTGACCCTTTATATACGCCTTTAGGATCACAGGGGGTAGGTCTCATCTTTTCAATCTGACATGGATCTGACTTGTATCTTCCACACTGTACCAAGCAGCATGGGTGGTGAGCAGTCTGTCTTCTTAGGAGATCTTGCAGAGGTTTATCACCAGGTGCTTTGAGGTCAGTGTAGCAGGCTGCACGATGCCACATAAGTACAGGAAAAGCTTGTCTCAAGATGCCTGTATGAAAGGTATCAGAGGGAGCTGGTGTTCAAAAGAATAAGGGAGCAGCTGCTTGGGCAGTTTTATTTTCTAATCTGCACCTGTCGCCTGCCTAAGGCAATGCACCATATTCAAACTTGCTACATTGTTCCAAGGCAGCCAATGAAACCTGCTGAATCCTGAGGGAATAAAGGTATTTATCCCCAGAGATCTATGTATAAGTGAGCTAGTGACAAAAGAGGAAAATAACCCCAAAACCATAATTTTTGCAAGTTTCCATACACATAACTGTCATAAGTGTCTCAATCCACCATTCAAGTGCCATGCCTAGATATGCTAACTCTCCTAATCACTCTATTTCCTGCATCGTTCGACTCCTGTTATCTTTCTGTTGTCCAAATGGGCCAACTAATCATATAAATGTGTACCAATTATCGTTTTGGTTTCAGAAATTGCTGGGGGTTTTGTCTCTGTGGAACTGTAGATGAATTTAAATTCTCATGAGGGACTATAATTAAGACAACTGAGCGAGGTTGACCTCCAAAAGACAAATTAACCTGAGGCATAGAATTATTTGTTTTCATCATGTTGCCCAGTAAACCAGTTCTTTAGAAGCACTCACTTGCCTTTAACAGCAAGCAAGGGTCAGCAGACAAGGCCGTGTTTTATCACTAATGCCTTTTCGGCTGTTCCCATAGGAAATAAGTTGTAACTGGATTTTTCCATCATGTTGACTTGAATGGGCAGGATGTAATGTCTTTCTCCAATTGTGGCCTTCAGAATGAAATTGATAAGGCATTTTGCCTTGAATAGGAAAGGAGCATTGGCAGTTTTCTTTTTCGTTTCATGGTTGATGATGCTGTTCTCTTGTCAATGGTATGATTATTTACAGAATGTCTTATATCACGATACATGGATGTACAGCAGTCTGATATACCTATACATACCCCAACAGACTCTTGTTTTCCCAGGGGTAAGTTGGAAAGCATGGTCCCAGAGATGGTCGGTGCAGATCCTCATATTGAAGTTACCACCATGAACATGTGTCTGCATCACTGTAAGAGACAATTGTGTCTGTGTGCAAGAATTGGACAACATTTCCGGGCCTTGACAGAAATGATTTTGCAACATTAACGTTGTACACAAACCACAAATGTCATACAGTGTATGCTTGTCACACACTATTCATGTGAATGCATTATACTGAAATACGTTTAATTTTCTTAATTTCATTTTAGATTTCATTATTTCTCAAAATTTGATTTGTCTCGGCTAATGTGTGTGCCATTTACCAGCCATTTACAAATTGAACGAGAGGAGATTTCCCTCTTGTAATGACCAGGAAACCTGCCTGTAATTTATTTGATGAAACATTGGGAAATTTCCTCCTCCAATATTTATTCTGGCACATTATGAAAACTAATCAGGAACATGGTCGGGTCTGCCTATTGGGCACTGCACTGTTTTTCTGCTTGAATCTTGTTAAGCATCTTTCTTGGTTGGTGATCCAGTAAAATTTCAAGCCCATCAATTGGTGTGTACTATTTCTGGGCATACTATCAATTCAAGGTCTGTATAGTGCTTTATCACTGTGCCCCTTGTGTTTGTGCCAGGCCTGCATAAATTTCCAAGTCTTTACAATCATATGAAACTGTCTTGTAAATGTAAGTTGCAAATTTACTTGTTGTTGACATTAAAACATGAAAAAAATGACCTCTGAAGTATGATCCATTAGTATGACAGAAGCCCTAGACATGACCTCTCAATTAGAGGTTGAGTAGAATTTTCACAATTTAAGAAAAGAGTAGACGATACACTTATAGACTTTATGAAATAAATCAAATACTACAGGCCCTTAGAATAACTTGATATACATGTACGTTTTCGCTGAGAAGATCCTGCAGCCCCAGTTAATGTGAAATCACTAGACAATAGATTGAAAATAAAATAAAAGTGTTCTACTGATTTAACTAAGTATACCCAGCAACAGCTGTGTCTACTAGTAGTCAACTTTTCATGAGCTGACATAATGTGATATAGGCAAGTCCTTTCTGGCTCTGATGTTAAACATTGTGTTGAGCATAATCAGCACTTATCATTTAATTCATAATCTACTTGATATGCTAACCACTAATCTAGTACATCAAGCCTCTGTTTGGGTGGACGAAAAAAAAAACAATGTATGAGCTTCAATTGTGTAATTGCTTGTTCTTAATTGTCAACATGAATGTATTATTTTGCTTCTCAAAGTAATTTCATTACCATTGCTACTGCCATTTATTTGTCTATATGCTGCAGAAAAGGAAGACAACAGCTTGACAGAGACAGAGCTGACTGTAGTCTATTTGTTTTATGGCTGATAATGTTTTATACTTATTATGTCTGGCTGATGAAATATTCACTATAGTAAATAGTTCCGATTTTACATCTGGCTGCATCAGAAATCGGCTATAGTGGAATCCACATTTCAAGTAATTGCTTCAAAAACCAATCATACTGACATTTGTCAACAACAAGCCATTTCTGAGGAAGATTAGATAACTTGGAAAAATGATAGGAGCATGAAAAATGGAACGTGTTAAGGGAATACTTTAGTTGGGTGTCTAGCTTAATTAAGGGTAGTAACATAAGCACATATGGCAAGCCGTTTGGGTAAAGTTGTTATAAACTGGGTTTATTTCAAATAAACCCAGTTTATTTCAAAATAAACTGGGTTTATTTCAAATAAACTGGATTAATTTAAATAAACCCAGTTTATGTTGAAATAAACTGGGTTATGCCAAAACCCCTCCCATTTCTGAAATAAACCCAGTTTATTTCAAATAGGAAGGGTTTCTTAATGAAACCCCTGCTATTATGAAATAAACCCAGTTTATTTAAATAAACTGGGTTTATTTGAAATAAATCCAGTTTATTTCCAAAACCCCACCTATTTCAACATAAACCCAGTTTATTTCAAAGAAACCCAGTTTATTTCAAATAAACCCAGTTTATTTAAATGAACCCAGTTGATGTAATAATAGGAAGAGTTTTTTTCAAATAAACCGACTGGCTCAGGCTCATGAGAATACCACAGAATAGCTATACCCAGATGTCACAAAGTGGTTTTTTTTTTTTACCTCTAATATTTTATTAGAATTATTTAAGTTATAATACATATTCATTTCTTGGAACAAGGTTTGTAATCTTCCCTTTTCAGAGATGTTATATTAGAGCTTTTGTGGTATTTTTTCAGTTTTTCCATGTTTTACAAAAAAATCCACTATAATTCAAAGAAATTAAAAAGCTGCTATTTTATTTTTTGTATAAATATTTTAAAATATACAACATAATAATGCATAACTGAAAATGGTCAAGAACGATTGGAAAAAAATTTCTGATATAAATAGACACCATTTGCATGTAAATATTCGAATTCTTTCACCTATTTTCAATAGTTTAAAGTCTATGTCACAAAACGACCATGTTAAGGTGTCCGTTACGCGTCCGTTACGCCATATGGCGCTATATGGCGCCATATTTAGCTCAGAAAATTTTAACATATGGCAGCTCATAATGTGGTTAATATTTATCTCATATTATTTCTACGAGTACCTACCCCCCCTAAATCAATGTCAAGGATTCCAATGGGACTATCCATTTTTCTCTATCTCGAATGGTTGCTTAGCAACCAGCCCTTTTATATGAAAAATGTCCGATTTTGTTGAAGCCATGAAAAATCATGATTTTACATGGTATTTTCATTGCTAGGATGCAGTGAGAAATAATCATAGCTATATCACAAAATTTTATGTGCATGTTCCCAGAGACCTATATTTTCTACTGCAATTGAGAAAAAATCAGAATAAAAATATTTTTTATTTACATTTTTTTCACTTTTAATTGTTGCAAAGTCATGAGTTTGACCCGACTGGGTTTATTTCAAATGAACCCAGTTTATTTCAAATAAACCCAGTTTATTTGCATATTTCCAGAAACCCCTACTATTTCAAAATAGAAGGGGTTTTCACAAATATCATAAAATATCAGTTTTTTGGGGCAAATAGGAGGGGTTTTGAGAGAAACTCCTTATATTTTGAAATAAACCCAGTTTATTCATATAAACCCTGTTTATTTCAAATATACTGTGTTTAATTGAAATAAACCCAGTTTATTTGATATAACAGGGTTTATTTCGACATTAACAGGGTTTATTTAAATATACCCAGTTTATCTGAAATAAACCCTGTTTATTTCGAAATAAACCCTGTTTATTTGAAATAAACTGGGTTTATTTCAACTTTACCCAAACGGCTTGCCATAAGCACATATAGCATTATCCCATAGTAAGGAGCCTTACAGAAACGTCATATAACGTTATAAAATGTTGCATAACGTTTTTCGTTTACTGGGTTATTATAGTTCCAGATGGTGTCCTGGTTGTATTTGTATTTGCAATACCTTTTCTCTAAAAGTAATGTCTACATCACCGATATGAATTATGTGTGCATAACATTATAGCCTGTACTGGATGTAAATGATAACATTTTTTAATTTGTTTTGTGGGGAGGATGGGGATGTGGCTGGAAGAGAATGAGGTGATGGTGGGGTTAGGAGAAGTGCAGGGCCAGGATCTGAGGAGGTGGTGATGAGGATAAGTAAGCAGTTGCTAGTGGAGCTGTTGTCATTTCCTAATCCGCACCTGTCACCTGCCCCGGGCAATACACCGCAGACAATAGGAACAGTCTGGGAACAAATACAGCAATACTATGAGTTAAAGCTAGATTCTGAAGAACTGACAACTGATCCGCCCTAATCCACTTTACTATTGCAGTCTTGGGTCTAAACACGGCAGTGTTTGAAAGAAATATGTTTATCTAGAATAAGATTTATGCACCAAAGAAAGAGTTTGCCAATTAATTACTAGCTCGCCTAGATCATTTCCCCAAAGGGTAAAATTCATCACAACCTGGTACTTTCTGTTGTTACATATCAATATTTTCAAGCAAAGAACAGTCGGCTTTCCATCAATTCTGATTACAGAGCAATTGTTCATGCTTTTTCTTTATCAATATGCAAAATGAATTCAAAAGCTGACAGAGAAAGTCATTTCTCTCACAGCAATTTAGCACAAGTGGCCTCAGCAAATGACATGACCATCTATAATATAATTCCCTGAAGCATAGTGTAGGAAGAGGATGAACTGACGGAGCAGGCAGGAGTATGATGGATGGAAATGTAGGCAAGCTAGTGAGGGGAGGAAGAAATGAAATGAGTTAAGGAGGGAAGGAGGGATTCAAGGAGGCATTCATATCGCTGGGAGCGGGACAGAGTGCCAGAGAGAAGAAAGTAGGGGTTTACACAAGCAAAGAGGGATGTGGCAGAGAGAATGAGAAGTGGGAGAGTAGATGATGCAAGAGTAGCGAGAAACACTGACGAATCCTGTATTCATATGGTAGGTTTGGATCAAATGTATTTTTGAATCAAGGTTAGTGTCAAAATATATTTTACAAACAATGTTGCCATTGAGTGGTGCAAATCTAGAAATATATATTATTGTATCAGATTTTCTGATAATGGCATAGATTTGTAGTCGATCATGAATCAACAAACCTGGTTCTGCCTTGAGTTATATAACGCAATCTTCATTCCAGTAACCTGCTTACAACAGCTTAGACACATGTGGTTTGCGGGAGATATATACGCTGGGACTATTATGGGCTAAAGTAGGATCAACGAGTGGCTAATATTGTGTGCTTTAACACAGGGTAGTGGCGGAGCATACGGTATATAGGGACGAGACACAAGAGGGGAGCACAAGGGTATCTAGTTCAAGCTAGGCTTGTCCTGGACTGGACCATGGCCAGTTCTTGTGGGCCAACTTATATACGTGGGTAGGTGACCGGTACTGACGCCTGGGAATGAGCACCAGAACTGAAGGTAAAGGGGTAAAAGCTAACCTGGCAATCCAAAGAGAATGGGGCGCAAACCACTACCTGGTCAATGAATAGGATCCTCCTGTACCAGTTAACGTCAACAAACCAACCACTTGGCGTAGTGTGTATATGGTCCCCATAATGATGAACCCCAACCGATTCCTTCAGAAAGTTGCATAATAAAGTTCTAGTTTAAGTCAACCCTACATATGGCAACGTGTCAGAATGCCGTCCGGTATCTTGGAACCAATTGTGTCACTGACACTGTAGGCTAATATGGGGTCCTTCCATCACAAAAAAAATGTTGACAGATGTTAACTTGGGGTTACACAGGATGTATCCACCACCACCACCAAGCCCTCAATGGTTCTTAATTCAATCTCTCATTTAGCTCCCTTTGTACTCACATCTTGACTTTTAACAAGATGTGGCATGCATGGATCAGCAAAGAAGTTTCAGTCCTCAGTGTTCCCTCAGGAAATCATTGGTAATTGGATAATGCCAGCGTATTATATTTCACAATGGGTCAGACATTGCTTCTTTTTCTCCTAGTGTGTGTTTCATAATATTGATTACTGCATTTTGTGTTAAAAACCAAGAAGTACCCATTGATGTTTTCTATTTTCCCAATCGACAGTTGGCAATGTGGGTTTGATATCAATCTCCTGATGAAGAGTTATTAATTGTTTGATAACAAGACACATCATGAAAAATAACTCCCCGCATGTATAATTTAGGTTGCTAAGTGTTTCTTAGAACTTTTAACATTTTGATTTTACAAAATGACATACACAGGAACATTGGAATCTTATGAAGCACATTTTGCTGAAAGAAACACTTTCTATAACTTAAAGAACATTAAATGTCATGGAAGTGTCACAGAAATATCTGTGTGAAATATATGACAGTTGCATGGTATTTATTGGCATTTACGCCATGATAGGTGAAACAGTGATTTAAGTGTGAATATGATTTAAGTATGAATATGATTTAAAGGTGCATTAGGGGGACATCCATCATATGTGACTCATCCTTACAAAATGAGGCAGACATATCTTAGACACGTTCTACCGAAATTTTCATAGAAAGCGACAGAGGTGAATAAAATATAAACAGCAAAAAATATTGCATCAGCAATATTGTAATGATTGTCTGGTTTGTGTCCATTCATTTTGTACTGGGTTACAATTATGTAGACAAGGTATCTCTAAAGGGAGATCTTACTTAGTTTAATAAAGTTAGCAGTTCCAAGTAATTGGCTGGCTTATCCTGGGAATTATTGGTTTGATCGCTGTTCAGGATTGGATATAAAATTGTCATTAGAGGGTGTCAGCCAATACTGTTTATAAAAAAAACATGGAAATAATCTGCTGAAATAAAATATTTCTAAATTCAAAGTAAACATAAATCACTATATAGCCCATGAATGGTTGACCAGTTTTGAACTAAGAGGAGTAGAGAGGTGAAAAATGAATTGGTTGGTAAGGAAACACTAGACTATAGAAAGTACTAAAGGTGTTCTATTGACTTAGCATATTGTGTCCAATAATACACAAAGTGTAAAGTTCGCATTCTCTTAGTGATGATCACAAACAATGAGTACTTATCATTTGAAGTCAGGGATTTAAGTGTGGCAGTGCATAGGCGCAGACAGAGTAACCTGATTGTCTTTAGACATAGGTTCCCCTGTCACTCTTTCTGTGTGATTCCACTCTATGTATGTAAAGACCCACCCAAGGATTTCATTGAAACAATCCCAAACCCTCATGAGTGATGTCATCTCTGCATGTTGCCTTAGATATTTATGTTTAACCCTTTCGTGCCCAGAACTCCAAAAATGCGGGGTTTTAGCATTACATATCTTAAATAGAGTACCCTGAACCTCCTGGTCATCAGATCATTATAATGCATGCAGCAAACGAAGACTTATGAGACTAGCTTTCCAACGATACCAAATATGCTACCCTAGCATGAGTGTTTCAATCAGAGGATACATAATGTCACCAGAATTGCATATAAAAATAGCATTAAAAAGGACCCCTAATGCACGGTATGGCAATAGGTGGGAACAATAATTACTGATATTTACAACAATATTGAAAAAAAATGATAAAGATAATTGACAAAAAATACTTTTGTTATTTTTTCCTGGAGATTGCGGTAATGGTGTAGGATTCCTCCTATTCTAAGTAGGTATGCCCTCATGTGGTACACTAAAAGAGAGCTTTCTCAGCCAAAATACATTATTCCCAACTGAAGTATCACAATCAGACTTCCATGGGAGATTAAAATTGTTTGGTATCAGTGAAAAAAATGTTTCTGGTTGCCATGGTAACCCAACTTAGAACTTTTTTTTCAAATGTAATGGAATGGGGATTTCAATAGCTTTGTAATATAAAGCATATGTCCAAACAAAATATTTAGCTTTTACACAATCTTCCAATGGTGATGTGAAAAACTGACTTTTGTCAAAAAAGTTCTGGGCACGAAAGGGTTAAAACTCAATATCAATAGTACTGAGCGAAACAACTTCAAATATATGAAGCTATCAACTGACCTGCTCCTGTTCATTGGAGATCTAATCCGATGTATGTATACACATCCTGAATTGTATATGCTAATTCGATTTAACCCGCTTCCCTTCTGCAGTAACACTTCTGCGAATACCCAGTTTATCTACTTTCTCGTTATAGGGGCCTAGCCCTCATCTTATTTTCTTAGAAGATGTCCGCGGTGTTGCAAACCTTTTCACCTTTCTCCTGTATGAATATGTATGATGGTTTTAGTGAAAGTGATCTCTTCTACCGCAGCTAATGGGTTCACTCCTAATTGATACCCAATGACATCCATGTCCTAATTACAAGCACTGTCTTGCATATACAAAAAGAGTGTGTATAATTATTATACTGGTGAAGAGGTTGATGAGCCAACTACTGGTCACTGCCTAAATGCATACTAAACACTTACACACCCTTCAGCTCTCTGAATGTGATACTCCTAAAACATCGGCATGATGCATGACTGCAGCCATGGCTAAGGTTACACTGACAATAAAGTATATACTACATTAAAACGTTATGCAGCACTTAAAGGTTTAATCATGTGTATTTGTATCGCGCGTGTATCACCAGGTAGGGGACAGGAGTACCTTATTGGTACGTACCAGTATTGTGGTACAGCCCTCTCAATTAGACCATACCATTATTGTGGTACTGTGCATGGTTTTGGGCCGTACCATTTAACTGGTACATTTGGTGTGATCAGTAGAACATGACCAAGTAGCTGTGGTAGGTGACTGACTCCATGAATGGTTGTGTAATACTTCATCTGTAGTCATAGAACAATGGGTCTTATCTATACCAACACTGGGGGTCATGGATTGGGGAGAGAACTCCACATTTTCTCATGATTTCACCTATTCATGACCTTACCATTCCATTAGGACAAAAAACCAAAACGTAGAGTGATAGATCAATATCTATGCTACTACCCTGTATGAATATTTTTATCAGCAAATCTAACAGAAAATTCGGAAATGGATTTTACTGGGTGCATATAAGACTATTTCATGAATGTGTCATGTTCAATGCATGATATCTGAACTAATATAAAAGATTGTAGTTTGTAAAACGGCCAGTATATAGATTGAAATGTACTCTTTCCAATGGTACCATACATGATATATAGTACGTTGGGAATATAAGAGAAATGTTATATAAATACTTAGATACACTGATGCTGGTGGTTAGGCCATTATACTAGTACGCCCTAGATGGTGAGTACATGTACAGCTAACTTAGGCCGTACTAGAATAGTGGGTATGGCTTCAACCTGATCATGACATCCTAGGAAACAGAAACAGCAATTGAAGGAGGGTTCTTCATAAAGGTGCTAGCTATGGTAAGTATACTGCACATTGAGGAATGGGGACAGCAATTGAAGGATACATAACTTTCTTTTGTTCTCCAGGCCAACTTTGGTACTCACAGTCATATGTTAATTTATAAAAAGTGCACACAAGAACAAGAGACAGTTGGCACAGCTGCAAACGGACTTCCACCAACCTGACACATATATACTGACATACTGGAACTGGAACTCTGTGCTGTCAGTATCAAATGTATCCTATAAACCAGCAGTACTAATCATACATGTGCATGCCACAGTTAATTTTAACATTCGGGGAAACATGGATGGGAGGAGAGTTCTTCATTAAGTTGCTAGTTACTGTAATTACCCTATATAATATGGTAGATACAACCCTCTCTATTAACCTCTGTGGGGCAGCCATACTTGTTTCTACAGCTTCATGTGATACGCCCCGGCTTAAATGAGTGGAGTATGAATACACATATGTCAACAGCCGTAAAAGGGGCAATATCACTACTCACATTTCATTGTGATAAAACAGAGTACAACTTATGAAGTACAAAGTATGTTCTCATAACAAAAGTCATTTTGCTTTTGGGAAGTAGGCAAGCTGAGCCTGCACTTAATACTGTACTTAATTCTGTATGCAGTGTAATAAAGCATGCACCTAGTTTAACATTATATGTACTCACACAGGGTGTTTGCATGGTTTGTAGTATAACCACATGATGTGTTTGTAGTGTAAGCACATCATGCTCTTACAGGGTCTTTGTAGAAAAGAAATAGTATGCATTAGAAAAGTAACAATAGCATATAATTATGTTGAGCTACACATATGTGACATGATCTGCGAAAAAGGCCCTCAGTGTAGGGTACACTAAGGTCCATCTTTCCAGTACATATCACATACTTAGTCTCACTCCGCCCCTTCCATTCGGATAAAATGACCACTCACTAAGCAGCAAGAGTTGGACAGTGACTAGACAGTAGACCGTCCCCTGGGGACAGATGTTAGCAGGATAAGAGGTTCTCTACAGGAATTGACATTCCATTAGCCAGTCAGCCAGCGGGATTAACCCTTTAAGGACGGCATCATGCCGGAGGCCTTCACTTGTCATCATTGTGCACCAATGTAGTAATCTGGAGTAACTGACCAGCATGCCATAGCTGCTTCATAGCAATCCCAAAGGAATGTATCAAAGCTGTGGAGACAGCATGATGTATAAATGCAAGCCTAGTGTGTAAAAGACAATAGTTTGTTATAGCACTATTTTGTGTATAAATAGTCAGCACAACATTAACGCACTAGGAGGAGGAACGGAGATCTAATACATATTAGGTCCTGAATGTGCACTGTGCTGTTCCCTTTGACCAAACACTATAAGCAGCCCTGGATGGTAGACAACTGATGATTCTAACGCTCACCTTCAATATCGTTAATTGCATATGGTGTAGGCCTCCTGCCAGTGCCACAAACATGTTTAACCCTCTAAGGGCCGCTACTGCCTCTGGGCAGCATCTAAAATACCCTTGAAAAACCGCTGCTGCCATAGGGCAGCAAAATTGATACCCTTGGGCACCAATACCACTAAATTACAGCTCCTGCTATGAAACAAAGAATAAGAATATTTGAATCAATCCTAAAATATTCAACATTAATACTACGTCCCCTTGTCAAAAAGGCGTAAATTCTGTCTCCAATACAACTTATTTCACTCCTTAGCCACTATCACAGGGAGCACATACTTGCAAAGTTGCATTTTTCCATGGCATAGGGCGGGTGGTTAAGTCCCAAATGACATGTTTCAAGGCCAGCAGGGAAAGGGTTAATACAAGTTATATCTAATTCTTACAGAGAAATTAATTGTGTTTTATAGCCCCTACGTAAAAAGTGATTTACCTATGGAGCAATCACTTACTGTGTTGAGACTTAAAATGGTTCTGTGGGGAATCAACCTCCCCTAGCTTTATTTCTCCATGTATATTGTGTATGATTAACCCTGGTGAAACCAAAACGGTAGATTCATTCCCCTTAATAAAAAATCTACCCTTACAACCATTAAAACCAAGTTGGGACTCTAATTGTGTTGTATATGATTTTAAAACATTCAAAAATATGAAATTAGTATAAAAGATTTGAATTTGGAATGAGTTCTGGAGCAGCTACTTGGCGCTTTGCTATCTGGCGCATCTGGGATAATTTACTTTAACTGTTTTCATAAATAAGTTTATGCTAACAAGATTTCCTTTCATTGTTGTGTTAACAACAAAAGAGACAGTTAAAAAGTTATGCAGATCATGTAATCAAATCATTAACAACTAGATGAAGGATGGAACTGGTCTCACTGTGCTCGTTGTAATTACCGATCTCAAGTAAATGACAAAAAGGTGTTATTGGTAAGGAAATGGGTGGTACAGCAGCAGTCTGTGGCTTCAGGTGATGTTGGGATTTCCATTTAGTAATATCCATATGAATGGGATTAGAACATAACCTGGGATGGTTTTAAAAGCTAATGCCTATGAATTATGAATAATGAGAGGGTCCACCATTTTAAATTTTGCTGGTTGAGGTTAAACCCACTGATAAGACATACCGCTATGGGTATAAATAGGGGAGAAACAGGGCCAGGCTTGAAACAGTCTTATCAGCTCTCATCGATGCTTGTCGCTGTAACCAGTGCACAACCCTGCAGACCCCTTTATGGCCAATGCGCTGGAACTAAATTATAGGAGTGACCTTAAAGCAACATTTGTATTTGTTATACACCAACACAGTTACTTGCTAGCACTGCAGTAGTGCATCGTGTGAACCCTTCAATAATGTTTCAGCCCAATTATACAGACTCTGATACTGTCAACACCATCCTCAGTTCTTTTGGATAAAACTACTAAAACATTTTCCAATTCCTTTTTTATCTGCACATACACTAGGTGGAGCTAGCGTGCCTCTGAACAGTTTCTGAAGGTTCTCAAAGAATCCACAGGGGGTAGGGTAGGTTCACCACTTTCAACCGGTCTGATCCATGTTTTTTCATGAGCTACCTTTCAGATCTAATTGCTCCTAGAGATTTTTGTGCATATCCTTCAGAATTGAACCAAACTTTAGGTATTGCTCTGGAGAAAAACATTCATGATGATTTACAATGCCATATACCAGTTTACAGTATTTAATTCCATGATTTATCAGAGTATTCAGAATTGCCCCTTTTCACCCTAAGTCAGCCAAAATGCACCTTGAGTCAGCCATATTACAACCACCAGAAATAATTATGTAGAATGAACCAGTAATTTCCTGATTTTCATCAATGAATTGGCTGACATGAATGCATGCATCATATATCAATATGTTACAACTAACAATAGAGAAGAAAACGATTTATTGAATATGGAATAATCAGGACAAAGTCAGTACTGTACCTCAGGTGAATACAAATGCATTATGAGCTATCAATACAAGTAGATCTTACTTGTATGAGCAATGAGGACTAAATGTAACATTATAGACATGCAGTATAGAGTTCTATTGAATATATCACGGGCTCTGCCCCCTCACCCCCTTCCCCCCCCCCTCTTTTTGCATTTCACCCTTTCCCTCTATGCACCACACAAGTAGGCCTGCTATCCTTAACCTTCTAGTAGAAGAGGATATTCTGGGAGGAGGAAGTATTCACAAGGATAGGGGGAAAGTTGTTCAACAAAAATTAAGGGTGAGAGAATTCCAGGGGGGATTCTAGAGAAGAAAATCCCATGGTTGACTTAGGGTATGAGGTGGCTGACTTAGGGTGAATTCATGGCTGACTTAAGGTGAAATGGGTATACCTCACGAAATCAGCCCTAGATATAATTAAGGAAACTACTTTTGCTCAATAAAGTCATGATTTGTGTAATTTAGATACACATCCAGCTCACAAACCAATGGACTCTTTGTATGAAAGGGACAAATACTTCAAATCGACTACCAAAGAGTATGAACAGTGAAGAGATTCTCATTCTCTGTTTGTCAAAACAGGTCAAACAGGGGTACTTTTCACTGATTTTACAGTATGAAAAAGAGTGATGATGCAGATGCAATGTGCAGTTTATATTTGGAAAACACTTCAATTCTTTAATTCTTAAGAGTTTATTGTCACCAGATGCATACTGAACTTGTTATTTCATGTCGAAAGTGGTTGACTCAAGGTATGAGTTTGACTTAGGGTGAACCTACCCTACCACCAGTTTCTACCTATATCTCTTAAGGAGACTTGCTTCAACATATCCTCTGTCCCATGCTCTTTCCTTGATTCCTCCATCTGGGGACCCTTACCAGCCCTCTTAAAACAGCCCTCTTAAACATTCATCAAGAAGCTGCAGAAAGCTGCTCTGGTGGACCGCCTCCTCCTCTCCTCATAATACTTACCCCTGTCCTACTGCATTACAAAGTTCTGCCAGTCCTGTATAGGAGAGGGGGTTCAGGGCACCCGATGAGCCCTCTCCAGTCTCATCTAAGGTCACACACCTGATAGAAGACATCCCAGGGAGACCAGGTGCTGCCATGGGGACTCACTTGGGGGCACCACTAGCTCTATTAATAGGCAAGGCATATATTCATATTGGTGTGTAACAGGTCTGGTGCCAAAACAACAGATAGCATAGTGACATTTATACTTAAACAGGTTTATAGCACCATCTGGAAAGATATGGCAATATGCTTGAAGGATTTCATTTTGTTACCTTTAGTTCTTCCTTCCTGTTTGAAAAGCAACTATGCATGGAATGAAATGCATTTTGACACAATTTGTATCCTCAATACATACATCAACATATCCTTAATAGGTTTATATAAAACTCTGAATTTCTGACGTAAGAGGCATGGTTTAAACTAACTCTTTGTGTCTTTTTGCATTTTCTCTGGCATAAGAACTAATGCCTAATCCCTGTGATGCACCAGCCCAAGCTCTTACTACAGGAGTTAATGTTAATAGTCTCATCTGCCTTGGGTGGTACACAATATCTATACTTTACAATGTGAATGCAACACCATGGAAACATCCGTTCTGCTTAGTTGTATGATCCTTGTTCGAATCAGGCTTGTTATGTCATTGGAACATTATTGTGTCATCACATTGTCCCTTTTATACCTGATAATGTCAAAACTGATGTTATATCATATTACACAATTTTAGTTTTGCTCAATACTACATCTATATTCCACATTTCTCTTACTGTACCCAGCGAGCACGCCTCGTCATATTCACATGATCTTTAGGTGAAAATGACAAGAAACTCGCCAGTTTTATAATAATAGTGATGTAATTCAGATGAGTGTTGCTATGTACAGGGTAATGTTTGAGCAGCAGATTGTAGCTATAATTTAACATTAAGCACTGTGTATCCTCTTTAAATAAGCACCTCTATTGTTCAAGTGCTGGGGTAATGATAGCTATTTATAAGCTCATTGGTGCTCAAATGAGCCACTATGGTACTTGGGGTAGGTTCTGTGCTCATTATAAAACCAAATCTTATAAAAGTAAGAAAACACTAACTCTCCTCCATTTCCCCATTCCAGGTGTGACTGAGATGCAGTGAGGATGATGCTGGGGAACAACTCGCTGCTAGATGAGGCAGCCACGGCCTCATGGCTCGTCTTCACAACGGTGGACGACCTGGTCACCCACCCAACCCCAGAGCCTCCCCACTACAAGGAATTCTACCTCCGAGCCCGCTTTGTCACCGGCCTCATCTGCTACCCCATTCTCTGCTTCTTGGGGCTCGCTGGGAACATGCTCAGTATTATTGTGATGAGTCAGCGAAAAATGGCCACCTCCACCAATGTGTACCTTACAGCGTTAGCGGTTTCAGATTCCATCAAGTTGATCAATGATAGTTTTTACTTCTTGGTGATTTTGCTACTGGAGATTGATCCACCGTCAGGTAAGAAGGCCTATGGGTATCTGTATCCGTACGCACACTACCTGTTTAATATGTCGGTGTGTGTGACAGCCTGGCTGACCGTCTCAGTGGCCGCAGAGCGTTATGTGATGGTGTGTCACGCAGCTAGAGCACGGGATATGTGCAACATGTCCAGGGCTAAGTTAACGAGTGTAGCTGTGTTCCTATCTATGAGCATTCTGACTATTCCCTTTGGAATGCGCTACAGGACAGTGTGGAGGTTCAACATGGTGAATAACGTGACTGAACTGGATGTGGAGGTGACTGAGTTGTGGAATGATGCAGACTTTAAGAACACCTTCACATGGCTCACCAACCTTCTGCGCTCAGTCATACCACTTTGTATCCTCATGACCTTCAACTACTTCATAGTACAGTCCTTGAGACGGTCAAGGTCACACAAAAGGAAGATGTCCGCTCGGCACCGTATCACTGTGATGCTGATATCTGTGATTGTACTGTTTCTTATATGTGTAACGCCTGATGCCGTCATGTCAACATTCTGTGGCTTTGGTTACTACGAAGCCAACTACCTCGTCCGTGGTGTGCGGGAAATCACTGACCTTCTCCTCACAGTCAACTCTGCCTTGAACTTTGTCTTATACTGCACATTTAACAAGATATTCCGCCGTAACTTCATGGCCCTGTTCTGTAGGCAGTGCTGTGCAGGGACTATGGCTATAGATGAGACAGTCTTCAGGAGGGCGTCGTTTATGACCTTCCGAAGGACCTTGATGACGGGGAGTAGTCGGAAGGTGCCTCTGTGTGAAAACGACTGGGTTCAATCAGCCATTTAGCACTGTGTATTTGGCACTTTGAAACCAATCATTATTTCTACAGGGATATTGGATTCAGTGACTTCTAACCTTGGATCAGGTTATGTGCGATGGCATTATCTTTTTGTCACTATAATATTTTCAACATGATTTCCTGGGTCAGTGACATGGGACACGGAATCATAAACCGAAATTGACACCAAGCTCAGCAGGAACAAATATTAGTGACTGCTTTCGCAGTGCTATTCATCATTTTGTATTCAATATAAACATAACATAATGTTAACATTTTAATTCCTTATACTTTGCCTGGTCTTCTGTGGAAATGCCAAAGCTACTGAATGACACTTTATATCGGGGGCTTTGTAACAAGCTGATTCATGGCTTTGAGAAAAGATATTATAAAAAGAATATGCCACCATTAAAGGATAAATACTCCATGGCATGAAAAAACACTGCATAATTTAAGGATTTTGAGGGTTGGGTGTCAAACCCAGAGGGGTCCGTAATAGTGCCTCTTCAGTACATGATAATAAAAAGAAATGGAAGAAAGGCCTTGCCATGTAACATTTAATGTGATTTGTAAAACAGGTGAATTGGGTTTTTGTTGGTGGAGTAAGTGACCATGATGTTCAGTATATCATAATTATACGTTTATTTGTATGCTTCATAATTTATCATACCAAATGTGACAACACCTGATTCTGATACAAAATGCCACATGAGGAAGTCTGAAAAAGATGCCTTTAAATATTTTGTGAGAAGGCAAATAGCTGTTCTGATACAATGATAGTGTTGCCATGGCTACTGTACTGTAATTATGACCTAATATCAGAGGTTGGAGGAGGAGCCACTATTTTATAACTCATATTAGTAACTGTATGCTCAAAGGCTTCTATTGTATATATAATGAGCTGAAATATGGTGCACTAATGTATTATATGTCCATGTTTCTGAAACAATAAACCATAACTAATTGCCACTCATGTTGCTTCATAAAATATTAACTCAATAAGAACAAATGCAGGTTTTAATGTTCTACTTGTTTTGAAACTAAATTATATTACTTTGATATTTATATGAACTGCCAAAAATTCCAAATGTCAAAGTACTAAATACTAAGAGGGGGTACCTCAAAGTGATGAGGTCTAAAAAGTGGAACCGCTTGGAGGCGACAATTCAACGTATCATTGACAGTACAAAGTTCTTGTCCGCTTTAAAGCAGGCTTAACTATCATTGTAGTATACTTTCCCACTTGAGACGTAAAAATCTAGATGACACTTACTGGTATATATATATATGAAATAAGATAAATACGAACAGTATTACTACATCTACTATCCGACCCTCCCCTTTATGTGAGGCGACTTGGCATGGAAATGAAAAAGATCCAGCGCTGTATTATCATCGTCTATACCAAAAAAAATTATCAAATACAAATTCAAATACACGGATCAGGGGCCATGCATACAAAAGGGGCCATGACAATTTGCCCTCAAGAATATCGGTCCCATGTCTATCAGCCCTGTGGAAGCTCAGCCCCATGACGAATGGCACCCTGATTGCAGCCCCCGGACTATGGCCCATTTGCCTAACGTCCGAGCATAGATCAAACTAACGTCTTGAGCATAGATCAAAATAATGTATGAGCATAGATCAAAATAATGTTTGAGCATCTACAGATCAAACTAATTTTCGAGCATAGATCAAAGTAACAACCTAGCACATGTCATACTAACATCCGAGTATAGGCTATACTAACATCCAAGTATAGGCCATACTAATGTTTGAGTATATAGAAAACTAAGGCTCGAGTATAATATAGGTGCATGATCTGACATTCGTAGCACCTGTGCACGGAGGCTAAAAGTAAGGTGTGTTTCTAGATAAATGGTCTCAGAATTATGCTAATGAGGTTCGTATCAGGATAAACGGTCACAGAATTATGCTAGTTGGTTTGAAACTGAGTTTAGGATTACAATGCTGACTCACGGGGGCAATGGGTTTTGCTGAACATTAATCAATTAATGGGGAATTGGGCCATCACAAGAGTTAAAAGGGTACATGTAGGCATAGGGCATCGCTTGTACATTTAGGCATAGGGCATCGCTTGTAGAAAACTGTAAGGCTAAATAATGTCCCAGATATGGAAATTGAAGAATAAAAACATGTTCACTGCTCTTTAGGCTATGTAATTATCTACAATCTAAGCTAAATTGAATAAATAAGGAAGGAGAAAGAGGTTTGGCAGACACTATAAGAAATGAAATGCTATAGACCTTAATGAAACTTCATTGTTATTTAAGTTTAATAGGTATCTTCTTTCATTACCATGGGGGTAGTTAAGCTTGTGTAAAGCAGGATTCAATGGGTTTTCTTTTATTGCAAACTGATTTAACTCTAATTAATTCAATGTGTATATCCTATAGCTGAGCGGGGGGTTGGTGGATTTGGGCGGGGGCAAAGAGATTTGGACCCCTTGAAGGGGGGGACCAAAAACATTGGACCCCTCGTGGGGGGGGGCAAAAAAATTACACCCCTTTTTAGCGAAAAAGCCCACGTGTTACTATAGCTCAAAGGGGTCGGCTGTGCTCATTTTCAACCTGCCTAGGGGGGGGGGGAGACTGACAAATTTATGACCCCTCCACTGACCCCCTGCTGTTGTTAAAAAATGACTACTCCCTTAGGCATCTTCTTTCATTACCATGGTGGTAGTTGCGCTCGTGTAAAGCAGGATTCAGTCTTTCTTTGACTGCAAATTGATTTGAGTTTGAGTTTAGATTTTTATTGGCATTGATAATTCGTAGCTATACAGAAGTTTTTCAATAAATGCCAAGATATTGATGTGATATTACCACGTTGTTCATGACATAGTGACATTTTAAATACTTAGTCAGTTCATTACAGATAGAGATAGTGATAAAGCAACTATCTGGGCCAAAGTCAAGTATTAGTCATTTAGACTTATAGTTTTGGCTATAGACGTATACTGTTAATTATATGACTAGTCGTTCCAGTGGTCTCAGATCCGCCGGGGTCAAGCTGTTGACAAAGATGTCTTTGGTGGCACTCTTGTGCTTGTGCGCAGTCAGTCTGTCCCAGAGTCTGGATCCGCGGTATTCTGGACTGTTGATGTAGCAAGTCTTGATGGGTCGCCTTAGTTTGAACCTGGCCTTAATGTTTCCGCGAAGTAACCTTGTAGGCTGAAGCAGATTGTCTTTGACTTTCGCGCGCCGAAACATGAAGATCAGTATTTGTCTATTCCTCCGGACATGGAGTTTCTCCAAGGCAGCGTCATCATGTAGAGCATCCACATTAGCCTCTCGTGCATCATGGATGTTATTGACGATCCTCAGACAATCATTTTGTAAGACTTGTAGCTTCTTTACCGCCCATACCGGACCACTGTCTAGTAGTAGAGGGCAGTATTCCAGACAGGGCAGCACCATGGTTTTGTAGATCATCATGGTTGTTGCCTTGTCGGTCTCCTTCCTCGTATTCCACAGTTGAGTGAACTTCCCTCTTACTGTGCCTATTACCTTCTGTAAGTGTTGACAGAAGGATAGGTGACGGTCCACGACTACACCTAGGTTTAACTCGAATTAATTTACTGTGTATACCATTAAAAACCAGCAAGCCTTAGCTTCCTTTAATGGTTACATGTATACAGTGTTACTCTCTTCAACAGTCGACCTGATCCTTGAATGACAAAACTTAACTATAACCATAACTAGAATAGTGCAATCAGAGTGTGTAGTATGATTTTCCAGTGCAGTGCATGCACATGGAATCAATACTTTATATATGAAGTAATTGCTTCTTGAAGATATTGTACTTACAGTGCATACAATACAGCACTTATTCATGTTTTTGCATTTCACAAGGAACTAAGATCATATATCATACGTCATCTTTAGAATACAAGAGTGCCTAAAATCAAATTGCTCTTTTAAGATGTTTTGATATTTGAATTAAGGTACTTGTTCTGACCTATATGTATAGTGGTTTACTTTTTTTTCAGCTTCACTAATATACTATATTATATTACGATGAGAAAAAAGGAGCCATCCACTTTCCATCCATTCTAGTCAATAATTGGCTCCTTATTCTGCTGTTCCCTATCAATACGCAATATTCATAATCTGACAGGGAAAATGATTTATCTAACATCATTTTGTGCATGGGTGGCAACAGGAACTGAGATATCTATTATGTAGCGAACTGCAATATCGTCCAGATAGTGAGGGGCTTGGCTGATACAGAGTACTACACCGATAAGAAGGCAGGAGAGGAAGATATCGCGGAAACAGCAATCAGGAGAAAGGAGGAGAAGGGGGTTAATAATTTTTCATGGTCTAACCAAAAAGTACAAAGTTTTAGTCTTCATGACATAAACTGACATTAAAATGACTCTCGGTCGTCACAAGAGGAAAGCCTTGCTCTACTATATTTACTCCTGTTTGGTAATTGTGATGCACAAAAAAATACCAGTACACAGAACAACAGTAAACAAAACTTTCTGGGTAGCCCGGAACATGTCATATTGTCTCTAAGTAACCAGGGCTGACTACTAGAACCTGAGTGCCTGTCCACAGGCTAACGAGGAAACCATAAGAGGAAGATACAACCTTAAAGACTACAAACTGTTTTGTGTGGTAATATTCTTTTGCCTAGAAATGTACTGTTTATTTCCACAGTACCTGTGTATATTTGTGTAAATATTTCACTGACCGTTCTGGAAAAAACGTGTTTTTACATGAACATGAGTTTATGGTCAATAACCCTCTTAACCCCTTCACCACTGGGTTTCTTGTAACTCAATGCAATTTTGTGCAATATATTGGCTTACCGTGTGGAAGGGGTAAAAAAAAGGAGGCAGAGAGAAGAACAAATTGTATGGACGGGAAGAGAGGTAGAAAGCAGGTGGTTTAAGGAGGGATGGCTATAAATGTATGTCACGTTACCAGTGCCGTGGTACCATATAATTAATTATCAAGTATTGTCTATATCTTTTAAATAGGATTATATTTTCAAAATAAACCCAGTTTATAGGGCTTTCCCCTGTAAGGTATCCATCGGCCCCTTAATATAACATATGTACAGCATCTCTCCTTTATTCCAAAATACCCATGGAGTGGGTTGGTGGAATGGCAATAGAGGTCATCCGAATACTGTAGGAGGTAGTCACAACTGATTTATTGCAGCTTTTTAGAAATTGAAGTCTTGTTCAAGCCAAAAGAAATACATACTTTGCAGCTAAAAGTTCACATGTTATACAATGGTAACATTTAATCAAATTGTCTAGAAATTTCCCGGGCGGGAATAAACCATTGGACAATCCAGCTTATGTGCCTTATGCTGCCTGTTTTCCAAATTTCCTGTGAATTACACAAAATGTATTCAGCTCAGAACAAGGTCAATCCTAACAGGCTCTTTAGACGGCCATTTTGAATGACTGAGTAACTGGGACAAAGGCCTGCTTTTGGTCTACATTAACACATACCGACCTGTTAGACTGTTAGAAGTAATTTGCATGCTGAGTGTGTGTGGGGCTGTGTGGACAAAGGGGATGTAGAGGGATGTAGTATTGACCGTGGTGACTAAGGATTTGTTATAGGGGTTACATTTTATACTAAGGTGTTATATTAGAACTGTAGACAGTACAGGTGACCCTGTGGCCCAATGAAATTGTAATTAGTTGGAGTAACACTTTATACTGTGATTGTTATAACATTTATACTTAATTCTCTATCCTTAATTGGAGATATATTGAAAAATCGTCATCATCAATAAAAGAACAAGCTCAAATATATGTCAAATATTGCTTACACCAAAGCAAACTTACCCCCCCCCCCCGAAAAAATGTTTCTTCTGATTTGCTATGACTGTGCTGTATAAGAAATAGCAGCGTCCATGCAAAGCTCTTTAAACATGTAAAGTTTAGGTACATTTCATATATGAAAAATATCACCATCAACCGCACTGCAAGAAAAATTTAATAAAATAGAAACTTTGCTATCATGAAAAAACACTTATATCTTTTTTACGAGATATGAGAAGAGTAAGTTCCCAGCGTGACCCATCCTACACATGAAGCTCAGTGATTTGTTTTATATATGCATCCTCTCCATTTCCTCTCAAACTGAATCAGGGCTTGTTGAGTTATATCGCAGATTGTAATTCAAAAAGGGCACTTACCAAAAGCAAGCAATTTCCAGAGTTAATCCAAGGTCTGTGTGAGGTATGAAAAATCTGATTGTGTTTTTGAGAGGTCACTGTCTTAATGTGTCTTTCTATGCATTGCTGAGTACAAATACCACCATAAATGTAGGGGCAGAGCACCTTATATACAGAGAGCGATGCTGCCTTTATATACCAAGTAAGTAAAATTAACCTGTGTGTAAGGACAGCTGGTGACTATCATAATGAGTTTCCCTATGCTATGAGTTTATAGGAGGAAAATTCTGAAATGGGTTTTGAAAGAGATATGGTGCCAAAGACAATATTCTAAGGTGCCATTTTGTAAAGCAGAATTCTGGACTGATAACTACTTTTTCAACACTGTTATTATGGGAAAAGGGAACTAGTATCCTATAAATGAATATAGTTGACACCATGAGAGAGGTAACATAAACTAATAGTTGATACTTTTATGTAGAAATAATTTTGGAATTCCCATCAACTAATTTTAGTTCAGGATTCAAATGGTCTAATGAAGTCCCCCCTTGAGCTTAATCTTTTATACAAATGATGAAGAGAACTCCTGGTTTGATTTCCTAGCAAGGCATTTGATGTATGGGAAACAAGGTGTCGGGATTATCGTGAATTGCAAATCAGTCACATGAGAAGTTAATTTCCCATGTTACATGATCAATTGGTAATCTGAATCAAGATGGGGAATTACATTCCCATGAAATTGGTGTTCTTTGAAATGTCATTTTGTGGCGTCACTGCTAAGTCCAGTATGAATATAAGTAGGTACAAAGCAGCACAACTTTCAATGAGCTTTATGAATCTAGGTGAAGTAAATAACGTTGGGTGGGACCGTATTGGGAGGAAAACCTTCTGAGAAGAAATCTGTAAAACAAAATGGTATCTTAGATGCGGTAGTTAAGGTATTATAAGTTATCAACCAATCTACATACTGAGATATGGAACGGATAATGATCTATGAAGGGGCGTTACACATACAGGACTATTTTGTTCATTTGCCAAAAACATCTTCATACATAAAGTATACCAAGGTGTACCATAAAATCTAGCGTAATTTGCACAGTTTTAATGATGGGGGTTATGTAGGTGTTGTATGAGAAGAGATCATGTTTGACATTTCAATGGAAGGTTGAACATGTGTACAAAACAAATAATGTCAAATGAAAGATAACCTCCGATTCATAATCATTGCCTTTATTGAATCGTTCTTTCATAGAAACAAAATTTTGCTGAGGTGCAGACAGGATGATTGAATGATGTAAGCCTTATCATCAGAGATTGAGCCTTGTGTTATTTTGTTGTAATATTCTTTCTTTTTTTATTAATCTTTGCAGTGTGTAGACAGTAGCCAGTGCTTATACAAGACCGTCTGCATATTAGGTATCCATTTGAGAAGAATACATGTACTGTTACTCCTCAGCCTTTGAATAAGTACCTTCTTGTAATCAGTACTGTAGAGGATCTTGCAATATCCCTCAAGCTTTTAAAAGCTGGTCTTGTATGAGTCAGACATGTCTGAACAATGTCAGGATGACTATCTACCTCTTACTGTGTTCGGAGCATCTTTAAACAAGAATTGCAGTTGTTGCCATGTAAAAAGATGCCTCAGGCATGAGGCATCTTTATATGCGGCAACAACCATAATTCTTGCATTCGAAGGAACATAATGTCTACATAGTTGGTATATTTAAAGGGGACCCATTCAAGACACCAAATAAGCAGCGGGGGAGGGGTTATCAGGGGGAAGGATAATATTACTTCAAATATGGTAGTTCCTATGAATTCCTTGGGTCCATGTTAGATATGATTATAATCAATCTCAGGACCATGGAAATGTATGTTGCTAGGCAGATAAACAATAAGAATAGCTGTTGCTAGGCATCCAGCTGTCATAGCAACAAATTAAACCAATAGCACCATTGAATTCCTTGCATCCATTTTTAAGGGGGGTAGATATGATTATAATCAACATCAGGACCATGGAAATGTGTGTTGCTATGCAGACACCATGTAATTTTTGTTATTGCACACTGATACAACTTAAACTAATTCTCTGCATACATAGTGTGACATGCTTCATTTTAAAGTTACATTAAATTTAATCCTTATGGGGTTTGAGTGACAAAGTCATGAGAAATAAATCCATGCATCCTCTGAAATATGATGTTTTGATCCATACTTCACAGGCAATAGTAAAAGTATTTTGTAAAATATATATTATTTTAATGTGGAAAGACATTTTTTTCTTGTTGCAAGGGCTTTCTACTGTTCCTTCATTACAACTTACCCTTTTGCCGTCATTACACATGAGTGGATAGATCACAGGGATGCATTCATGCACCAAGCTAACCATATAATTATGGTTAGTTTAGTCCAATCAGAGGGCCAGTATGATGCTACAATGCAGTAGGAGCAATACCTTATGACGTATGGCTTCCTGAAGAGATTAGACTCACAGTGCTGAAAGAAATGCACTTTTTCATATCCTTTGCATTCCCAACTAAGATTAGCTCAACGAGACGTAAGACAATGAGGTCTAGGCAAATATGACAGACATCAGGGAGACTTGCAAAAGTATACAAAAAAGGCAAGATGGGAAATGAGTGATTAAATGAGGTCTAGGGCTGATCCAATAGATAGGATATGTAATACTGAGCACATAATCATAGGATAAGCTTAAGAAAAGATATAGATTTTAGAGTAAATGGATATTGTTTTGCAATTCAAACTTATATATGACTTATGAAATATGTTATATAAATTGATAATCCTCTGACAGATGTTGTTCTAGGAATATTATCACCTGTTCTGTAATAACTTAAATGTGCATATGACCACACCTCTACAAAAACTGTATTGCAACATCGGTCAGCTAAAATGGTGTCACCCAATGAAAGTCTATGATGATAAACCTAAGGATGAATCTCATCGCACAGGCGGAATCACGGCCCACTCTGTCAGTGGAATACTCCCTAACGTGGGTTATTCATGTTGACTTACCAGGTTCCTCACAAGTACCAACCCTGATACTCCTATCATTCCTAGAAATTAAAAGACTAAGGTGGGTTGCATTGGTCAGTATTGATTGACATGACCGACCTAGGTTGGACGTATATATAAAGCCAAAGAAGTAACTAAGGAAGTTGGTCAGCATGAAGCACTAATGGAACCGTAGGGAGTAGACTGACAAGAGCTAAGTATCCCCTTGACTCTAGCAACACATGGCTCGCACAGGTTAACAAAAAAGGCCCCATTTCATCAGAAATCCCCATGACACATGCCTTTTTGGGTGTTCCCATTCAAAATAACCTGTAACTTGATATTGCCACCATTTTCACTTAATTGGCTACATGTTTCTTCCCTCCAGTTGTGGACTTCAGAATAACATTTATTAAGGTATTTTGCCTTAAAAACAACAAATGAGCATGGGCACCTTACAGTTTGCCTTTTGATTGCTGACAATGTTGTTCTCATATCAATCATGAGGAGTTATGGATTCCTTAATAACAACTCACATCACACATTACTTTGTGAATGCTTTGGTTTTTCTTGTTATCACTTTACTTTTTTTCTGTGTTATAATCCAAGCTGATTGTGGTGACAAACGGTCACAATGGAAATTGTATCTGAATGTATAACGAGCATAGTAAAATCAATCTTCTCAATGTATCAAACTGCTGATTCATCAAAGCAGTTAAAGTGGCATAATCACCTAGCGTATCCCACTCGCAATTCTAGTACGGTTCTAGTCTAATAGTCTAATATGTGGTTAAGTATGAGTGGTGAGAATGCCCCTTTAAGGCTCCACTATTGACCTCTCATTTTTTAGACAAATAATATTCTGGAACGTTGATATCAAGTTTGCCTCAATAATGCTAGCTCAAAGATGTCAGTTGGGAGCAGGCGTTCAAAGGGATATATAAGGAGCTGTTTAGTGAGTGTTGTGAGTTGTCTTGATTTTCTATGCTGCACCTGTTGCCTGCCTCAGGCAATGCACCATGTTCAATGTTGGTACATTGTACCAAAGCAACCAGTGTAACCTGCTGAGTCCTCTTCGATCAAAGGTACTTATCCCCATCTACACTGACAGCACCTGCTGACGAAAAAAACACTTTCCAATCTCATAACTGTCATGACCTACCTTTATCCACCATTTAAGTGCTATAGGCCTACCTTGATATGCTAACTATCCTTATCACTCTATTTCACTGTACCGTTAGACCCCTATCACGTCCATCTGTTTCCCAAACCACCCAAGTGATTATACAAATGTGTACCAACATTCTTATGGGAGATATTGTTGAGGGATCTGTTTTATATGGTTTCTCATGAGGGGTTATATTTAAGACAACTCAATGTGAATAACCCCAAATAGACAAATAAACCTGGGGCTTCATGCTGCGTACTGAACCCTTAAAACAGTTTTAGGCATTCACTTGCCTTTAACAGCAGGCACAGGTCAGCAGACAAGGCCCTGTTTCATCACTAATGCCTTTTCGGGTGTTCCCATAGGAAATAAGCCGTAACCCGATCTTGCCACCATGTCAACTTGAATGGGCAGGATGTAATGTCTTCCTCCAATTGAGGCCCTCAGAATAATATTGGTTACGGCATTTGGCTTTGAGAACAGGAATTGGCATTGGCATTTTTCAATTCTTGTGTGCATAGTGTAACAAGACCAGGCTACACCAAATGTTGACCATGTTGATTTTCATTGTCAACTTCTTGGCAATGATCTTTATGGATTGTCTAATAACGATTGGAGAGCAGTCTGTCACACCTTATATATCCCAAATATCCATTTCCAGTATCTCTTTGTTTATCACTGCATAATATAGTGTATACATGCACACATAACCTATAGACCTGGTGAGGCTTTCCATCTTTGGCTTTCAGTAAACATGTTAAGGCCTTGAGAGAATTCATTGGGGTATGTTATACACAAAACACAAATGTCAGGCAATATATATGCTTGCTACACAATATTAATGCTAATGCATTGTGCTGAAATACCTTTATTTTTTTTAAATTTCATTTAGATTTCATTATTTCTCAAAGTTGATTTGTCTTGACTAATGTGTGTCTCTTTTACTAGTCATTCACAAATTGAAGGAGAGGAGATTTCCCTCTTGTAATGACCAGGAAACTTGGCTGCAATTTAATTGATGAAGCCGTGGCAAATTTCAGTTGGTGTGTACTATTGCTGGGCATACTATCCATTTAAGGGACATATAGTACTGTATCAATATGCTCTTTGTCGTGGTGAGTCTAGTGGTGAGTCTACTCACCAGGCTTGCAAGAATTTGGTAGTCTTTACATATGAAACTGTCTAATGTAAATAGTCAACCTCCATTTTGTTGTATTTAAGAATTAGAAAACTACTCCTGAAGGATGATCCACTAGTTTGACATCAGCACAAGGCATGCAACAGTAGCAAAATGTATGCACTTCCCGACTCCATGAAGCAAATCTAATAGTACAGGCCCTTAGAATAACCTAGTATGTACAATTTAGCTGGAAAGACCCTACAGCCTCTATCTGATTAGGAATTCCTAGTCCCAACAACAGCTGTGTATATTACCCGTCCTCTTAACTATTAATTAGCTTAAAGGTAGTAGCTTTTCAACGCTAAAAGGGATATTGAATGATAGGATTAATATCAAGTGCCTTTTGTAAAGAAAAGAAATGGCACTAGTTCAGATTTTCAATTATACTTCTCTGTCCTCTCCAGCTCACTGGCAATTCCCATTTCATATTAAAGAAAGTATCCCCCAAAAGCAATGTCTATATTGCTGTTATGAATCAATGTGTGCAGAACATAGCCTGTAATATATAGGGCATTCAGGTAATTTTTATAGAGTGTAGAAAAGTTGCATTTTTTGTGCAGGATAGATCGGCGGGATCTTAACTTAGAGAAGTAAAAAATTATAAATCTACCACCACTGGAACTTGGTTAAATTGGGTTTTCTTTGCAAAAAGTAAGGTGTTTTGGGAGGACAAGAGAGCCCAGTCTAAGCATGCAGTGGATTGGTCCTGAAATAGCACTCCCCTGCTACAGTGGAAGTGCCGGGGATCCAGGTTCAGTGGAGGGTGACTTCAAAGGGAATGTATTACTCCTAAGAAAAGGTAGATCCACATAAGTAGTATTATATGTATCGGAACGGGACTATGCTTAAGTACTGTTTATTACTCAATCGACCTGCAGCCAATCAGAGGCCTCCATTTGGTCACGTGACCCCCTCATTTGCATAATTACGTAATAGGCCACGCCCCCTCATTTGCATAATTACGTAATAGGCCACGCCCCCTTGATCACCAGCCAATCAGAGGCCGCCATTTGGTCACGTGACCCCCTCATTTGCATAATAGGCCACGCCCCCTTGATCACGTGACCCCCTCATTTGCATAATAGACCACGCCCCTTTGATCACCAGCCAATCAGAGGCTTCCATACTGATAGTTGATAAATTTGATAGGCTACAACAACATCACGTGGCTCTCTTTTGTTTGTAAACAACACCACGTGGCTCTCTTTGTTTGTAAACAACACCACGCGGCTCTCTTGTTTGTAAATAACACCTACTAAGTTTAGTCATAGGTAGCAGCAGCAGCAGCAACATCTTCAGCAGCAGCAGACAGCAGCCCGTGGTCACGCGACCTCTTCATAATTTGCATAATAAGCCACAACAACAGCACGTGGCTCTCTTTGTTTGTAAACAACACCTACTAAGTTTAGTCGTAGGTGTCTAGAGCAGCAGCAGCAGCAGCAGCAGCAGCAGTAGCAGCAGCAGCAGTAGCAGCAGGACCAGTAGCAGCAGGAGCAGCAGCAGCAGCAGGAGCAGCAGCAGCAACATCAACAGCAAAAGCAACAGCCAGTGGTCACGCGACCTCTTCATTTTGCATAATAAGCCACAACAACACCACGTGGCTCTCTTTGTTTGTGAATAACACCTACTAAGTTTAGTCATAGGTGTCTAGAGCAGCGGCAGCAGCAGCATCTTCAGCAGCAGCAGCAGCAGCAGCAGCAGCGTCATAGGTGTCTAGAGCAGCAGCAGTAGCAGCAGCAGCAGCGTCATAGGTGTCTAGAGCAGCAGCAGCAGCAGCAGCAGCGTCATAGGTGTCTAGAGCAGCAGCAGCAGCAGCGGCATCTTCAGCAGCATCTTCAGCAGCAGCAGCGTCATAGGTGTCTAGAGCAGCAGCAGCAGCAGCAGCAGCGTCATAGGTGTCTAGAGCAGCAGCAGCAGCAGCAGCAGCAGCATCTCCAGCAGCAGCAGCAGCAGCAGTAGCATCTTCAGCAGCAGCAGCAGCAGCAGCAGCATCTTCAGCATCAACAGCAACATCAGCAAAAGCAACAGCCCGTAACTTAGCATCATGTGCATCAGCCATAGCAGCAACAGCGACATTGCGACTAGCATCAGCGAAACAGGCTATGTTTTTAGCAGCTGTATAAGCATTAATAGCACTAGCCCTAGCAGCAGCCGCAACAGCATCACTGTTAGCAGTCGCTGCAGCATCAGCAGCAGCAGCATCGGCAGCAAGAGCGGTAACAGTAGCAAGAACATTAGCAGCACGTGCAGCAGCGGCGAGAGTAACAGCAGCGTTGTTAGCAACATTAGCGACTTCGTATGCAGCATGTGTAGCACGAACGGCGGTACGAGCTTCACGTCTTGCACGAGCAGCAGCAATAGCTGCAGAAGTAGCCCTCACACTATCCAGCCACCCGTACGAATCTTGATAAAAACGAACCTCCGCGTTGCTACTTGTTAACTCATCAGTAACCATGGACGTCTCCTCCGTGTGGTGTTGTCGCGGCTCTGTAGTAGTGTCGGGATGCTCACATTTGGTAGAACGTAGAGTGATTCCTGATGACGCCATGCTGAAGGTGGTAGAAGAAGTGTGTGGGATCCATGTTTCACTCTCGCTTATGTACTAGGCTCCGAGATAAGCCTCTTAACTCAAGAGAAAAACTCTCACTAGGAAGGCGACCAGCTGTCTACCTGTGTAGGTGCGGGTTCGTTACATCTTTAATCCTGTTCGACTCCCCGAGGAAATAGATGAAAAAAACAAAAGACCATCTTTCAAGCACTAGAATCCGCAGTCAGTAGGAAGCTATAAGGAGCTTAACTTGTTTTTGATTTAAGCTGTCTACCACACGCACGCGCTTGTAGTCACAGCTAGAGTGGCAGACATCCGTCTGCCCGCTGGTGCATGACACTCGGCCTTAGACATCCCCTGTAGTTTTTTTTGTATACACAGTTGACTAGCGTCTTAATCTCTTACCCAGCTATAATCCCATATACATGTAACGCGCATTACTCCCCTTTATGGCAATTATCAGATTGATTTTAAGGGTGGAAAGGGCTTAGGTGATTAGGTCCCTCTCTAGCTGAAAACAGGCTTAGACCATAACATGCAGTCATCCGGCCGCGTTAAACACCCCCTGTAGGCTTTTTTGTATACACTCTTGATCCCCTCTCTAGGTGAAAACAAAGCTTAGAAGTCATCCGTCCACCGGCTGGCGCGTCACACCTGTCGTTAATCACCCCCTGTAGGCTTTGTATACACTCTTGATCCCCTCTCTAGGTGAAAACAAAAGCTCCGGCCACGGGCTGGCGCGTCACACCTGTCGTTAAAACGCCCCCTGTAGTCTTTGTATACACAGTTGTCCCGCCTTATCTATTCACCAGCTATAAGCCCATATACATGTACATGTGATTTTTGATATCCTCTCTGGAATAGAGTGGGGCTCAAGGTGAAAACAAGATTAGGACATTCGCTCTCTCAGCTATATAAAGAGCCTCAATTGTTCTTGCAACAGCACTTCACCACCGGTACACTATCAGTCACGAGGCAGATGTTTGCGGTATGGTTCATACAGGTTACCTACTAATAGCGGTTTGGGTGAGTAGATCACTTTTTTTCCTAAAAAAAAAAACCCACTTAGAACTTGGGTATGTATATGTAGCACTGTTAGTGTAAGTACACAGTAGAATCTACTGTACTATAGACTTAACCCTCTGAAGACGGTGGAGCGCGTTAATGCGCAGGTCTGTGTCGGCGTCACTGTTTTTTTTGTTTTTTTATTCTAACTAAAAAAAAGAAAAAAAAGTCAGAAGTCAATCTACGACCTATCAAAGACAATTTTGTGATAAGTTCAAACTAAATAAGAGACAGTTTGAGCGTCTCTTAGTCGCTGTCAAAGATGCGAATAACGAACGCGCTAGTATAGTTCCCCGCTCTTTCGTCAGATGGCGCCACAATAGGAATTTTGTACATTCCTACGATGCTCACGAACATTTTAACGCATAATGAGCTATATAGGCAACAAAGCGAGCTTCTAATATATTAAAATATAAAAAACAATTCAATATTGTGTATTTCTGATAGAAATGAGTCAGTTTCTTTAAATACCAACTAAACTATAGCGAGATGAAAAATACCACACCATATCTAAGGCGTTATAAAAGATATACATAGTCAGAACCTCCCACCGAGTCGGTAATCTGAAAAACGGATCAACTCGTTTTGACTCGTTGTGCCACAAGGGCCCCCATCCAACGGGGCCTTTGAGGCCTTTGAGGCCAGAGTGATCCATGCTGCTTAACACGCGGCGTAATTAATTACGCCCATGTTGTGCAGCATATAACCAACTGGCAGTGCCAGTTGGTTGGCCCCTCTTTAGGGGCCACACAATAAATAAAGAATAGAAGTCTAAGGGAACGTTCACAAACGTCACCCCTTCCTACGGGTAGGGTGGGTCTTTGGCCCAGGGTGGGCACTGAGTGTTTGAGGGTAGATAGCAACTGCCGCCCTACCGCCCTACTTTTCAGAGCTTGGGAGATTCGACCAACCTACTTTTCAGAGCTTGGGAGATTTGACCACCCTACTTTTCAGAGCTTGGGAGGTTTGACCGCCCTATTTATGTGGATAATCTGTACATGGACCGCCCTACTCCAACCCACTGCATTTACTTGCTGGATGGGATATTATAAGTTTAGGTCTCTCACAATTTTGTACAAATTCATTTTATTCATCCCTTCTAGCAATAATCTTTACTAATCCGCGCCTTACCTACTACATCTGACCGCCCCCCTTTTTGGGATCTAATGGAAATTCACCGCCACCGCTTTTCAGAGCTGTGCTGCAGCGGTTATCCAATACATGGCAGAGTAGCCCCCCCCGGGGTCTTTGGGTTTAGTGACAAAACAGCGACATGTGAGTAGGAGGGGGGAGAGTCGGAGTTTGCGTGTCAGCTCTCTTTTTTTTTTCCAAGTCTACATATTATTTATGATTAAATTTTTTTTTTTAAACACGATAATATAGCGCGCTGATCAAAAACTGAATAGAAAAATAACCAAAATAGGTTGGGGAAATCTCTGCTATCTAGCTGATCGGTCGTTGTCACACGGTGCAGAAAATTTACTTTTAGAAAATCTATATTAGGACCACAGACGGGGCACATGTGTCACTTGTCAAATATAAGAGATGCCAATGGTCCTTGTCGAATTTAAGAACTAGGTCTTGTCCATTGTCTATTTTGAGAAGTAGTCTTGCCCGTCTTGCCCCTTGTCGCCAACTCCCAGCACCCCCGTGTCTCTTTGTCCATATTGGCTAAAACAGGACATTGTTGACTTGGCTATTTTACCCGTCTGGGGTCTTATTATTAATCTCTGTGTATAACTTGCAGCTTATATGTTATACCAAACCTCCTTTCAAAATGTCAGAATAGGCAGTAACTCAAAAATAGAGGGCGATAACTGTGTTGTATTTTGGGAGGGTTTATTGAGTGCAACTTTATAGTAATATAGAATTGAGCCCGAACTAGTTCTATAGACAGAGGAAAAATATATCTAGGTCGCCAGATTCCATCTCTTTTCTATGCCAAAATATGTCGGAATCTCTTTTTTTTACTGAGTGGTTATTTTTTGATAGTGTAGGACTAATATCTGTCTAATTAAAAACCCTTATCAGTTCTGTTTTTACATACAAAGAATTTTCCCACCCTTCTAGGCTTTTTCAAAGGATAAGAATTGAGATAGCTGAAGGCCGTTATGTATGTTTTAAACCCTTTTGGTGATACCCTACATAGGCCCCTAGACGGGGGGATGCTGTGTCACTTGGCGATTTTTTTTTTTTTAAGAAATAGCTATGTCCCTTGGCGATTTTTAAGAAAAGCGGTTTTTCCCTTGTCACTGACACTATAAAAATGTCACTACCCCTCATGTCACTTGTCGATTCTAAGGAATACCCATGTCACTTGTCGATTCTAAGGAATATGTCTTTTTCCCTTGTCACTAGGGTCATGTCGATTTGTCGATTTTTTACCCGTCTGGGGCCCCCTCTACATAAGGGAGAATCTAAAAAAAAATAATTTAAAACGATTAGGGTCGGGCCAAAATGATAGGGTCGGTCGGGTTACCGGAACACAACTTTTTTTTGTTCGGCCTATCCCCTTCCCCTCATGATTAGACCCGATACAACGTCACATTCATCATGATACCATCGTACACCATGATACACACACGCCGTGCACTGCACACACACACACACACACACACACACACACACGCTCTCTCACACACGCTCACACACGCTCTCTCACACACGCTCACACCCACCACACACACACACACACACACACACAGACAAGGACAGACAAACAGACACACACACACACACACACACAGACAGACAGACAGACAGACAGCACACAGTACACCTGATGTCCTCCGCATGATGACCTGACGCCCTTCCTAAAAAAAAAAAAAAACCCGGCCTACCTACTCAAGAGGGTTTCAGTGTAGAGACTATTAGGGGTTTTTCTGATGCGTATATTATATTGAGATTGATTTTCAACTTTTGTGATCAGTGGTTGGTCCTGTAAAGGACCGTTTAGTAGAGATGATGGCAGGGACCTTGCTGCTGAGGCGGAGGGTGTGGTCATATCACGCCGTAGTCTTTCATCATCTCCAGGACGGCGAGCGGTAAGCCTTCCTCCATGCAGACTTGCTGCTTGACTTCTTCGACGCACTGCCGTCTGAGTTGATCAGTGACCTCCGTGATCAGCTCATCGGCCACACCCTCTGCAGCAGCAGCACGCTGTCTCTCTGCCTCCTCTCTCTGTAGTGCGGCTACGAATTCCTTCTCCACGGCCGCATCGATCATAGATCGGGAAACGGCCACGAAGTTCACTCCGTGAGCCATTTTGTCGAACTGACTTCCTAACCGCCTGAGAGCAGCTGACGTCACACTATTTTCGACGACGCTATGACGCGCACGAGGTAGACAGGCGACGTCGTTTCACTTCCTTATTTGGAGTTTGGGACCTTGTGACACCGAAGTCATACCGTACGGTCGCGATAAAGCACCTAGTGTTGAAAGCACGCCGGTCTTGAATAAGCGCCGGAGTATAAGAGCCTCCAAATGTTTTTTCTTAAGCACTAAAATCGCGACTTTGAATAAGCGCCAGCGCCTGGCTTGTATATAGCTCCTGAGTAAGAACTTCACCGAATTGAAAAGCGCTCCCTCAGAGCCCTTAATCGCGACAGTACGGTACAAATCTGATGTCAACCCGCGCCAAAACCAAAAGGGCGTTCCGGTCACACGTACCTACGACGAGTGACCTTCAGCTATCACCACGTGAAGAGTGGGAAATATATTTGTACGGCAAGAAAACTGAAAACTGATAACGATTCCATTAGATAAGTATTTGGTTTCAATCTATGGCGAGATATTTCCGACACTTGTCTCCACCAGAGCGATTGATTTATATGTCTGTAGGCTTCAGCTCTCCAACACTCTCCAATATCCGCCGGTGCATGATGGTCGCCGCCCATAATTAGTGACAACTAAACCTCTGCTGGAGAGTGAAAGCTACGTTGAGTCTTGAGGTGCGCAGAGATACTATCTGCCGCAGCCTGATTTTAGTTCCACGCTATTTAGATAACCGCCCCATTTAAAATCTCTCGATCCTAGAAAAGAAAAAAAATGCTAGAGTTTATCATGGACGCGTCTCAGTTTTAGTCAAGCCGTAAAGTGAAGAACCTGAGGTTGTACATATACCCACATGAGGGGTGACCCCGGACGTTCAGTTAGTACTGAGTCTATAGTCAAGTTCCACTCTCTAAACAGAGCTTTAGCGCCTCCGTGATCTAGACCGCGCGCGCGCGATTTTTTTTGCTGAAGCAGCTAATCAATGGAAAAGTAGAGAACACATACTCGATCAAAAACTGCTTCAGAGGCTTGTTATCAGGTATTATCAGTTAAATCAAAATATTTCAAAACATCCAGCAAAGCAGGATGGCATGTCCTACAGCTGGGCGCTGACGAGCAGACGCCGCTGACGTCATTTCAATCAGGTCGCAGCGCTTTTAGACACCTTTTCTGTAGGGCCTGTCTCATACCTTAGTATATAATACCGTAAACGCCGGGTGATTAGTATATGATCACATTGTCAGTCGCGGATCCACAAAGAGGCTGGATAAGCCACGAGCGGACCCGCGACTACAATGTGACATAATCTTACCATGCGCTTGTTTTGTTTTGTTTCTATTTACAACAGCAAACATTTCAACATCCTATTGGTTTTTTTAAAATGATGAAAAATCAGCCCAAAAAAAGTAAACATTTTAGAGCTAAATTTGTGGAGGATAGCCGGACATGCTGATGTCCCTAGACCCCTAAATTCGATATGGTGACATGGTCATTTTCTTAAAATTTGATACGACGACACGGGCATATCTTAAAAAATCGACATGGGGCACGGTCATCTAAGTGACATGGGCCATTGGGCATTTATTAAGTCCGACATGTGACATGGACCATAGTGACATGAGAAAAAAAATGTTCAAAGAGTACATCAGAAAAGTACCATTTCAAGCCTAAACATTTCGCCAAAAATTTTTTCTTGGATGGTACCCGGCTTTGCAGTGTCTGGGTCCTTAAAAATGTACCAGAATGCTCAAATTTGAGTTCTAAATATTTCAAAAAACATTTCTCCCTTAGCAACATGCGACATGGACACTTCTTAAATTCGACATACGGCTGCATGGGGAGGACCCACCCGTCAAGGGCCCCATGATGCCTGATACCCGCCGCGCTCAAACTAGCGTGGTGGTTCTAGGTAGACCTTCTTTCAGTATCCTCGTGACCAGATCCGGTCATTGTGACAAAAAAAACTGTCTGGCTAGCCGACCGCTGACGTCAGCTTAATTTTGACGACGTTGCTCATTACGCGTCATCAACAGTAACCAAGGTAACTATGGTTATTGTTATCCGGTCCGTAAGACAGTCTAAGACGGCGTATAGTCGCGTTTTGCTCTCCCTAATACTCTAATTTAAGTCGAGTTACCACTAACCCCCTACAAAAGAGGGTAGTCTCATTTGTGTAATTCAAAGTCGTTCCTTTGTTAGCAATAAGGGAGTCGTTCTATTCATTGATTTTTTTTATTTTTTTTTGTTTACAACAACAAGTCAAAGTACAGTCAATCAACCGAGATCCTTCCTCCTCCGTGGGGGTGTAGAAAGATCTCCCCCCCCCCCCTGAGGTTACAAAGTCACCTCTTTTAAGGGGCTACAGGTCGCAAAGTCGCTTTCGCTTTCGCTTACAAGTCGCAAAGTCGCAAGAATATTCAAGTTAAAAGTCAAATTCATCAACTATCAGTATGGTCGTTTGAAAGTCATCAAGTCACCGAAAAACTCCTCTACAGTCACCTCCGACTCGCCTCCTCCCTACCCCCCCTAAAGGGGGGTAGGGAGGAGGCGATTCCCTAGAGATCAGATAAAATTATTTTTTTTCTCTCCAGCAGACCCCAAAAGCCCCCCCCCCCAAGTGCCCGCCCACCCCAAAATAGTGCCCCCCTCCCCCCCCCTCCCCTCCCCATGCATCTCAAAGTGCCCCCCTCCCCCCCTCCCCCTCCCCCCCATAGAAGCCTCCCATTGGCTGGTCCAAGTCATGTGACCAAAAGGGGGGCGTGGTCTGTCTATTATCTATATTATGCAAATGAGGGAGGGGTTCAGGTCACGTGACCAAGGGGGTGTGGTCTATTTTCCAAATAAAAGAGCGCTTCCGGTCACGTGACCAAGGGGGTGTGGTCCTATTATGCAAATGAGGGGGTCACGTGATCCATTATTATGCAAATGAGGGAGTCACGTGACCAAATGGAAGCCTCTGATTGGCTGGTGATCAAAGGGGCGTGGTCTATTATGCAAATGAGGGGGTCACGTGATCAAGGGGGCGTGGCCTATTATGCAAATGAGGGGGTCACGTGACCAAATGGCGGCCTCTGATTGGCTGGGGGCGTGGCCTATTACGTAATTATGCAAATGAGGGGGCGTGGCCTATTACGTAATTATGCAAATGAGGGGGTCACGTGACCAAATGGAGGCCTCTGATTGGCTGCAGGTCGATTGAGTAATAAACAGTACTTAAGCATAGTCCCGTTCCGATACATATAATACTACTCACATAAGTGTAAATCTCGTGACCAATTCTTTTCCAATCACTTTGTTCTTCAAACAGGAGCTAGTTAACATATATGGGATTTAGATGTATGCTCCCACATTTTTGTGCTCCTCTATTTTAAAGGTGATTCCATGTATTTTAGGAAATATTTTGCTGTAGATCAGGATCTGGTAGTACGCTGCGTCTGGGTGCAGCGGGAGGAAGGTGAGTGATGCCCTGAAGTCGGGGAGTGTGATGTGTTGTTTGACACGGGGTGTGTATGTCTTTGTCCTGTCCATGGCGTCCAGGGCCCTGGTCACTCTGACGTCGTCGGCGTGTGCTGTTGATGCCCCGATCAGCCTGAGGTGGTTGCGCACATATGACATGTGGTTGCGCACTGTGGCTGGGGCCGGGGCATGGAGGGCTATGTACTCCAGGTACATGCAGACGATGAGTGGGGAGGCCAGGGGGGTGGTGGTGCCCATCCTCCTGCAGAATGCGATGAAGGTGGCGGAGCCGCCCTTCTGGTTGTTTATGGTGCCCGGGGCTCGAGCCTGAGCCTGACGTCGGAGCACCTTGACAGCCAGTGATGTGAATGCCGGATCTGCAATATACAGGTGTGGACAGCATGTCAAACACATAGTCACAGGGTGTAACACAGGCAAGTCCCAGATCCCTCATGAATGTGTTTGCTTTTTCTACGTGAGATTTAGAGAGGTGCTGTCGGCTCAGCGCATCTGCGACATGGTTGAGTGCCCCGGGGATGTGTTCGAATGTGATGTCGACCTCACAGGTGGCCATGACCATCCACACTGCCCTAGCGGCGTCTAGGATTGTTTTGTTGTGGCCCCGGCCGGTGCGGAACACCTGGACTGTGGCCATGTTGTCGCAGTACAGTCTAATATGGCTACCCTTGTCTGACCTATCTATGAATGTGTGAAGGGCTATAGCCGCGTTCACTGCCTCTAGTTCTGAGATGTTGTTGACTGGGTCGTCTATGGGGCAGACTTGGCCCATGTAGGCCCTTTTGCCGTCGAAGGCGCGGATGCCACTCTGGCAGGCGTCGACGTATATGTCTTTGTTGGGAGTGGCTTTGGGAATGAGTGACGTCCCGTTCTACTGTGTGGCGAATTCTGAAAACCACCTTAAGTCTGATCTCATCTCTGAGTTTACATTCATGTAGAACCCCTTCATCTTCTGACGGAGGGCGTCGAGGAGCTTTGAGACGAATAGTGTCGCGGGCCTGACACACTTTGCCACATGTAGGACCTTCCCGATGACAGACTGAAGTTGTTTCTTTGTGATAGATCGTTTGTTTGAGCACTTAATGACCTGTTGTCTCACCTCCTTGAGTTTGTCGGGTGGGATGTGTAGAGACATTGTCTTGGCGTCGATGATGATGCCGAGCCAGGTTACACGCTGGGAGGGGGCCTGGGCCCTGCCCTTGGCCTCGGGGAGCCCCAGTTCAGCAAGGAGGTCGCGGGCCACCTGGTGGTCGTGTACTGCTCGAGCTCTGGAATCTGACAAGAGGATGACGTCGTCAAGGTACATACGGGCATGGACACCTTTGGATGCTAGTATGCTAGTTATCTTGTTAGCTATGCGCTGCATGTGGCAGCTGGAGGCCCTAGCGCCAAATGGCATTGTTATGTCACAGTAGTGGTCCTCCTGCCACCGGAAGCAGAGGAGAGGCCAGTCAATGACGTCGCTCTTGAAATTTTTAAATGCCCTGGCGACGTCGAGTGTGCTCATAAAGGCCCCCTTTCCTATTTTTTGGAGGTCCTGTACAAATGCATTAACTGTGGGGAGGGCGTGGTCCCTCTCTGCGCCCCATACACTGTTTTTGAAGATAAATGCATTTATGGACCTGTCGGCGGGGTATGTCATGTCTGTGATGACACGGCGCTCACTGGAGTCCTTTTTGGCACGTGACATGAGTGGGTTGATGTGTGACCACTCCTCAAACATGGGTGTGGGGGTAGGCCCGACGACACCGCCGAATTTGAGTTCATTTATGAGGAATTCATTTATCTCGTCGGGGTATGTGGTGGCAGAGGAGTGGTTGGGGATATCCTGTGTGTCACTTACGGGGCCTAGGTACCCGAGGGGGAACCTGTAGAACACAAAGTCCCTCAGCTGCGTGTCGTCTGGGGTCCCATCACAGTATTTATCCCGGGCGGTGAGATTTAGTTCTGTGGGGAGGACGATTCTACACTGTATTGCGTTTGGGAGCCCTGACTGCTTTACTGTCGAGTATATCTGTGCAAGTTTTCCATCTGCGTGTTCCGGTCGAACATTAGGCCACAAAGCCTTACGGTGCTTGAGGAATGCAAATGGGGACAAGTCAATGTTATGATTAAAGCAGTTAGACTCAAACATGAGGCGTATCGCTGGGAAGTCGATGGTCGGCGAGGCATGCTCCGGGGTGTGTGAGGCCGGGGCGGGCCGTGCCGTGTTGGCGGGCTGCGGGCGTGTGTCGCCCGGGGCCGGAGTCGGGGCCGAGGCGGTCTCCCCGGGGCCGGGTCGAGGCGGGCGGCTGCATGTCGTGGCTGTCTCCCCGGCTGGCGTTGTATGCTGGCGAGGAGTCCTTGGGGCCGCTGCATCCCGATCGGTGCTTTTATCGGGCTTTCTAGGACTTATTTTTGGTGTGTTTGCGTGACTTTGTTCGTGAACTCCCGAGTCATTGCGGCCAGAGCCGCCATGTTGTCTCGCGGGTCTCGCTGGCGGCAAGGCGGCGCGAGACGGAGGGGTCACGTGACGGCCAAGATGGTGGGATTGTTTACAAACACTGTGAGGGGCCACGTGGTCGTCGTGCACGTGGGCCGTGTTGACACTGCGTGGCGTTGCGGCTGTGGGTGTGTGAGGCGCGCCGGACACCGCTATTGGTGGCTGGGCGCCTGCTGGCCGTTTTTTGGATACCCGGCCTGGTAGAACTGGGCGTTCTGGTGTTGCTGTGGTGGTGTGCTGTACCTGTGAGCGGGGGCCTGCTGCTGTGAGTGGCCGGCCGCGGGGTGCGGGGTGCCGAGACGTTTTCGGCATGTCTGGAATGAGTGTGTGCATTTTCTGAACCGGCCGGATGGGTCGGTGAGCTCGCAGTATGCACATATATGTAGGTACCTGACTGGGCCGTCCGTGTGGTCAGCTGAGTGGCGGCAGCCGTTGCGGCCGTTGAAGTCCCTACATGTGACGTCGGGGCCGTCGTTGTGTGACGTCGGCTTATCTGGGGCCCCGGCGGTCCATGAGATTCTCATCCTCTCGGCCTGCATGAATGCCCTGCTATCCCATGTATATGGACCCCTTTCTACCGTGTCCCACATGCGCTGAGACCACTTGAGCACCTGTGAAGTCAACGGCTACGTCAAATAAATGTGCCAGAATGTTGTTAAGATCGGCCTGCTGATATGCCCGTTCCTCGTTTAGGAGAGCGAGGGTGGCTGTGATATACTCTGCCTTTCCTAATTTACTTCTGACGTCAAGTTTACTCTTGATCGTCTCTAGGCCGTCCCTTTCAATGAACATGTATGGCTTATATATCAGCTTGTTGACGGTGATGTCAGAAATGAGGGCATTCTTACCATCGCTGTGGGGTAGCTTCATGTTCTCCTGGAGGAGGGCATTGTCAATGAATCCGTCCATGTTCTGCTCCTGGCGCAGTACGCGTGGGCTGGGGAGGTGGCTGGCCGGCGGTGGGCCGCGGGCGGGCTGGTGGCGCGGGGTGTTGTGGCGTGACGTAACCGTAGCCGGCGTGGTCACGGTTGAGCGCGCGTGTGGAATGGCGTCGCCGGGCGGCGGGGAGGCGTCCTCCTCGTCGGATTCGGAGTCTCTGGGGATCATGTTGTCGCATATAAACTTAAGCTTTTCGTCAATACCTGACATTTTGGTCTTGACGGTAGACATGTCCTGCTCCAGGGTGCCCAGTCTGGCAGCGTATTGCCGGGCTGGCCGCTTCTTGGCCGTGCCGGCGCCATCTTGTTCAGGGGTGCTGGTGGTGAGTTTAGACCCTTTCCTCGACCTGGTCTTTTTCCTCGGGCTGGGGTGCTGAACCGGAGGCACCTCGACGTCCCATATAGTGGAGTCGAGGGATGTGTCAAGGCCGCTGTATTGTGGGTGGAATTCCACCTCGTCGTCCTGGTGGAAGATTTCCTCCAGCTGTTTGCGTTTGGTGGCCTTGGCGGCGCGCTTCCTCTGCGCCTTTTGGGCGCGGGTGAGAGGCATGGTGAATATTCAGACAACCGTAATAAATACCCGTGTGAGTGTAGGCAGCTCTTTACACTTACTGACGTGCCCGTGTGTGGGTTGTAAAATCCTGTCTAAGATTCCTTTGTGGGGCGCAGTGTGTGGGTCAGTGCCGAGTAGCAGAAAGTTGAACCGTACAGTCAGTGGGTGGTTGAATGAATGAGGAAGGTGCGCGGGCAGAGCCGGCGAGGTAGGGTAGTATAACTGCGTCCCTCCAGGGGGCGACAATGATACCCCCTGTTCCCCCTAGGGGATCATGAGGACACTATGTGGGATATATGTAAATGTAGGCCTGTATCTTAGCATTACAATCCAATCAATTCTGAATTGACTGCACAAATAGCTTCTGCCAGAAATCTATTCTAGTACAGGGCAGCTGCTGGGCAGCTATCAATTACGAGTGACAAAATGTGGGCCTGCACAGGGAGCACACACTTCCCAGTTTCTATTTACTCATTCATATAAAACCACTTGTGGAAATGTACAAATCTTTGCATAAACCATATATTGTGTAGAATGAAACCATAGCTTTCCAATGGTATGACCATATCTGTAGTTATTGGAGTCAATTAGCCATGAATGGGACATGAGTGTAAATAGGGGGGAGAACAGCTGGTTGTCTGGGCTGTGGCAGGCCGCTCTGAACACCCTATAATATATATACAAATAATAACATATTTAATTTGTCTTGCACTACTGCTGATATCCTAATAATTATTATTGCCATGTTGAGAAAACAGGCCCTTACATTTCTATAACATATACATCATATTAGGCTTTTGTAATATCCATTTAATTAGTCGTTTTAAAAAGGTTATTCATTTCATATATTTATGATTGCATAATGATTATAATAAATATGGTGGCACATTGAAGTTACCTTTGTAACAATAGGCTTACCTTCCAGAAAGGAGTATAATGATGGTGGCGGGGGAAGGAATGGTAGGGTAGGGAGAGATGCGTAAGAAGAGTGGGTAGGCGAAGTGGTGGCAAGTGGAAGGGAAGTGAGTGCGGTGATGGTGGGAGTAGGGGAGGTAAGGTGCCAGGATCTGAGGAGGTGGTGATAGGATCAGTAGGCAGCTGCTACTAGAGCTGTTGTCATTTCCTAATCCGCACCTGTCACCTGCCCCGGGCAATACAGGGCAGACAATAGCAGCAGTCTGGGAACAAACACTGGCAGCAATACCATGAGTCAACGTTAGATTCTGATGAAAGACTGATCCACCCTGAGCCACCTCACTATGCGGTCCTTGGGTCTAAACACTGAGGTGGTTTGAAAAAAAACATTGTTTGTCTAGAACAGGCTAGAAGGTAGCACAACTGGGTACATTTTGTCGTTAGATTTCAATATAGCAATATAGCATCCATTCTGGTTGCAAAGTAATTGTTTATGTTGTTCCTAATCAATATACAATAATCAGAAGCTGATGCGAAAGTCATTAATCTGACAGTAAGTTAATAGCACAAGTGGCCTCAGCAAGTGACATGACTATAATCATATAACGTAACTCTGTGAAACATAGTGTAGGAATAGAATGGCTAATAGAGCAGGCAGGGGCATGGTGGGTAGGGTGGCAGGCAGGCCAGTGAGGGAAGAAGGTCCTGAGTGAGAAAGGTAAGAGAGAGGAATGGCATGAGGGAAGGGGCAGGGGGGATTTCAAGGAGACATATCACCGGGAGAGGTGGGTGAATGAGGGCCAGATGGCCAGAGAGAAGAAGATGGTGATTTACACAGGCAATGAGGGATGTAGCAGAGAGAGTGGAAAGTAGGAATTTAGTAGCAAGAAGCAAGGGATGGCACAGCCAAACCTTTATTCATATTCTAAGTTTGGTTTACGCTAAATACCTTTTTGAACTAAAGCTAGTCTTAAAATATATCTTACAAATGCTGCCATTATTTAGTGCAGCCCCAGAATGAGATTTTATTTCAGCTTCTCTGATAATGGCTTGGATTCTTGCAAAATAATGCAGTTCCAGGTTAAGTCAACCCCACATATGGCATAGTGCCAGAATCCCCTCTGCCATATTGGTGCCAATTGTGTCATTGACACTGCAGTATTGGGTCCCTCCCAACATAAAATAACTACCAGATATTAACTTCAGGTTACACAGGATTCAAATTTGGTTTTATACAACCATTGCACCCACAACTATTAAACCCTCTTTGATTCTTTATTCAATATTTCTCATTTAGCCCCGATTGTACTCACATCTAGTCTTTTACAAGCTGTGGCATGCATGGATCAGCTAAGAAGATTTTGTCCTCAGTGTTCTCTCAGGAATTTATCCGTAATTAGATATTGCCAGCGTATTTAATTTCACAATGGCCAGGACATTGCTTCTTTTTCTCCTGCTGCGTGTTTCATAACATTGGTTGCTGTGTTTTCTATCAAAAACCAAGAATGGACATTAATGTTTTCTGTTCTTCCAATTGATGGGTGGCAATATGAGTTTAATATCAATCTTCTAATGAAGAGGTATCAATTGTTTGATAACAAAACATGTAACAAATACCTTAAGAAAGACATTGACTTTCTGCCTTTTTCAAGCCAAAATCTTTGTATCCTGATTAAAGCTATAGCTCATTTTGTAAAACGTCCCTGCATGTATACTTTAGGTTGCTAAATGTTCCTTTGAACTTTTAAGATTTAATTTTATCCTTCAAGTACTTAAGAGTACTTAAGAGTACATTATGGAACTCATGCCTTTTTGATAAACTGTTGACAATTACAATATAACTAACTCATGTTATCAGTGAGTGCTCACCCACTTAACCTGTGCTTTTGAGATAACAAGTTGTCACATGCATAATCTGATGAAACCTTGGTGGAGAGAAGCATTTGTTCCCAATCCTATATATCCTATATATATGTGACTTTTAGACTTAAGCACTCTGCGACTGTGCTATCGAGTCTGTGGTGGTAGCTCTCATTCAGAAGTCATACATATAACTAGCCCTTAGTATATTTCTATTTCCTTTCAACTTTCTTTTTTCAAAAGGGATTCTCTAGAGAGAGAACATTAAAACTTATATCCTACCAGAGTTATATAGATATTTAGCTACTTTTCAATACTATTTTATATACATTTGTGACAAAACATTATATACTCCTATTATATTTATATGAAACACTGACTTGAAGCTTGAATATCTCAGAATACAGCTCAGGACCCCTCTATTTTCCCAGCTTTGTTGGAAAGTGTATGCTATTATGGTCTTATGGCAAAAGCCTGATGAAAATCTAACTACTTTTACACCAAGGAATTGACCCACCATAAACATCATCCACTGTTGGTTAGAATAGTTATACTTCCGGGGGGTGATAATGTTATATTCATTGTGGTCTTTTACCTGTTCCTGTGGATAGACAACAGTGTGTAGGACTGGTGTATATAAAGGGTCTACCACACATTGGCATCTTACATACTCAGTGAGAGATTCAAGTCGTGGTTATAAGCAGCACTGCTGTATTGCTATTTAGCATACACCCACAGACACATTGTGGCAGCGTAGTGGTAAACTGCGATGCATTAGCCAATGTACATGTAACCCAGATTAAAACTAATTTGTGATCTTTCTTAGACATTAGTGGCATAAACCATTATTGTAGACTAATAAATAAACATCCCTGCTAAATGCCTGTGGATGCATCAAGTTGGTGTTGTGTTGCATTTAGGAGAAATGAGAAGTTTAATGTACATCTCTCCCACCCCCCACCCAACCTCACCTTTGTATAATGCATATTGGAAAGGCCCGGTAAGTGCGGCTTTTGCACTCAGTACTGCTGTAACGTACATGCCAGGAGGGCTGGTGGTAGGAGGGGGCGGTGCAGAGCATCTATATAAGTGTCGCACTATTCCACTACGTTATGTATGATGACTGTGTCTGCACTATCATGGACCTTACCTGATACAGTTCTTGCTAAAAGAAACACTTTATATAAAATAAAGACCACTACTGTCATTGAAATATCTTCATGAAATGTATGACATTTGCAAGGCATTTAAGGTATTTTAGCCATAATAGGAAGATCGTATTTGATTAAGTTCTGACATTCCTACAGTGATGTGAGTACGAATCTAGCCAAGAAAGTTAGGAAACTGAAACATTCCCCATATGTACTAGTTAGATGTCTGAGATAAGACCTATCTCCATGCTTGACCAAAGCTTATTTCCTTTAGCTGAGTTAATATCATTTAGCTAAGGTAAATAAGCACAACCATCTACTGTGACCCCTAAATGTAAATCAGGCAAAGTAAATACGATTTTGAAAAAAAAGGTCTTCTTAATTCTTAAATTTGTGATATTTGCAGACTCCATGATATATACAGCCATCATGAATGAGCTTAGATATATTAGAAAACTCTGCATATTGCCCCCCCCCCCCCACCACCCTACCAATAGTTAATTTCCCAGATTGATTATGAAAAGATGTAATTTTTATGGATGTATTTAGGATTCTATATAACATTGTAATTCGAGATTGAATGCCAGCCAATATTGTTTATAAAAAAGTATGTGTAAAGAATTTGCTGCAATAAAATATTTTAAAACTCAATTTCAACATTAAATCACTGTGAAGCCCGGATGGCTAAACAGTCAGAAAATAATAGATGGCAGAGAGGAAATACATATATTTCTTAGGGTTGGAAGTCACCAGCCAGCAGGATGAATAGATGTAATGCATTATACAAAATACAACATAAAGCAAATGGCCCTTGGCAAAGTAGTCTATATACAGACATACAAAAGGACAGAGGGAGCATTGAACCTGTAGGATGCAGGAGAAGAAGCTTAGAGGAAAAGCACTGAACTTCCATTCCACAGGTGACAAAAGTCCTTTATATCAGATATACGTGTCTCTCTTTAACCACACAGAGGAAAGGTGAGTGTCATTCTCCTTATGACTTTAAAAAGAGAGGCTCAGCCACAACCAATAGGAATAAATCATTGTCAGACTCTCTTGCGGTTTGGCCATACAAAACTCAAAAGGGAGAGGGAGCACTCTATGAGGAGAGAATGGACACAGTGCACAGTGTACATATCTTCTTAAACTAAACTTGGGGATTTATTGACTTTAATAAGAGTACTGACTGCAAAAAACTATTATACTGATCGTAAGTGGCTGAAGGTTAGGCCCAGTAAAGGATTTCACTTAGTTTATTTGCACACTATAGATCATGAAATTCTTCAGACTTTAGATGGTGAGAAAAAAATTGGGTACTATTGACTCAGCACACTTCAGAAATTACACAAAACTGGGCCCACTAATACACTAAACCACAAAGTCAAACGTAATTGTTCTCTTGAAATCTGGAATGCTTACTCTGTCACTATTTCTGTGTAATTAAGCAATATGCCTGTATAGCGCTACCCAAGGATCTAATGTTACAACAACAACAACAACAACAACAACAACTACAAAATGTAACAACTCATCGGTATGGGTCATCCCACAATGTAGTCTTAAATATTTTATATGGAGCTATCAAATGATCTGCTCATGTTCATTGGAGATGAATGCAATTTATACATTCACTGAATTATATGTGCTAAACTATTCAACCCAGAAGTCTCAGTAACACTTCTAGGAATCCCCAGTTTGTATACTCTCTTGTTATTACCCTCCTCTTACTTTCTAAGAATATGTCCACAGTGTTCGCTGCCTTTTCACCTTTCTCCTTTATAAATATTTATGAGGGCTTTAGTGAAAGTGACCCCTTCCACCCAAGCCAATGGATTCATTCCTGATAGACACACAATGACATAGGCATCCATGTTTTAATTACAAGCACTTTCTGCGGAGTAATTGAGGGCATATATATATATAGGGATACCCAGTAAACAAAAAACGTTATACAACATTTTGTAACGTTATTTAACGTTATATAACGTTTCTCTAAGGCTCCTCACTATGGCATAACGTTATATACAATTTTAGAACGTTATTTTGACGTAAAATAACGTTTTTATGTTAGCTGGGTAAGTATATGTTGACGACCCAACTACTTCCCCATAATCATCAAATGTAAAAGGTCATTATGAGACTTGCGGTCACTGCCATAAATATATACAAAACACTTACCCATCTCTCTGCTGTCAGAATGTGAAACTCTTAAACTATTGGCATGATGTATGAATCCACCCATGGCCCGGGCTACATTTATATATGCATCATGACATCCTAGGAAACAGAAACAGCAATTGAAGGTGGGTTATTTGGGGCTAGCTACGGTATCTATGCTGTGTTGAGGAAAGCACATATACATTACATGTCTCAGCAGCTTGATCATGTCAACTGAATCAAGACTTCAATTGGAGGATACCATACCGCCGCGATAAAGGCCTATGGCGCTCTTCAATTCAGCTGGGCTCTTGACCCCGGCACTTATACAAAATAGGCACTTATTTAAGGTCGTGTTGTAGTGCTTTCAAAACCATCATTTTTATTTTGTTCTCCCAGCCTATGGTACTTACAACCTTATATAAATTATATATATATATATATATATATATATATATATATATATATATATATATATATATATATATATATATATATATATATGTATATATATATATATATATTATATATATATATGTATTAGTGGTATAGTGCACAGGGGAACAGAAAGACAGTTGTCCCAGCTACAAACTGACCACAACTAACCTGACACATATACTGACATACTGTACAGCTATAAGAGTGTATTAGCTATACTAATTACCTATATAAATTATGACAGGAACACTCCGCTGTCGGTATCAAATAGTTCCATAAAACTGTAGTACTAATTATACCTGTACATGCCACAGTTTATTTATACATTCTGGGAAGCATGGATTGGAGGAGAGTTCTTCATTAAGTGGCTAGTTACTGTAACTACCATGTACCTTAAGGATGTCCATAGCCAATGATACACGAGCAGTCAGGTGCAATCATTTGTATCACTTTCCATTGCTGTATAAGTATAGCAGGGTACAAAGCACGGTCACATATCGTATCCTCATGCTGAAATTATTTTTACCAATGATGCAAACTAATAATCAGTTCCTATTAGAATATGATATCAAAGGGATTTACCCACCATCTCCTCCACTTCGAAAACTAAATTCTTCTAAATCTTAGGCAACTCAAGGTTGTAGATAAAGCTAATGAGGGATCACTTACTGTGTCGAGACTTGTAGTTAAATTATTTTGTGGGGACTCAGGATTACCACAGGGCATACAGTAACCTGAACAGACAGCTTTATTTAACCTCCCCTATCTGTACATTTCCACAACACTGAAAGGGGCAGTTAAGAATTTTGCAAAAAAATGTGATCAAATCATTGATAACTAGATGAGAAGGGATAAATTTGGTCTCACTGTGATCATTGTAATTACCAATCTCAAGTAAATGGGGGAAAAACACTTAATAATGCGTGTTGCAGCACAGGTCTATGGCCCCAGGTGAAGCTGGGTTTTCCATTTATTAATATCCATTTAAATGCGGTTTAGTAGATAACATAGGATGGGTTTCAAAGGTCAGTTTGCCTAGTTTTATGATGCTACTAGTATCCACTGCTCATTTATGTCCTATGCTTTGATAACATTTATAAATGCACCCCGGATCGTTTCAACATGGCCAATGCAATTAGATTGGGTTGTGATATGGTTATTATCCTGTGAATGAGTGACCTTAAACCAGTATTTGTTGGTGTGATGCACCAATGCAGCGTTGGGGAGCTACTCGCCAGCATTGCAGTGGTGAATCCTGCAATCCCTTTGAGAGTGTCTAAAACTCAGAATGATACTATCAATGATTTAAGGACATCAATGAATGCACCAAGGCATGGCTGCAAAGAAACTCACAGGAGCTGTACTCGTGTATCGCAAAGTGCGTCACACATTGAGGTATTGTGCCACATTATACCACAGTGGGTACAGAGAACAAAGCATTTCACACCTCTTGTATACTGCAGACAGCTAGTGGTATAAATAGGTTGTAGGCATTGTACCAAGCTGTAGGGGTATTCAGTGAAGGGAGCCTATAACACTCACTTCACTGTATTTCGTGTACAGCTTGGTACTCCTCCTATAACTACTACATAAAAGAGGTAATCCACCTGTTGTAGAAGCAGACTCATTCATTCAAGTTCAATTACTCACTTGTAAAAATACCTGCTTCGATATATCCTCAGTCTAATAGTCTTTATTGATTCCCCGACCTCTGGACACCTATCAACCTTCTCAACACAGCCCTCTCAAACATCTCTCAAGAAGCTGCTGAAAGCTGCCCTGGTGGACCGCCTCCTCCCCTCCCCTCCTCTTAATACTTACCTCTGTGTCTTCTTGTACTACAAAGTGCTGTCAGTCACTGTAGAGGGGTTCAGGACACCCCAGGAGCCCTCTCAGGTCTCATCTAACGTCATACACATGATAGAGGATATCCCAGGGTGGCCAGGTATGGCAGGGGGACTCACTAGATGGCACAACTAGTGAGGGTTATGGCAACTGGAAGGGCTTTACCACTGTTCTCTCCCTGTTGACACCCCAAGGCACTGTACTGATAATATAATTATCTGTGTGTAGCATGTCTGGTGCAGAAACAACAACATAGTTGACTTTATACTTAAACAGGTTTATAGCACCTTTTGGTGGGAAGATATGCTAAGATATTAAACCTTTCAAAACAAAATAAACTATCCAAATATCAGAGTACTAACCAGTATATGTGTATACAGGGCATCTAATAGTGCCGAAACTGCTACTGTAATCGCGCACCAACCCCAACATACAGGTCCCCTGCTGGGCAGATCGCCCATTCCTTACAACTAATACCTATACATGCAAATATGCTATCGTAGCCTAATTCAAATGGCCATAATAATTCTATTAATTGCAATTACCATGACCAGTCCATAGATGTGCTTCACTGTAAAAAGTTGTTGTTTGTGAACAGCAAAATTTGCTGTAAGTGTACAGTACTTTAGCTGTAAATAATAATACAGCAAATTCTACTGTACATGTACAATTATGTTACTGTACATGCAGGTTACGGTCGTGACTTGTAGATCTACAGTACTTTTCCCTGTAATATGTACACGAGAGGTCGTGGGATCGATCCTAGGTCTAGCCACCTCTCAGTGCTATTTGGTGTACAGGAACACTACTTACTTCTAACAGTGTTGGTTAGTTGATGGCTGTGTCTCACGACCTTGAGCCAATGTTTTTGTCTCTGACCGGGTGCCGTCTCTGACCAGGTGCCGTCTCTGACCGGGTGCCGTCTCTGACCTGGTGTCAGAAAAACGTGTTTTTTTAATGTTAATCTATACTCATATATATACGGCTAGATAAAAGCGTTATGGCAGCTCTTATGTAATTATCATTAGCCTCCTGCTGTTGGTAGAACATAACTAAACTACCAAAGTGACATCCGGTCAGAGACGGCACCCGGTCAGAGACGGTACTTGGTCAGAGACGGCACCTGGTCAGAGACAAAAACATTAGCTCAAGGTCGTGAGACACAGCCTGATACGATGATAATTAAAGCTTCCAGCCCCAAAACACTGAGACGCCCCATTGGCTTAGCAGTAGCGATGCCTGAGGAAGTTGGGCGATAATGTGACGTAATGCATGGCACGCCGCCTGGCGATTAACAGGAGCACTTCTGGTAGTTTCCTAGTATAGATTATATACCTGATAAGGTATTCCATCTTCAAATAAAATATCTTCGGTATTCAGAAGAGTAAATTGAAAAGCGTTTCCAGGCCTTGAGAGAAATCACTATTGGATGTTGTACATAAAAGGCACATGCCATGCAGTCACATAGTTTTCGTGCTGATGCATTTTACTGGTCATGTGAAGAATTCCTAAACTATAACTAATGGCCAAACCTTACATCTTTATTTTATGATGAGTTATCCCCTTTTGCCTTTTTATCAAATAAACCTAGATGTGTGTAGAGAACATCTCTACAATCTATTCTAAAAGGAAAACAGATCCTGCACAACTGATACACTTCAGAAAGGAAATATCATTATGAAAATGTATATGACATTTGCACAGTATTTAGTCGCCTTTAAGACACTGAAGTAACATCATATTTGAATAAATTCTAATGTTCGTACAGTGATATATGCATGAATTTAGGCAACGTAGATGTAACAGGTGCATTAGAAAGTTGACATTTCCCCCCAGTTTGATGTTTGACATTGGGTCTGAGGTTCACTAAAGTTAAACTACATCATGGAAATATAACATCAGTGTAACAATGACCGATTTGCTGGGAAGTAGACTCACCAGGGCTTAATTCACATGATGACGAAGAACTCAACCTAAAATCAATATGCTACCTTGAAATAGTTTCTATAAGGGAACCAAAGGGGGCAGAAAGGAAGCAGGTCACATAAGGAGGGCAGTTGTCAGCCAGAAGGCCGATTGGATGGGATGAATAATACAGAGAAGGATATAAAAAAAGTAAAACTTGGCAAAGTATTCTATACAAAGAGGTACGATAGGACAGAGGGAGGATTGGGACTGCCGGAGGTGTTTTTGAGATGAAACTAACAAGTAAAACATTGCGTCTTAAGCCTCCCATTCCACCAGAGACAAAAGTCCATTATGTGAGAGTATGTCTTTAAACACAGCGTAAAAAGGAGCATCAACTTCAGTATACTTCGAGAGAGAAAGAGCCCGGATAGAAAAATTCCAGAATAAGCAGGCTACGAGAATAGAGTCCAAGAAATCATTGCCTCACTAGCAGTTTGGGAATGCTAGACTCTAAAGGGAGCCATTCATTGTATGAGGAGACAAGAGTATTGCCTGACTCTCATTAAAATTCTTGACTAGGGAAACATAGTTGTTTTGCAGAGAGTGTCATTAATCAACCTAAAGCACAATTTCATCCCTTACAGGAACTATTTTACTCAGACATACCATTCATACAGTGACAGCAGATGCATCCCTCTAGGAAAATATGACATATTTTCATACATTTTCCAGGCTTCCAGTTGAACGCATGTTTCCCAAATGTTGTCAATACTTGTAAAAAAAAACCCATCAAAGTAATGAAGAAAGAGCAACTGTTTTTAAGGGAGAAGAACACAGTACAGACATTTTCTCAACTTAACTTGGGGATTTACTAACTTGAAAATAGAGTACAGACTTCATAAAACATTTCTACTGATAGAAACTTACTGACAGCAAAATCCATTAGCGAATATGCTGACTTCAGATGATGAATTCCTGTAGAATCTAGTTGATTGGAAAACACTAGCTATATACTGTAGAAGGTACTAAAAGGGTTTTATTGACCCGGCACACCTCATAATTTACTAGGACTGTGTCTCCTAAAACACAAAGTCAATTGCCTTAAGTTTTTTCATTTAAATTTCAATATCCCCTTAAGTTTTGTTATACTCAACATAACAATTTCAAAATATATGAAGTTACCAACTAAACTGTTCATATGTACCAGAGATGATTGCAATGTATTTATGCATACACTGCATTGTATATGCTGAATTTAGCCCTCTGTCTCTTCTACAGTAACACTTTTATGAATCCCCAGTTTGTATACTTTCTCATTATTGCCCTTATCCTACTTTCCGAGAATATATGCATAGTTGGTGATGGCTGTCTTTTCACCTTTCTCCTTTCTCCTTTACCGTATAAATGTCCATGGCGGTTTTAGTGAGAGTGGTCTCTTCCATTCAAGCTAATGGATGTGTCCCTAATTGACACTCCATGACACAGAGTTTAAAGTCATCAATGATTAAATTACAAGCAATTTAGTGTTTACACATAGAGTGCACTACCTCCCCTATAAATCATCAAATGTAGATTGCTGCCATGAAAATATATTGATCACCTACCAACCCTTCAATCCTTTGCTGTCAGGGTCAAATAGCTGCCTTATCCCAACAAGAGGACAGCCTATATAAATTACGTGTCTTATATAAGGCTCAGTGTTATATACGGCTCGGTCACACGGGTTTTAAAATTCAGATCAAATAATTTCTTAAGCCAAGATAATTGTTGTAGGATTGTTATGGGGCTCAAAAGAAAATGTTCTGTTGCTAACGTTTTCGTATATATATATATATATATATATATATATATATATATATATATATATATATATATATATATATCCTTAGCACAACCATAGCGTACTGATGTGGGGTGTAAAAAGGGGCTTCCAAACGCCAGTGCTTTATGTCAGGGGACCCCCAGAACGTACTGATGTGGGGTGTAAAAAGGGGCTTCCAAACGCCAGTGCTTTATGTCAGGGGACCCCCAGAACGTACTGATGTGGGGTGTAAAAAGGGGCTTCCAAATGCCAGGATTCTGGAGATTAGATAGCCCCAAACGCCAGTAGTTTTCACACATTTCAAGGATTTCAATGTAATAAATAGGGTCAAAACTACACAAGATTATTACTTTTTCTTCTACAACATATATCTATGACATAAGGTACAAAGACTACTGCCTTTCTGTACTACATAGCTGTATGGTTTATCTATAATAATTGACCTTGAAAATGGCTTAGATCCTAATTATGCAATATTTCAAATATCATATCAAATTTAGTAATCGATTTTGTTATGATACAACATCTCAATTCAAATTATTTTGAGTTGTTAGTATGATGGAATACTTCAAGTTTAGCATCATGATATCATTTGATTGATTATACCATATAATATAATAAATTTCATGCTAATTAGCATTTGTTCCCAATACACATTAGCAGGACTTGGCACTTCTGTCTGTGATATGCATCAGATGGAATGAAAACATTTTAATACGTTTTGGTACACTGTAGCAACTTACTCCTATACTAGATATTTGTGCTCTTTCACTACAAATTAAAAGTAAAACGTTTTACAACGTTACAGCAGAGGGGTTTCTACAGTCCTTTCATATCACAAATTGAAAGTAAAACGTTTTAGAACGTTATGGCAGAGGGATATCTACAGTCCTTTTATATCACAAATTGAAAGTAAAACGTTTCAGAACGTTATGGCAGAGGGGAATCTACAATCCTTTTATATCACAAATTGAAAGTAAAACGTTTTAAAACGGTATGGCAGAGGGGTATCTACAGTCCTTTTATATCACAAATTGAAAGTAAAACGCTTTAGAACGTTATGGCAGAATGATGTCTATAGTGCTTCATACTACAACTTGAAAGTAAAGTATTCCCCTCCCCTCCCCCACCCATATAGCCAAGGCAGATAACACAAGTGCCCCAGACGGGGGTTGCTGTGTCACTTGTCGATTTTAAGAAATGCCAATGTCCCTTGTCAATTTCAAGAAAAGGGTCTCGTCACTTGTCACTGACACTGTAAAAATGTCACCAGGTCTCATGTCACATGTCCATTTTAAGAAATGCCTATGTCATTTGTCGATTCTAAGAAATAGGTCTTGTCACTTGTCACTAGGCTCATGTCGATTTATCGATTTTACCCGCCTGGGGCCCTAACACAGCTCCTGGTGGCTTGGCGTCACAGCTTTCTCCCCCTACCCCCTACCCCCCACTCCCCCGGCACATTACCCAAGACCCTACCCATAGGCATTGTAGTTGGCACCTTTGCCTTTGGCGCTCACACCTTACCCATGTAGAGAGCATTGTGCTGCTGCCAGAAGGGCTGGGGGTATGGGTAATATTTAGCAATTTTCCCAAGCTCTAGGTGCGGGTAATACAAGGGTTTTTCCTTTGGAGCACTCAGACCGCCTGTGCGGGTTATAGGATTTTCCCAAAGTCGGGCTGAGGGTTATACGCAAGATGCTGATAGTAAGCGGGAATTTAGGGTAACATGATGTGGTCCCCAGTAATGATATCTAACATGATACGGTCCCCAGTAACGATATCTAACATCACGTGGTCCCCAGTAACGACATATAACATGATGTGGTCCCCAGTAACGACATTTAACTTGATGTGGTCACCAGTAACGACATCTAACATGATGTGGTCCCCAGTAACGACATCTAACATGATGTGGTTCCCAGTAACGACATCTAACATGATGTGGTCGGCCGATGATATTTGCACGAGGAGCTCGTGCGAATAACGGCCGCTATTTGCACGAGGAGCTCGTGCGAATAGCGGCCGTTATTCGCACGAGGAATCGGTGAGAGAGGCGATTATGAGAGAGGCGACCTACACGAGGAATGGCGAGAGAGGCGACCTACACGAGGAATGGCAAGAGAGGCGACCTACACGAGGAATGGCAAGAGTCAATCTACACGAGGAATGGCGAGAGAGGCGACCTAGACAAAGGGTCACCCCATGTAGAATTTATGATACACTCTATGTCATGTCACTTATTATTTCCTCATGTAAGAGTATGCTTAAAAGTAGCTTATTCAAGTACTTTAATACCACCTGGAGCTAAGAGCTATCACCTCACCGTATTATGATTGCTGAGATGCAACCAGTAATTGATCACTAACATTTTCCAAATTCTGATGGGGAAGTTCATGGGTATTCAGGTCGCCTCTCTCGTCGTCACGTCACCTCTCTCGTCGTCACGTCGCCTCTCTCGTCGTCACGTCGCCTCTCTCGTCGTCACGTCGCCTCTCTCGTCGTCACGTCGCCTCTCTCGTCGTCACGTCGCCTCTCTCTTCGTCACATCATTAAAACAAATCCCTGCAGGGAAGCGAACCCTGGCCAAAGACATGGGAGACGGACATGCTGACCATTACACCATGCTTTTACTTGCTGAGATGCATAAGAAAAGTTCATGTTATCCTCATGCATGTCCCCTCTCTCGCCATGTCCACGCACAGTCGCCTATCTCGCCATTTCCTCGTGGGGTCGCCTATCTCGCCATTTCCATTGGGGTCGCCTATCTCGCCGTCTCCTAGTACCGTCGCCTATCTCGCCGTTTCCTCGTGCAAATAGCGGCCCTTATACGCACGAGTTCCTCGTGCGAATATCGCTGGCGGATGTGGCCCCCAGTAACTACATCTAACATGATGTGGTTCCCAGTAACGACATCTAACATCATGTGGTCCCCAGTGACTACATCTAACATGATGTGGTTCCCAGTAACGACATCTAACATGATGTGGTCCCCAGTAACGACATCTACCGTAAATTTCCGTGTACTACCCGCCGGTAGAACGCGAAACCAAATCGCCAGGGCGGGTTATAGAAATATCCTAATGTCTAGGTGCGGGAAGTACGAGAGTTTTTGGATTTGGGTATTTCAGAAATTGCTTTAAACTCACCCCTCCCCTAAGCTAGGTAGCATCTAAGGGGGCAGGGGGGGGGGGGGCACAGTGATGCTGGGCTTGAGTTTGGTATGGGCGGTCACAGCTTTCCCCCCCCACCCATATAGCCAAGGCAGGTAACACAAGGGCCCTAGACGGGGGGTTGCTGTGTCACTTGCCGATTTTAAGAAATGCCAATGTCCCTTGTCAAATTCAAGAAAAGGGTCTTGTCACTTGTCATTGACACTGTAAAAATGTCACCAGGTCTCATGTCACGTGTCCATTTTAAGAAATGCCTATGTCATTTGTCGATTCTAAGAAATAGGTCTTGTCACTTGTCACTAGGCTCATGTCGATTTATCGATTTTACCCGCCTGGGGCCCTAACACAGCTCCTGGTGGCTTGGCGTCACAGCTTTCTCCCCCTACCCCCTACCCCCCACTCCCCCAGCACATTACCCAAGACCCTACCCATAGACATTGTAGTTGGCACCTTTGCCTTTGGCGCTCACACCTTACCCATGTAGAGAGCATTGTGCTGCTGCCAGAAGGGCTGGGGGTATGGGTAATATTTAGCAATTTTCCCAAGCTCTAGGTGCGGGTAATACAAGGGTTTTTCCTTTGGAGCACTCAGACCGCCTGTGTGGGTTATAGGATTTTCCCAAAGTCGGGGTGAGGGTTATACGCAAGATGCTGATAGTAAGCGGGAATTTAGGGTAAGATGATGTGGTCCCCAGTAACGATATCTAACATGATGTGGTCCCCAGTAACGACATTTAACTTGATGTGGTCACCAGTAACGACATCTAACATGATGTGGTTCCCAGTAACGACATCTAACATGATGTGGTCCCCAGTAACTACATCTAACATGATGTGGTTCCCAGTAACGACATCTAACATGATGTGGTTCCCAGTAACGACATCAACATGATGTGGTTCCCAGTAACGACATCTAACATGATGTGGTCCCCAGTAACGACATCTACCGTAAATTTCCGCGTACTACCCGCCGGTAGAACGCGAAACCATATCGCCAGGGCGGGTTATAGAAATATCCTAAAGTCTAGGTGCGGGAAGTATGAGAGTTTTTGGATTTGGGTATTTCAGAAATTGCTTTAACTCACCCCTCCCCTAAGCTAGGTAGCACCTTAGGGGGCAGGGGGGGGCACAGTGATGCTGGGCTTGAGTTTGGTATGGGCGGTCACAGCTTTCCCGCCCCCCACCCATATAGCCAAGGCAGGTAACACAAGGGCCCCAGACGGGGGGTTGCTGTGTTACTTGCCGATTTTGAGAAATGTCAATGTCCCTTGTCAAATTCAAGAAAAGGGTCTTGTCACTTGTCACTGACACTGTAAAAATGTCACCAGGTCTCATGTCACGTGTCCATTTTAAGAAATGCCTATGTCATTTGTCGATTCTAAGAAATAGATCTTGTCACTTGTCACTAGGCTCATGTCGATTTATCGATTTTACCCGCCTTGGGCCCTTACACAGCTCCTGGTGGCTTGGCGTCACAGCTTTCTCCCCCTACCCCCTACCCCCCACTCCCCCGGCACATTACCCAAGACCCTACCCATAGGCATTGTAGTTGCCACCTTTGCCTTTGGCGCTCACACCTTACCCATGTAGAGAGCATTGTGCTGCTGCCAGAAGGGCTGGGGGTATGGGTAATATTTAGCAATTTTCCCAAGCTCTAGGTGCGGGTAATACAAGAATTTTTCCTTTGGAGCACTCAGACCCCCTGTGCTGGTTATAGGATTTTCTCAAACTCGGGGTGCGGGTTATACGCGAGATGCGGGTAGTACCCGGGAATTTGCGGTAACATGATGTGGTCCCCAGTAATGATATCTAACATGATACGGTCCCCAGTAACGACATCTAAAATGATGTGGTCCCCAGTAACGACATATAACATGAAGTGGTCCCCAGTAACGACACCTTACATGATGTAGTCCCCCATAACGACATACGATATGGTACCCAAGCTTGTGACATAGGGGTACATTGTATCGGACCATGTGACATACGGGGGTACATGTTACCACAGCATGTGAGGCCATGTGTTCTATCATGGCTGGCCGTGCATTTCCCATTGAAAACAGTGGACCAACGTTCATGGTGTTGGTCAGAGGACCAACACCATGCTCTGACGTCATTAGAGCAAGTTGCCTGGCAACTTGGTGTTGTCAGAGCATGTTGCACAGAACATCACGTCGTCATGACGACGTCACAAACATGACGTCACCAACAAGATGGCGGACATCAAACCACTGCCGATTTATGGCCTCTAAGTAGTGAAAAGGGTTTATATACAGCAAACTGTAAGTAATATACTCAAATTGTATTAAACCACAATTAGGCCATGACTAGACCATGATAGAACCATGTTTACACATAGGTTTGTCGTGTTGGATCCCCTGACCAACCCACTCGGCCTTGATGGCTTCGCCATCTTGGCCTCATGGGTTGGTCAGGGGACCAACACTCCAAACCCATGTGTAAACACGTAGACCTGAGGGTAGATCATACCACACCATGTGGCATAAGGGTATGTGATACCAATCACATGAAAAGGGGCACATTGTATCAGGGCATGTAAGCAGCTAATGTATTTCTACTATAATTAATAACAGAAGTGCCAAAACGTTCTAAAACGTTTTATTTTTGCAATCACGCTGCCATAGTGGACCCATGCGTATTTGGAACCTATATCAGACCAGCTAATGTATTTCTACTATATTTGAATACAGAAGTGCCAAAACGTTCTAAAACGTTTTATTTTTGCAATCATGCTGCCATAGTTGACCCATGCGTATCTGGAACCTACATCAGACCAGCTAATGTACATCTACTATATTTCCAGAAGTGCCAAAACGTTCTAAAATGTTTTTAGTTTTGCAATCATGCTGCCATAGTAGACCCATGCGTATTTGGGACCTATATTAGACCCAAAAGAAAATATATTTTGTGCATTTTATAACAGAACTACCAAAGTGTATTAAAACGTTTTTGCTTTACAACTACACCTACACTAGGAGGTTCATGTGTATTAAGGTTTGACCACACCAAAGAAATGTGCATTTGTTATAGAACTGCCAGAACGTTTTAATGAGTTTTGCTTTTGAAGCTAGACCTACCAGAGTGGGACAATGTGTATTGGGCATCACAATTTATATTAAACAAAGAGAGAAATCAGTCCTTGAATACACATTATTACGTTCTGGGAGCCAAAAACTTGAAAAATCCATTACACATATTACGTTCTGGCAGCCCTATTACAGAAAGCACTGGCATTTTGAGGGCCATTCAGGGTAGTTCAGTTTATGGTGTATCTGCAATATTCACAATCCCTGCAACTCATGTTATGGCTGTGTCTAATGAGGTTGTAACAATTGAAACATCTTTGACCGGGTCTAGTCTTGACCGGGTCTAGTTTTTGACCGGCAAGCGTCAAAGACGTTTTGATTGTTACAATCTCATGAGACACAGCCTTTTATGTTAATATAAAAATATAGAACAAGGAGGAACAGGCATGAGACACAGCCTTTTATGTTAATATAAAAATATAGAACAAGGAGGAACAGGCAGACAGTTGTCACAGTTGTACACTGATAACCACTATCCTAACACATACTGACATGCAGCTCTATGGGTACATCCACTCTCCTAATTACTTAGCAGGAACCCTCTGAGCACTGGCACTGACAGTGTCAGGTTCAAATAGGCCGGAAAGAAATGTAGTACTTATTATACACATGCATGCCACGGTTTATTTTCCGATTCCAGGAAACATGGACGGAAGGGGAGTTCGTCATCACACACAGAAAGGTGAGAGTCATTGTCGCTAAAACTACCCACACCTGAGGGTTAGGCGCTGCCTGACTCTCAGGTGAGGGTAGTTTTAGCGACAATGACTCTCACTTTTCTGAGGGTGATAGAGGAGGAAGATGCTGTAGCTATGCCCTCTACCTTTAGGACGGTCCATAGCTGATAAAGCAGCAGTGTTATACAGTGCATTCATATGAATCACTTTCCATCACCAGATATCAGGGCACAAAACACATGGATATGTTTAAGGAGTGTATAGTTTTTCAGAATTAGATTTTGGGGTGTAGATATATCTGCAAACATTGCCATGGAATTATTTTGCCGCAACTACACCATCCACAAAGCACCACTCCTTATCAGTACACCGCTATTCTTTGGCTCCCTTTACGACCAATCCCTTAGTCAGAATAGCCTAACCAAGTTCATCATTTTTTGTCTCCCTATACAACCAACCTAGGTTAGATAGTTAATATTGTCTGCTTGGTCGGTACTGGCCAACTCACCTTAGTCTTCTCCATTTCATTGAGTTTAGGCTAAGCCCCTTGGAGTAAGGCAATATATATATAGTCATTATGTTGTTATGGCTCAGTCACTTTTGAATAGCACTTGGTCATGCCTGATCAATGTCCCTATGACTAACCTGGGATAGCTACTTCAGACCAAGGGCCAGGGCATTTAAATTTTCTGTTTAATGGTTAGATGGTTACTGGACATCAAACTGTCCCTTGGGGGCAGATGTTAGCAGGATAAGAGGTTCTCTAGAGGAATTGACATTCCATTAGCCAATCAGCCAGTGGGATTTACCATTTATGGTTGGCGTGATGCATCGAAGCTCTAATTGTCTTTATGATGTACCAATGCAGCACCCTGGAATACATGATGATGCTCAGAACCTCAGGGTAAGAGTCTGAGTGCAGTAACTTGAACAGGCAGGTTTATTTACCTTCCTCATCTCAAAAATTCAACACGCCTTGTCAGTCTCATGATGAAAAGGTACATAATGCATTAATTACATGAAACACTCTATTACCCTTGAGGGGTTGACCAGAGAAGAGCAAGGACAGAAAGAGGAGTGTGTGTCAACTGAGGAAAGCTTCAACTAGAAGGGCCATATCGGATATCGTAGCTGACCTTTTGGGCACTGTCGGTAAGCACATCGGCATGCTGGCGCCTACATAAAAGTACCATAATGGCCCATTTAAGCGCAGGGATCTCAAATAAGCGCAGGTCTCATTTAACCGCAGGTCTATGACTCCCCTGAAACCTAAAATATCCCTCTATAGGGACTCATGTAAGCGCAGGTCCCTGTATAACTGCAGGGGGGAACAGGAGTTTCAAATTTATAAGCGCAGGGGCGCTTAAACGGGTCATTACGGTACCTGTCCTCACATAAAATCTATTATATGTCAGGGCTACACTCGTGCATCAGGCAAACAAAGTGAATAGCAGATAAGGTATTGATCCGTCCATTAAGGTCTTACTCAACTCCTGTAGAAACAGATTTATTTATTCATATTTGATATTTTCCTCAGAAGGAAGCTTGCTTCAATATGATCCCTGCTCTTTCCTTGATGTTCCCCATCTGGGACCATGCCGAGTACAGCCCTCTCAAACATCGGACAGCACTCTACAAGAAGCTGCCCTTGTGGACCCCCCCTCCCCTCCCCATAAGACCTCTCTGTCTTCCTGTATTACAAAGTGCTACAAGTCCCTGTATGGGGCCTATAGGAGTGCTCTCGGGTCTCATCTAAGGCCATATACCTTGTAGGGGACATCCTAGTATGCATGACGGGATGCATGACCAGGTACTTCCAGGGTGAGTAACTAGGTGGTATGACTAGCAGTAGTTATGGCTCAGTCTCACGACTTTGTAACAATTGGATCGTCTTTGACCGGGTGACGTCTTTGACCGGGTGACGTCTTTGACCGGGTGACGTCTTTGACCGGGAGGCTAGAAAAGGTTGGGTTTTTTTGGTGTTTTTTTCCATATATCTCGTCTATTTGAAAAAGTGCATGCCGATGGTAATTGCATAATATTTGGACAGTGCAGCTCTTCAAATGCACGTGATATAGAAAGTAACAAATTTGACCGGGCAGTGAAAATAATATAACAAATTGCTATAATGCACCTAATAGGGCCTACACATAAATATAACAAACTTTAAATAAATTTCCTCTTATATAGTGTTAAATATCCTTTGACTTTTTCCACCCATTTCTTACTATATATGCCTAATTTATGCTATAATAATGCTCCCGGTCAAAGACGTCACCCGGTCAAAGACGATCCAATTGTTACAAAGTTGTGAGACTGAGCCTTATAGCAACTAGAATGTGCTTTGCTGGTGTTTTCTCCCGAGTGGCAACCAAGGTATACATGTACAGATGCCCCGTGTGCACGACAATTATGTTTGGACCATCCCTTAAGGGTTTAGATATTGCTAACAAGTTGATCCATATACAGATATTCTTGCAAACCACTAGAGATTTGCGATAAGGTGACTAGACTATTCCGGTTGCCACTTTTCCTAGTACACTTATTGTACTATCTTGGATAACTCTCTACAGAGGAAGGGGGTTGCCAAGGATGGTTGGTACAGCCAGATAGGTTAAAGGAATATTGTATAGAATGTATTTAAAATATAGAGCGAAACAAAATACGAAAAGTATACTGACGTATGCAGGAAGGATCACATACATTGTGTGTTGGCAATAAAAGGTAGACAGTTGCTAAGCATTCAGACATTTCCATTGCCTAGGGACAATCTCCAGAGAAGAACACTGTCATCTATAAGCTGAGCTGTGCAACTTAGGTCTACATCTAACTGATGTAACTAATCTAACTAGATTCTTGCTACAGCATGAAACATAGCGATGTGTGCAAGACCCCTTGCACAAGGCAGTTCTACACACAATGCACATGTAGAACTCGATAAACAGTGTACCAAACAACAGCCATGTCCATTCATTTCAACATGCTCTTTCCTTGTCCTGAAAGATGAAATTTTGAGAAAGATAAGCAACTCACGCGTTCTTTGGAATCAATTGATACTTTATATATATATACCTTCAGAGGAGATTGGACTGATATTGCTACCAATGAAGCCGTTTTTATTCTTTTGTTCCCACACTGTAAAAAAAATGTCGTCAAAATGACGGTGAATCACCGGCAACTTTTGGGACATAACTTTCACCGTTATTTTGACGGTGACTGTCATCGTCAATTTTACGTAGAATCACTGTTCATTTTACGTAGAATCACCATTATTTTTACGTTGAATCACCATTAATTTTATGTAGAATAACCATTAATAAATTCAGAGTATTCAAATATACAGAGATTCAGCGTTATTGCCAGTGCTATTACAGACTTTGTGAATATTCTATAAGCCTCGTAGGGAGTCTGATTATGGTGACTTTAGTTACTGTAGTATACATCTAAAAACTTACGGATGAGCCATACCTTGACTTTGCCCTGATCCTAGATATGCCACACTGGCGATCTGACTTGCATACTAGCCATGGCCTATACCAGAGGTTTTACTCTATAGGATTGATACAAGGCAGAGTTTCCAGAGGTGGGGATAATTATATGCATAGTATGTTACCACAAAATAGGTGTATAGATCCATATAACTACTTTCTTCTGGATATTATCAAGTGATCATGGTATCTTATCAAACCTTTCACAAGATTGAATTGTTAGATTGTCAAACATATAGATTAATTGAAAATTACCATTATTTCAACATGTATACTCTACTTCAAGGGCTCACACTCTCCAGAAAAATCTTCTTACAAACCAGGCCACCTATCTATGGCAGGATCCGCTATATGTGGCTCCCTCTGGGATTTGACATTAGAAGATGAATTTACGTTGAATCATTGTAATCCAAACCAGGTTAGCATTTAACAAGGATCCACTGTGAAATGGCTGATATTTACGATGCTTCATTGTATTCCAAATAACGGTGAATCAGCATTAAATTTTACAGAGTGAATCTGTAAAAAGTACATCTAATTTTTACAGTGCAGTAAGACTAAATCACCATTGGTTGAGAAGATCTTATCAGAAACAGTATAACCTTCTTAAAGTATAAAAACGGAAATTGTTGAGGGAGTAATGAAGTGGGGACGAGAACTAATTCAACAGAGGTTATTCTATAATGTAAGTGCATATTGGATTGGCTTAAGTGTAGAAGCTCCTCTACACTAAAAGGGATATTGAGTAATATGATTAATATTAGTTCTGTCTTGTATAGATAAGAAAAGTACTACTGTATTGCAGATTATGAAGGCACTTCTTATAGAGGTAGGATACGGTCCTATTTGTATTTGCAGTCCTTGCAATTTCAAATTGATATTAAAGAAAATAATCTCTGAAGGCAATGACCGTGTTGGTGTTATCTTTCACTACTGTTGATAACCATCCTGAGATGTGAAGTTCCCACATTGTCATCATATGATATGCAATCCTGGTAATGAGAGAAGGTGTAGTCCCTTCGCAGATTTCATCAGGGGGGTTCTTTCCTGAATCTCGTCTCCATTTCTGATTAGTAATAATTATATTATATTTTTCTGATCCCTTATGAAATGCGAAACCAGATACAAATGGCTCCTGGTGACCGAAATTGATGTCTATAGTCACAAAATATCAGGCATGATGACGATATAGAAATTCAGTTGCAGTATTATAACAAACTAAGGTTTGATTCTTATTGCGAGATGGCTGAGGGGAAAGGAGGGGCCTGGGGGAGGTGGAGGAACGAGGGATGTGTGTTTTGGGGAGTGTGAGGTGGTGGGGCCGGAAGACATGGTTAGGGAAGGGGAGGTGGTAAAGAGAGCGGGAAGGGGAAGTGGTGGGGAGAGAAGGGGGTGCAGGTGTTAGGAAGAGAGGGAGGTGATTGTAAGGTGCCAGCAAAGACTAGAGTTCTGAGAAAGTGGTGATGCTGATAAGTGAGCAGCTGCTAGTGGATTTGTTGTCATTTCCTAATCCGCACCTGTCACCTGCCCCGGGCAATACACCGCAGACAATAGCAGCAGTCCAGGGACGATTTCAGGTAGCAATGTGGGGCTTACCATAGGTTTAACTTCAATTTCAAAGAAAGATAATAATTATTGTCCTGTCGTAGCCCGGCCTATCGCAGGTCTATGCACTTCGGTGCTTGAATGGAATGTCTTTGCTAAAATTAGGTTTATTCACCAGAGAACCACAGAAGGGTTTGTTAATTTATTATTAGGATATGTATAGGGTTGATTCAGGTAAAGTGGGACATCAGGTAAAGTGGGACAATTAACATTAAGGCCATTTTTAGGGGTTGATTTCTTTCCTGGGTGTGAAATTTTTTTTTCTTTCTTAGAAATATATGTTTGACCCCTCTTAATTGTACCTATCTCACCAAAGTTAAGAGGTAATTATACCTTCTAAATTTTGACATGATATAGGTGAAGAGGTTTTGCCGCTATAAATTCGGAAGTACATAAGAGATAGTAAAATTATTTGTTAGTAGTGGTACTAAGAATAGTAACATGATATTTCAAAATGTATGTAAATATTAAATACATATATTGCTTCTTTACATCTTGATATTTTTTTATTAGTCAGATATGGAAATGAAGTACACTGAGACCTTAAATGCATGTGTCCCACTTAAGCTGAAGGTGTTAGGTAAAGTGGGACGGGCAGATTCAGGTTAAGTGGGACACTATATCAATCCCCTTTCTCAGAGTATCATTACCCGATATGCCTATATTTTGATTTATAAGGAGAAGAAATATCATAGCAAATATCATTACAATACTTAGTTGTGTAAATAATACCAAATTATTAAGCATAACAGCCAGAATAGGGTTTTGTTAGTGCTCCAGATTGTGGTTTATCAAGTGACTTAACTGATAATCATTATTTAGATGAGCGAACCATTGACTTCCATCAGTGAACCATTGACTTACATCATAATTCAGATAATTATTGTGAGATTTCTTGCCTTTAATGATTTTTAATCATACATTATGATGTTAAATGGTAAAATCTGTAGCAAATTCATTTAGAATTGGTATTTAATATACACTGAGGCTAAAACCATAGAAATCATTAACCAATACTACTTTCTTACGATTTGTAGAAATTATTGCCATTTACAGTTATCTATAGTGATTGATATGCCCCCGAAATGCTCCTGCATTACTACCTCATTAACAAAACATTTCATTTTAGATGCTTACAATTAAGAGTATGAGCTATATAATTGTGCATAACATTATTTAGCACTATGTAAAATAATTTGAGGATCGAGATTCAGTTAGGGTACAAATATGTTGTCATGTAACATAATGTAGGGTAGCCTTGCCCAAAGTTAAGGCCAGATTCACAGTATTTTGGCAGTTTTACATTTATACTGTGTATTTGATTCATCCTGTAAAGCACCCTACATAAATTTCCTTAATGTTTTTGATGTAGTCCATCAAAATATATATCTCACCTTCAAAAATTGACATTTACCATTGTTGTCATATGGATTATAAAGCATGGGGGTCAATTCTTATTAATTGTCCCACTTTACATGAAGCAAGTGTCCCACTTTACCAAAAATACAAGTAAAGTGGGACGCTTCAATTTTGAAATGGCATCTCTAAGAAATGGGCTATCTAGGCCACATTGGCTAAGGTATTTCATATATCTTTTATATTTTGGTTTAAAGGAATAAATACTGAAACTATTTGATGTGTTTGACATTTTCTACTATAAGTACCAAATGTGTGAATGGTACATAAAGTCAGAGTATGGCTTAGGTGTCCCACTTTACCTGAATCAACCCTATGTCATTTTCCAGAAAGATAGTACATACGGCAGAACATAAACCTTTCTGCATATTACATAGAGCTTGTAACCTGCCGACTTGGGTAAATTGTGTTAATACCATTCTAATTTCCCTCCGGACAAAAGCAGATTTCTTTTTTGAATGAATCAACTTTAAGATAATTACATTAACTCATGATTACACTGCATTCAACACTGGTATAAACAACAATATTTATTGTAGGTTAAAATCTAAATGATATAAATTTAAATGGTTTATTGTAGGTCTAAATCTACCAACTGTCATTCAACCCCCTATTTACTCTAATCTTGATTATTTACAAATCGTGGCCCACATGGGTCATAAACCTCCTGTTTCGCTGTTTTCTGAAAAGGTAAGCTGTAACTGGATCTTACCAACGTTTTTTTCATTTTACAAGAACCCAGGTTGTTGTTTCTTCCTGTGGCGTGTTTCATAGCATTGGATGGTTGCTGCATGGTTATATTAAAACCAGAAGTGTCCATTAATGCTTTCTGCGTTGTGCTATTGACAGATGGCAGTGACATTTTAATATCAATCTCCCATTGACATTACCCTGTTACCAAGTGTTATGAATCGTTACCTCTGAGTGACTTTTTTCCATTATCATTGCACAAGTTCTGTATTGCATTCAAATGCAACAGGTCATTATATGAAACTTCCCTGAAGGTAGAATTTAGGATCAGGGATCAGCAAAGTCCCTGTTCTCAATGTACCCTGCGGAAAAAGCATATATGGACCTTGGCAACATTTCTGTTTTCACAGGGAGGCTGGACATTATGACCCTGCTACTGTGTATTTCATAACATAATTGCTGCATTATGTGTTGATAACATGAATACCTTTCATTTATATATGTCCTGTTGAGAATAGTCCTGATAGAGTTTTGAATTACTCGAGTTTGATAACAAGTAATGATTACTTGGATAGATGATTGGTCTGTCTTATCATCACAAGCAGTGACAAGCTATCACACTACTCATGCTTCAAGCAATGAAGAATGTATTACAGTTGATCAATGCTGTGAACTTCCTGGAGATTAGTGATAAATAACTAGATTACTCCAGTGGCCACTTTCCCTGACATACCTATTGTGCTCTTTATGAGTAATCAGTATGAAGATTGTTTACACAGTCCTTTAGGGAAGGAGATAACAAAGTGACCGTAACAGATTGTTAGTTCAGATGGAGAGGTTAAAAATGAATAATTATACAGTGTACTTACAACGTTGCGATGTTTGATAAACTTGTGTTGGAGATAGAAGTAGCTTTACATCCATAACAATGTAAGATAGGCATGCATGGTAGACCCTTGATGTACACTAGTTCTACACACAAAAAATGGGATGAGCCTGAAAACAGCAAAGAAAAAGCAAGACCTGTGTCTAATTCCCAAAGCCATGATCCGGATTCATGAGAAAGATGAGCACTGAACCGTTCCATTAAATTCATACTTGATATATCATTTGCCTGTAGAAGATATTGAACTGATATCGCCAATTAAGTCTTTTTGATCATCTTTCCTTTCCCCCAGTAAGGTTAGAGGCAACCATGGGTCAGAAGAGTTGACATCTAGGGAAATAAGACTTTCTGGGAGTTAAAAAAGTGGATGTTGGGTTAGCTTATTAAGAGTAGGAGCGTTTCTACTCTAAAACTGATATTGAATAATAGGATTAAGAGTGGATCTGTTTTGTAAAGATGAAAAAACACACCACTCTATTTCAAATCATATGAGAGCACTGCTTAAGGCGTGTATGTAATAGCCTACGATGGATATCAGTGATGAACAAATACATCTGCCCTACACTACTGTTTAAATCATATGCAATGTCCCCTACATTGTTATTAAATATTGTGCAGTCACAGGTATAAGAAAAGGTATAGTCCCTTCATTTAGTAGATTTCATCAGGTCTTATTTCCTGAACCTTATATTTCTTTCTGAATAGCAAGATCTATGCCTAATGGAATAGGGAGACAGATGCAGTCAGATGGCTCCTGATGACCAAAAGTGACAATTTCCCCCTCGGGCATCTTAAGTATGATGATAATATTGACTTTTTGTTTCTGTATTCTTATCAACTGAGGTTTAATCCTTACTGGCAGGTGGTTGGAGGGCAGGGGCTGGGAGGAGAGGTACTGGTTGGGGGAAAGGAGTTGGGATGGGAGTTATTTATGGAGAGGGATCAGAGAGGGGAGAACTCGAGGGGGGGAAGGTGATGACTAGATATGAGGTGGAGGTGGTAGGGCAAGGAAAGTGATGGTAAGAGTTGGCAGTACGGGGGTAAGTAGCCAGGATATGAGGAGGTGGTGATGAGGACAGGTGAGTAGCTGCTTGTCGAGTGCCTAATCCTGTTGCCTGCCCGGGTAATACATCACAGACAGTCTGGGAACAAATACAGGCAGCAATATATAATACACCTACACACCAACGATGGGAAGAAGAATCTGAGGAGGGATGAAAGGAGGAAGGGTATAAGTAAGGGAGGGAGGGAGAGAGATAGTAAGGCAGCTTAGTTCCAGCGAGTTAACTGGAAATGAGGGGGTTTTGAAGGGAGTGGAGGGGAGAGGGAATCGGAGAGAGAGGGAAGTAGCAGGGGAGAGGGTAGTGGAAAGAAGAGAACACTAAAGGCAAGAATACAGTCCCAACAAGGAAAAAGTACCGCACAGAGAAATCCTCTGGAGGAATCCTTCTTCTTCATCAGATTTATTTGTATGATTTGAAAAGACTGCTTTAGCAATTTTGCCCAGTCATTGATCCATAGCCTTGGGCATTTGTACTATACTAATACAGAAGTAGGAGGTAGGTGGTAAAGAATGTTGATTAAACTACACTCCTGGCTGTGTCACATGACCTTGCGCCAATGTTGTTGTCTCTGACCGTGTGCCATCTCTAACCAGGTGCCGTCTCTGACCAGGTGCCGTCTCTGACCGGCTTGGCTTGATAAGGTCAAAATACCAACAGCAGGAGGCTAATTATAATATGCTGCCCAGAAAGTTTTTTTCTTTATCTGCAAATTGATCACTCCCTTTGTGGATGATCTAGATACCGACGAAGTCTTCCTGTAGTTTGCCATGTGCCGGCATGTACAAGTTGAAAATGCATAGCTGAATAGTTGACCGTATGAAGAAATTCTAACACTACCTGGCAACAAGGCAACTAGACTACTCTGGTGACCATTTTCCAAGGATGCCATTTATTCTATAGGGTGCTTTAAGGTGGTAGGCCATATTTCATCATGCTGTATAGATGCAGCCTGGGTGAGTCTGCTCATCATGGTTGCATTTGGCATCATGACAATGATACAGGGTTGATACACTCAATGTACCAAGATAATGCATGAAAGCAGCCCCCTGGTGAATAGAGTCGCGAGAGAAGTATTAAATTATTTCATACATCATGATGATGAAAAACATAGCACATTGTTGAAATACTCAACATTTAATACGACACTGTCTTTCAAGGGATCATGCCTGCCAATATTGTTCATAAATACACATTAATAAGCGGCCTTAAGAAAATATGTCAAGCTCAAACTAAACATTAAATCACCATGCAGCTTTTGAATGGTTAACCTGTAAGGAATCCCGAGGGGTCCGGAGGGAGGGGAACCTCTTACTCAGGGACTACTGTGGCTATCCATCAGGATGAATGGGTGGAATGAATTATACAAAGAACGACATAAAGAACGTGAAACTTAAACAGGTATGTCCATATACTGAAGCATAAAAGGAATGAGAGAGGATTGGGACCGCCGGATGTGCTTTGGAGATGGAACTGATAGGCAACGCTTTAAGCCCAAGCCCTCCATTGCACACAGAAAGTCCTTTCTGTGGGTGATCTTTGTGTTTCTTTATCCACACAGAAGGAGAGTGACTATCGGCCTGATTATGCTATGAAAGAGAGCGTCCAGTATTGCCAGACTCTAGAAATGAGTCCAACATTGTCAGATTTTCTTGCAACTTGGAAATATTGGATCCTAAAGGAAGAGTCTGAAAGGAGAGACTTGCATTATTGCCTGACTCTTGTTAACATGCATGACTATAGAGAGCATGGTTGTTTTGGAATGGGCACTCTAATGGTTACTTTTTATCCCTGTGCAGAGCTTACGAAGACTTACTGACGTTTTTACCATTAAGGCATCCTTCCATGAAAACATGACATAACATAATGGCTCGTTTAAGCGCCCGGTCTCTCATAGATTTCAAGACAGGCACTTATCCAAGATACATTTTTAGTGCATACCACTTATCTCAATATCCCTGTACCCTGGTGATTTTTCGAGACTGGTACTTATTCAAATCCCGATGCTTAACAGAGGCATTAGAGCTCAAATAGAGTACCGACTACATGAAATATAAATACTGATCGAAAGTGTTAAAGGCTAATCCCCTTGAAGGATGTCACGTAGTTTATATGAACACTCTAGTTGATGAAGAAACATTAAACTGTAGACAGTACTAAAAGGGTTTTATTGACTCTGCACACTTCAGAATTCACTTTACAACAAGGACTGTGTCCACTCATTCGCAAGTCCACAAGTCTAAAGTCCATAATGCTGTTGAAATAATGACAAGGCAATAAGCTTCTTCCTTCCTTTTAGTTATGTTAGTGTTAGACATACAAGTGTGGCCGTGTGTGATCCCTGTCCATAGGTTTTTCTCTATTATCAGGAATGTTCATACTGTAACTGTTACTGTATGTGGTTTTGCTATACGCCCTGCCCAAAGATGTCACTCAAAATCAAACAGAATCACCTCCAAACCCTCATAAGGTGTTCTGTGCACATAGCCCTAAAGATGTACGTTTAAATTTCAATGTAAATTGAAAGGTTTATCAAACTGTACAAAATAATCATTAAATATGTTTAGTTATCAACCGATTTGTTCATGGTTACCTAACATGAATGCAATGTACGAAGTTGCAGCAACACTTCTATGAATCCCCAGTTTATCTCTTTTCTAATTCCCTAATCTTACTTTCTGAGAATATGTTCATGGTGATACCTGCCTTTTCAACTATTTCTTTTATAAAATGTCCATACTATAAATCTCTTCTGTAACTGTATATTCTGACATCCTATGTAAACAGCGATTCGGGGATGGTTCGTTATAAAGGGGCTAGAAATGGTAACTAAACTGTGCAATGAAGACAGCCTATTTGCATTACATGTCTTAGAAGCTAGGTACTGTCAATTGAATGGGGACAGCCATTGGAGAAAGTTACCTCATTAAAGGGCATACCACATTTAAAAAAATGCAGATAACGCCATGGACATAGCAGCCATTGCGGCCAATGATCTCATGAAGGAAGGTGTCAGTGAGAATTTTATCATTGGAATGTATGGTTTTCTGTGGGAGATTGGTACATATTGCTCTTTCTCGTTCCCATGGAAACCATTACATTATTCAAAAATGAAACACTTTGATACTAGTCAATTAGAAATTACATCAGTTACTCTAAATTGAACACAGGCTTTAAAAGCCCCCCTAGAACCAAGATTTTAAAGCTCCCCTGTTTTCTGAATCAGAACATTAAACAGATCACTATTTCTGTGTTAAGTACATTGGTAACTAGGATCTGTGGATAGGGTTATCCACTATAGAGCAATTACTTACTGTGTGGGGTCTGCAAATAAATTATGCTGTGGGGATTCAGGATTACCGCACAGCATACAGTAACCTGAACAGACAGCTTTACTTTACTTCCCCTAGCTTTATTTTCCTACAGAGACCCTATGGGATGGGATTGGTTGGGTTGATGCACAAGTACACTCACCAGGGCTGCATTTATGCATTATGATAACAAAGGGCACAGCACAATAATTGATGCACTATGCCGCCACTGAAGAGTTCAATTGTTTTATTAGTTTTCTTACATGTCTTCTCTTTTCACATCTCTGCACAGCATTTAAATCTATTTTACTTGCTCCGAGTTTCTACATTCCTGCAGTATTTAATATTAATTCATCCGCTTTCTACTCTTGCCAAAGCCCTCATTTTCTTATTCCTGAACAATTTCCCCATTTTATAAGACACTCCCTGTGGGTCTGGTGACAGAGTGTGGGGTTTTAACTGTAATAAAACACCCCCTGCAGGTCTACTACATTGACAGCTGATGTTCTCCCATCATTTTGAGGTTCCCTTCAAGTTAAAAGCATAATTGCTTCTGAGAAAGCCGTCGACAGTTTTTGGTGGGTTGGGACAAACTGTATTTATGAACATTTTGTGATGGAAGGCTGTGGACATAATGTGATGTGGACACTTTGTAGCCTGTGGACAATACGGGGCACAACAAGGTGGGCTATATCTAAGCAATAGACCTTGGTCTATGTTCAGGCATGTATATCAAATATTGTAATGAATATTTTCCACTTTAATGGCAGGCTGGCGTGTGCCAGAGAGAGGGCGGGAAGTGCCGTTGGCTTGCACCAAGATTCACCATGTGACCACACAGAGCGTTCCAGGGAATATAATTATTGGAGCAGGTGGAATGTTGGATGCAGCGATTGATTATTTACTAGTGTTAAGAGTGCGTTAAATTCTAATTCTATTTAAATTTCTATCGTTCATGAAAAATCACTATGATAAAAAAAAAGCTAATTGTACTACGTGATTCATTACGCATACATGAATTTCTTTTCTTGGTTGATAATAGAGCAGATAGATCTAACCGCATCACCAAACATGCTTTCTGCTCATAGATGAGTATGCTTAGTGCTCGCTGAAATACCACCTGACATCTAAAGAGTTTGCAATTATACCGTTGTTACTCAGCAAAGCTAGAAAAAATACCTTTGCCTTCCCATCATATTTCAAATGTTCGATCCAACTATGTCAGGCACTGCCTTGAACAAGACGTTCTCCAAGTATTCATACATTATGAAGACCCTCTGGGAGTGTATCAAACCGATATACTTGATCTGTGTTTATTTGCCATTGTATCATTCATCACCGAAGAAGGCAAAAAGCATAAAAACACCATTTGGCCCCTGAAAGGGTTTGCAAAAGAACAGAGAGGACTGATACAGGAGGGTCTGTTTACTGTCGACTGTTTCAAATAGAGGAGCAGGTATCCGATATCGTAGTTGACCTTTCAGACACTAATGACAAACAGAGTAGAAAGCAGTGCTCTCTCCCCTGTGCGATTTGCTCTTTGTCAAATCGGAGCTTTTATCACAAAAGTTGATACAGGCTGATACAAGCAATATCTACTAATGCTGGAGCTGCAATACACGTTGTGGATATGTGATGGAAAACCTCCGCGGAGGTGTAGTATTTGCAGTAAAACCTCCCAAACTCTACAAACTCCCAATAAACACAAATTGAAACAAACACCTCCCACAGGTGGGCACCTAGAATGATGCAGCTGTGCCTTATTGTAAAAGTGTTGTTATATCATGTACCTGCCCTGACATATGATGCCAATACATGTATGTAGGGTTTTAGATATTGAATACTTGTATAAATGTTTTGTTTGTATAAGGGATACTAACTTCACAGTACAGATGTAAAGCCTCTGTCATTTATGGGCAGCCAACATTGATGTTAGCTACTTTTAATTAGTGGACAAATACTATCTGTAGGATAGTCGGGAATGAGAAATTTAGATGGATTAGTCCATTCAGTGTAATAAATGATGAAGCACATAGTTGGTGATTAACCAAGTTCTTACGCCAACACATCTGGGACAATTCACTTTAAATGTCTTCATATATATGTGACCAGGCTAGGGAAAAGACCCATCCAAGGAGGAATTAGTATTTAAAGTTGGTGTCATACCCTCTAAATGAGTTATCATGAGCTAAAAATTCCTGGTAGTTTAATGGAAATTGCTTTTCAAAGATAAGTTCATATAAATAACTGAAAATGGTAAATAAGCTCTAAAAGCATCACATCCCATAATAAATAGCGATAACTATGAAAAATCAGTTTTATTGATAAATGACCAGATAAAATGGTATTTTTCTGTCTAAATTTGGTTCTAGAAGGAATTTTCACACCCCGTTTTCAGTTTTGAGTAACTGATGTGATTTTTAAGAAACCAGGACAATTATCTCCCATTCTGTGTAATGGAATGGTTTCCATGGCAACCAGAAAATGTCTTATAAATATATATGCTAATTTTCCATAGAAAACGTTCTTTTTGCATTCCAAATATGGAATGTTTGCAGTAAAGATAGAATAATCATATTAAGTCTATTGTATTCTACACAAAAAATTATCCAAGAGCATTTTTACTTGAATTATGCACTCTCTAGCCATTCTAGTTTCCCCCTGCTGGCCAAAGCCAGTACTAAAAATCCCCTGCGGATGGGGCTTTTAGCTAGGTGGGTCACATAATATGCTGATGAGATTTCATTTCACTGAGTGCAGCTAATGCGAGAGTTCGGTTTATAATTATGAGAGACCTTATAGTAAATGACTAAAACTAGTACATCATGGCAGCCCTGTAAGAAGGCTCCAAATACAAGGTCGGAAGGAGGGATGAATGCACCACTGGTGCCTTATTCATTGATCCTGCAGGAAAGTATCATGTCGCCCTAAGAGCATAGTGCAGTCAGGGGAATGTGCTGCCCTTAAAGGGCCAATTGCCAGAACGCTTAGCCTATTCCCCAGAATCATGCCCTGTATTGAGATATGCACACGTTGATTAATTACTGCTGCAATGATTGACTAATGGAAGATTGTACTTTGCCTTTGGTTCTCTCATTTGAAATAATGTTGCATATTTGAAAAACTATTGCATATCCTATACAAATATGCTTATCGTACCCCTGACTGGAATAAGGAGAATCCCAGGCCGTTGACCTACCATATTTTCAGTATAAATACAAGAAATTTCAATTCAATTCAATTCATTATCCCTCATAGATCATAGTAATACGTAAAGGTCTGGCATCAGACATAGAGGGAAGAGCATGCACATTGACAAACAGCAACATATTGGGACATTGAGAGAGCGACAAAAATGTAGGCAGATATATATATATGTAGAAGTATAAAAATGTAGGTAGATATATATGTAGAAATATAAAACTGATGTATCAAAATTATTGGCACATTAATCTCCTGTGTCGTCCTTTCAAGACCTGCTCACTTGATGCATAACACTATTTGTTCATTCATGTTTTATGCTGTTTATCACAGAATGAAAACCTGATTTGATATATTGTCCTCTCTCCCCCCTCTTTCATCGATGTCACCAACTGCATGGAGGCATCAGGGACTCTGCCCAAAATAGCTCTCTCAAACATCAACCAGGAATGTACAAGAAGCTGTCCTGGTACACCCCCCCCCCTCTCCTCCCTCCTGAGTAGGCTTACCTCTCTGTCCTACCGTGGTACAAAGCCCTGTCTGTCCCTGTAGGGGACCCTCAGGAATACCCCAGGAGCCCTCTCTGGTCGCATCCAAGGTCATAAACCTGGTGGGACATCCTCTGGTGACCAGGGGAACTCACTAGGTGGTACCACTAGCGGTGGTCATGGCAACTGGAAAGGGCATCTCTGATGTTAGTTTTCTCCCGAGTGACACCCCAAGGCATGTATTGATGCTTGTGTGTTCATGTCTGGTGCTGAGGAGAAAACATATTGACATTCATACTTGAAGATGTTTGGAGCACCATCTGGTGGGAAGGATCGTAACTAATTGAGGATAAAATGTCCATATGCTTCAAGGATATAATATATGTCAATATGATCTTTTGCATTTTTGTTAGCAAGACTTCTATAATCGCCTGGGGTAAAGGGCTTACAAACCTTTCTTTTTTAAGATTATAACATTGTTCTTAAGATTATAACTTCTCCTTCAAACAACAGGTGGCACCTCTGTTCTATACCTGCATTTTTGAAAAAGAAAGAAGGGTAGGGGGTTTGGGGGTTTGGGGGCTACACAATATGGTGAATAGCGCCCAACATCAAAACCAATTAAAGGTGAAAGTATGGGTACTCAGCTCTATATTTAAGGGCGTGGGGGTTTAAGGAAAGCCGGTTAGTCAAGGCTTACTCACGTTACAGATCTCCATAATTATACCTGTGTTAGTCATAAGTGAGAGCACTGAATTCTTACCACTAGACGATCTGAGAATCTAAATATCAAGCTTGGCCTTTCCAACCCCATTCTCTAGACACATATTATTGCAATAGTAATACAGCAATATGATACACATACATAGAGAAGTTAGCAATTGCATACAAGGATGCAATGAAGATAAAATATCAAAAAAGTGCTGACAGATTGTTGACGGCACTACATGAATGAACATGAAGCCTTGAGGCCGTCTTTCAAGCTTTAAAATACTGCTAGCGAGCTAGTTGACCACATGCGGAGATTGTTGTAAACCATTTGGAGAGTAGCAATAAGATGACCAGACTATTCCACTAGCTGCTTTCCCTTTGACACCTAATATTCTGTTTTGGAATAATCTGTAGGGATATCCTCTAAGAGGAAAGAGATTACCACAGAACTGCATCAGATTGTAGATGTAGTCAGATTAGTGGAATGCTACACTGTAAAAAATAGATGTACTTTCTACAGCGGTCCAATGTAAAACGCTACAGAGATTCACCGTTATCCTGAATACATTGAAGCATTGTAAATAGCAAATAGTTTACGGTGAATCAGTGTAATGTGGCTACATCTTGTATAGGAGATTCAAATAACAGGGATTCAACGTAGTTTGTGTTTTTTGCCTATACCACCAGTTGGAGACACATATGTTATATCCTACCACATGTGTCAATTTGTACCTTAAAGTAAATGATCATAATGCACATAATCATGCTTCAAAGAGCTCGATTTTTGATCGGGGGGAGGGGGGATTTAGACCCCTTCAACATAATTCCGTGCCCCCTCCATTGTTAAGAAATGATAACTCCCTTAGGGGGGGGGAATTTTCGCCGCCTTCCGCGGGGGGGGGGGGGCACAAAACGTTCCACGTGCTCTCGAGGGGGGGGGGCGTAAAAAATTCTGACCCCTCTTGAGGGGGGGGCATAAAAATGTAAGCCCCTTTTTAGCAAAAAAGCCAGCGCGTTACTATAGTTCAAAGGGGGGGGGGCGAAAAATTTTCGCTGCCTTCCGCGGGGGAGGGGGCACAAAACATTCCACGTGCTCTCGAGGGGGGGGGCTTAAAAAATTCTGACCCCTCTTGAGGGAGGGGGCGTAAAAATTTAAGCCCCTTTTTAGCAAAAAAGCCCGCGCGTTACTATAGTTCAAAGGGGGGGGGGAATTTTCGCCGCCTTCCGCGGGGGGGGGGGGCACAAAACGTTCCACGCACTCTCGAGGGGGGGGCGTAAAAAATTCTGACCCCTCTTGAGGGGGGGGCATAAAAATTTAAGCCCCTTTTTAGCAAAAAAGCCAGCGCGTTACTATAGTTCAAAGGGGGGGGGCGAAAAATTGTCGCTGCCTTCCGCAGGGGAGGGGGGCACAAAACATTCCACGTGCTCTCGAGGGGGGGGGCTTAAAAAATTCTGACCCCTCTTGAGGGAGGGGGCGTAAAAATTTAAGCCCCTTTCTAGCAAAAAAGCCAGCGCGTTACTATAGTTGAAAGGGGGGGGGGCGAAAAATTTCTGCCGCCTTCCGCGGGGGGGGGGGCACAAAACGTTCCACGCGCTCTCGAGGGGGGGGGGGGGGAGGGCGTAAAAAAATTTCGCCCCTCCGCGCTAAATCTCACCACCCCCCCCTGTAATCAATAAATGAACACTCCCTTATAGTGCCATATGACGGCTCTCTGGCCACATTCTGCAGGCTGTCTAAAATAGCTGCTGGAGCTTGAATAACTGCCTCCCTTGATTGGGAGCCGGGGGTAGAAGGGTGTTTAGATAAATAGCTGCCCAGCCACCTATATGCGACGATACGGTAGTCCTACTCTGATGGGAGTAAACCCTCAAAACGCGCGAGCCACACCAGCCAGGCACACCGGGTAACCCCACTGGTAATACAGGTTTTACACTCTCCAATCACTTCACACACCAAGCATGTGCTTGGCTGCTACCAATAGGCGTGGCAAGTTTGAACTAAGACTAGTAGTACAACCAAGAAAGAAGGAGCCAGAAAGGACCTGTAAAGACGTTCTAGGGTAAGTAGCAGCTAGTCACACTGAATGAACTACTTTATAAACATGTTCCATGTACAGAAATATATGTGACAATTCTTTTCTGATGTGAAAATTAGTAAACCAGCTAAAGTGCCTCTATTATCGTCCAGGGCCACGGGTCCGGCATGGTGACTGCAGTGCAGTGAGTGAGCGAGTACCAGACCAGTGTCACTGGAGAGTGGGCCTTATGTGTGGGAACAGCTCCCTCGACCAAAGTCATACAGTTCGTTTGTCACTGGTGACGCATAGTCAGCAGCAGTACTGATGACTATCCCTATGACAATGCTAATACTGGTGACGCATAGTCAGCAGCAGTACTGATGACAATGCATCACCAGTCGGGGACGGGGGGGGGGTTAGATGGGGGGGGGGGGGGGTGTACAACCGTTATCTGTATCATGACCGCTATCTGTATCAATAACATCTAGAGGTTGACCATACAAACGCTATCTGTATCAAAAAACGCTATCTGTAGTAACCATCCAACCGCTATCTGTAGTAACCAACGGTATCTGTTACAACATTTTGATATTTGTGAATAGGCACATCCAACCGCTATCTGTATCAATGAACGCTATCTGTATGATACCAAGAATGACATCTGAGACAAATGATCATTAATGATTAGTACCATTGGTACCACCTTGTATTTGGAGTGATTATTGCCCCCCAGGACTTATTTGAGACAGGCGTATAGTGTATTTTTAAACTTCTTTGAGCTCCATATAGCAAATTTTAAGGTTAGGCCACTCCAAATAATATCCTTCTTTCTCATCACTAAGCCATGACAAATATGACGAGGGCGTTTTTTTTTTGTTTTTTTTTTGCTGAAGACCAAATAGATAGTCGGATGTAGGCTCTCAGCAAACTTAAAAAATCATAATTTCATAATTACGAAATTGATAATCCACAAACGCTTTAAATATATATACTTCCCATTGTATTTGTGCCACTCTAAGCTTCAATTTGATACCAAATATGCCCATATTTGTCTATGATGATCAATCTTTCCCTTAAAATTTGCAAAGAAAAATCAAAAAATAATCTGGCCTTAAATAACAATTTAATCGTTATTCTTAGAAAAAAAATACCCTTCCCAATGGTATGTTTGATACATATAGCGGTGTTACTAAAGATAGCGGTTACAAGGACAACCTCTATCTGTATCAAGGCTATCAAGATATATCAAAGAGTAGGCCCTACAATAGCCACAACACGGTCCTACCCTACAAATGACATACAAATATGTCCCAATTATATCTTAAACTTAATTGACCTTTCCTCCATGGCCTGGCTGTCGTCCTACCCTACCAAATGGTGTGCTTGATACGCATATCAATGTTACTACAGATAGCGGTTGTAAGGGCAACCTCTATCTGTATCAAGACTATTAAATGTATCAAAAGGTAGAACTACGGCCACAACATTTCACACTCTTTAACCAGTCAGCATTTTCTCAACAAATTGATAGCATTTTGCAAACTAGACATTTTCGTCATTTTTCACATTTTTCTCACCAAATTGGTCATTTATAGGAAATTTGACATTTCTCACAAAATTTTTCGAAAGTTCTAACCAAATCGATAATTTTCAGGAAATGACTGTTCATGTGTTTGACACATTTCTCTGCAAATTGGCACTTTTCAGGAAAAACAACATTTTAGGACGTTTTCTAGAAATGGAATTTTTCACAAGTTTTCTAGTCAAATCGTCATTTTCAGGAAAAATGACTGTTTATGTGTCATAATATCTTTTTAAACAAAATAAAGCAATGTTTGAAACAAAGTGGCTGTCAAACCAAATTTGATACACTTAGTGTTAGGAGGAATACTAGATATGCTTTATACAGATAGTACCTAGCGGTCTTTTTATACACATAGCGGTTGGATGGTTAACCTCTATATGTTATTGATACAGATAGCGGTTATGGTACAGATAGCGGTTCTACAGGGGGTAGATGGGGGGGGGGTCCCCATGTCGATTTTAACTTCAAATTACATCAGATGAAAAATTTCATCTGTAGCCACTGTATTGGGAATGGGCTCAATGTAAGCGGCTAGTTATGAGAAAAAGAATGCTTTTGGAAATTTGTAAAAATTCCCACTTGTTCAGGATTAATTTAGGATTAAGCCTTAAGATTCTACAATTAAGGCTTCTTATCCAGGAAAATTGGGGCATTTCTTGGTCCCAGAGGTGTAAGGGGCCGTGGCTCTGATAGTATATCTAAGTAGTGCAGCATAGGATATATTGCATATATTGATATCAAATAAACTTTGATGGCATCTATGTGAAACCATTAATGAACTTGACCTACTTAATTTGACCTAGGTACTTTTTTGTGACCTAGATTTGAAATATATGTCAATATTAGTGATTTTTTTCGGGTAACGACCATCTATCAGACATGAACATACAATATAAGTGTAGATATATGAGTATTGGGGCCAAAAATATCAAAATATTGGGTATTAGGCCTACCTGATACTAGCTGACCTAGATAATCAAATGTTGACCTCGATTACAAGGACTATTGTTGTTACACTATTTCACTGTCATGGATTGTTTACACAGGGCTGCAGGGATTCCTTGGCCCAAGGGGGGAATCTAGGGGCAACTATGAGCAAAATTTAGGAATTTGGCTACCCGCAAGGACGAAATTTGAAGAAAGATTTGAGTAGGATACTTTACACTAAATGAAATTTTTTTTCATTCATGTCACTAAGCCCCATGTCACATGTCGATTTTAAGAAATGCCCATGTCACATGTCACTTAACTGGCCATGTCCCATGTTGATTTTAAGAAATGGCCATGTCGCCATGTTTTCCTAAGAAAAGGCCATGTCGCCATGTCGATTTTAGGGGTTGATACCCATACCAGTGACACTGCGTATTAGGCCATGAGAATGAAAGTATGAGTAGGGCCTTAGACGGGGGGAGGGGTGTTGCTGTGTCACTTGTCGATTTTAATAAATGTGGCCAGGTGAGGGAAAACGTGCCTCCAGGGGGGATTTTTAGTACTGGTTTTGGTCACCAGGGGGCAGTATATGGATAAAACGCTGAAAAATATACTAAAAAATGCTTAAGTCCAATTTTTCATGGGGAATCCAGTGATAGGCTTAGAATTATTTCATCTCCACTGAAAACGTTCCATTTTTGGAATGCAAAAGAAACATTTGTTGCCATGGAAACATGGAAAATTGGCATATATGCCAATTTCTGGTTGCCATGGAAACACTCCTTTATTCCAAAAGGGAATTTTTTGCCACAAATGTTTTGGAAAATTTCACAACGAACTCAAAATCGAAAACAGACCTCAGAAATTCCCTCTAGAACCAATTTTATGATAAAAACATCAGATGTCTTTGGTTATTTTTCAACAGAACTGTATGTTTTACATTATTAGTATTCATAATAGGATAAAGTGGAGTTAGAGCTTATTTACCATTTTCAGTTGTACACACCAACCCCGGTTTGACAAGCAGTTACAGCAAAATTACTTGGGATATTTTAGCTCAAGATATCTCATTTTAAAGCCTGTAACATAAACTTTGAGAAGCCATTTCCCCCCTGGAGGCACGTTTTCCCTCACCTGGCCACAAATGCCAATGTCCTTTGTCCATTTTAAGAAAAGTGTCTTGTCCCTTGTCACTAACACTGTAAAAAGTCGCTAGCCCTCATGTCACTTGTCGATTTTAAGGAATGCCTATGTCACTTGTCGATTTTAATAAATGGGTCTTGTCACTTGTCACTAGGGTCATGTCGATTTGTCGATTTTACCTGTCTGGGGCCCTATGAGTTTCCTGTCCAAGACTTTTTCAAAAGTGATGAGGCTTTTTTTAATCATTCATTATTCATTATTTTTCCAACCATTGTGATGATTGTTGAAAATACGTATTTACTGATTTACTAGTCTATTGAATTGATAGGCCCACATGACAGCATTAAATTTGAAGCATAACCTAGGTCTACTTCTACTCAGTAGAGGAGACACAGAAAAGTTTATTTTCGCCATAGTCTATAGGGGTGCCTCTTCATGGGTCCTTACAATTTTGGCCATGTCGCCGTGTCGATTTTTAGCAAAAGGGTCGTGTTGATGTGTCCATTTTTATGCATATAAAATATACTAGAGCCTTGTAAAAATCCGTCCGTTCGTCAATTTTTAAAAGGGCTGTGTCGCCCATGTCGAATATTAAAAGGGCCGTGTCACCCGTGTCGATTTTTACCCATCTAGACTAGAGGGACACATGAGTCATTTATTTCAAAATTGGAAAAAAATTAAATAATGAACTATTTTTGAAATAATGAACTTGTTATGCGGCCCCTTCAAAGGCATTCAGGCGGTGGAGGGTAAACTCTTAATTTCATTCTAATGGCCTTACGGTACTGTAGAATAAATTGGAACAGGGCAAAGTGTATTCCAGGGTACATTCATGAAATCCATCTGAATTACAAAAATATGTGAACGAACAAGCTGAAAGACCCATGGACAGGAATTAATTGTACTGGTGTTGGCCAGCAGGGTGCATCAGGATTGCAAAAGAGTGCTAGATACATGATAAAATGCTCATTTTTTATGAAGAATACAATGATTTTCACAGATTCATTCTATCTTTGCTGCTAACATTCTGTGTTTGGAATGCAAACAGAAGGTTTTCTGGCTGTGTCTCAAGACTTGTGGCCAATATGGACGTCTTTGACCGGGTGCCAGCTTTGACTGGGTGCCCGATTTGACCTGATGCCATCTTTGTACCTACATCTCCCCTAAATAAACTGTTTTCCATCAAAGACGTTCACGTTGGCCATAACTAGTGAGACCCAGCCTTCTTTGAAATATGACCACATATGACACTTTCTGGCTGCCATGGAAACCATTCCAGTACACCAAAATGGAAGAACTTGTCATTTCTTAGAAATACCATTACAAACTCAAAACTTAAGATTGACCAAAAATCCCATTAGAACAAAATTTATACTAAAAATTAAGATTTTTCATAATCATCACCATTTACTATAGGAAACAATGCAATTTAGGCTTATCTACTATTTTCACTTACGATATCTCATTTTAGCGGTTTGGACAGAAACTTTAATTATTTATTCCCTCCTGGATGGGTCATTTCCTGGACTGGCCAAAAAGCTTCCTGGTAATTTTGTGGAAGTCACCTTTCAAACATTAGTTCATATCACCAACTATGTTGCCCCCTGGTAGCCAACACCAGAACTAAAGATTCCACCTGAAGTGTTCTTTTCCCTAGTTGGGTCACGTATTATGTACGCTATGTAAATACCTATTCTGCCTTTAACATGCAACAATCTTCAGGGTATATCCTAAGGTTCAATTGAGCTGCAACCTACCACTATACCTATTTAGTGGGCATGTCCGTGATAGCTCTCCTAGGTGCATGGACAAACGTTTAGAAAGCAATCTTAATCCAATCCTAAACTATCTTAGACTATCTTAAAAGTCTTACTAAGCAAATGAAGATCACATCACTAGTAGTGGTAAGCCTACACAGTCCATTGTAGGATTGGCTAGTTAAGAAGGATGTAATGGGGGGGCTCTGCCCCCTAACCCCCATTTTTTCTTCTTTTTATTTTCTTTTAAATGTTTATGTTGTCTCATCTGGGTGTAGGGTATATACCATAAAGGCAAACATCAGGTAGCATAGCATAAGATTGCGCTCTGAATGTTTGTCCTCCCACCCAGGAGAGCTATCACAGATTTGCATTTAGTGGGCAATGTAAAAGAATAATTGCTTTGGTAAAAGTGTTGTGTCATGTTTTATACCTTTAGTGACCTTATAGATTAGATCACCAGATCTTCTCATGAGGAGACAAGAGCTCATACCTAGAGTGTAAAGGAACCTGCAGAATAAATCTTAAATTCAAACAGTTATCTCCTTATAAGTGGATAGGGATTGGAAATTTAACAATGTATCTGGGAGGTTTTGGGATTGTTTTAGCCCGTTTTATGCCAGACTTATGGATACAGCGGGAAATAGTAAATTTGATTTAACGGATAATTGAGGGCTTAGGCCTAGGTCTAGATTAGTCTAGTAGATTCAACCCATTTGGTGTGATGCTACAGAGTCGGTGCATCCACCGTCTTTCTTCCACATTTAATTCCGCGATACCTGCTGGGGTTCTTGGAGGGCTCTTTATGAAACTTAGGACTGTTATCTCAAAGCCTTTCCATTTCGACGGGGGTTGTGGAGGAGGGGGGCATTGGTTGTAGTGTCTTCCAACCGGCTTATCTCGGTTGTTCTCAATGTCCCCGCTGTGTCCCTGAAATCTGTCCATTAAGCGTTCCAGGGTTTGTCCAACATATTGTATGCCACAAGATTTGCAAGTTATGGCATAGATAATGTTGGCACTTTGGCAATTGACAGAGGTCAAAGTTCTGAACTTTCTGCCAGTAGTGGTGGATTGTATGTAACCACTTTTGTTTAGTTTTGGGCAGTATCTGCAGTTCAGTGGAGAGTTACACGGGTACTTTCTAATGTGTGGGACCTTTGTTGCGGGGGTCTTTTGGCTGGTGGAGGCTCTCACTAGTTCGTCACCCAGACTTTTGTTTCGTCTGTTGCCAAAGACTAATTTGTGCTCGTGAAACTCTCGTGTGGTTTTGGTCTTTTTCATTTGGTCCCAGTTTTCTGTTAGTATTTGTTTTATCGGGGGATTGTGAGGATTGTGGGTAGTGATGCAATAAAATGCTTTTGGTCTACCAGTGTTCTTGAGTTTTGTTTTGGGTTTGATAAGTTCGGATCGGGGTTGCAGTTTAGCCCTTGCTAAGGAGTCTATGAGTAGCTGGCGAGGGTATTTTCTGCGTAGGAAGTGTGTGCAGAGCATTAGGGAATTGCGTAAGAATTCCGAGTCTCTAGTGCAAATGCGTTTTACTCTGATGAATTGTGAGTAGGGGATCGCTCTGACTACATGGCGGGGGTGCTCTGAGGAGTACAGGAGGTAGTTGTGACTGTCTGTGGGTTTGCAGTAGAGTGTGGTTTCAAGTTTGTTTTCTGTGTTTTTGATGACCGTTATGTCAAGGAAGTTGACCGTAGTGCATGATTCTTCCATTGTGAACTTTATTGTTTTGTGACATGTGTTTAGATGGTTGAGGAAGACGTCTAGGGCAGGTTTGCCATGTGTCCAGATGATGAAAACGTCATCAATATACCGTTTCCAAACTAAGGGCTGGGTATGGTAAGGATATACAAACCTGTTTTCGAAGTCTCCCATGAAGATATTGGCATAAGCTGGTGCCAGCTTAGTTCCCATTGCAGTGCCGCTTACTTGGAGAAAGTCCTTGTCGTCAAACTGAAAGTTGTTGCATGTTAGGACTAGCTCGAGTAGTTTACAAATGGAACTATTAGTGGGGTTTAGATTGGGGTGTCTCTCGGAAGCTAAAGCTTTCCCGACTGCTCTGATGCCCTCAGGTGTCGGGATGTTAGTGTAGAGACTTGTCACGTCCATCGTTGCTAGGATGGCGTCGTTTGGGATGTCTAGATGTCTATTCTTTGTATTCTATCTATTTGTTTATTTAGAATACTCACATTAGCATGATAAGGATCTAATCAAACTCATCCTAATATAAAATTCACACCTGATGAGACATTTAAGTCGAAACCACTACCTGTACCACACCCACTGTACTGAACACAGTGAGTCTCAATAGCCCCCAATTTCATTGGGGCTACATGATCCCCACATAAATTCTCCTAAGTCCTAAACATCTGCTGCAAGATAGTTCCCATATTAGGAAGTGCACACACACTCTGCTAGGAGAGTGCACAGAGGAAGTGAGGTCATAGACTAAATCCCTGGGCCCTGATTGGTCAGAGCCCTTGGGTAACCATGGTACACATAAGCATAGTGAGCCTTGTCAACAAGGCATTCAGTGGTTGTGTAAAGTAGGGACAAGAAGTCTTTTCCCGTTTTTCCCGGAAATAGTAAATTTGCAGGTAATACTCTGTTACCTGTATTTATTCATTATTATGAAAAAGATAGATGCCTAATTTCTCACAATTTTCGAATGTAGGAGTAGATCTGGTGAAAACCTTGATTGAAACCTACCAAGAGAAGGGGCCCAAGATATTCGAGTACATGAAGACTCTGACGACAGGCAAGAAGAAGAACCAAGTTCAGAAGGTTGTGGAGAGCATCCAGCAAACTCAACAGCTGCTAGGAAACGATTCATGCCTCTATGCAGGTATCATCTTGCTATTGCTAGCTTACTTCGAGGAAAAAGCAGAGGAGCTACTTGTACAAGTGGAGGTAGGCATGATGTGGCAATACACTGCTGGTGAGGTAGTTGGCAGCATTGCGTTGCTGCATCATGAAAGCAGCGCAACAGTAAACATTAAGATATGACATGCACTCTGTAATACATTACGGTTGCTCACAGTATATTGCATCCAGAAACCTACATTGCAGAATTTTGACCATATTATAAAGTTTTATAAACCTATATTAATCTCCTGGAAGCCAATTATAGCGGTGTAGCTTATAGTTTTAAAATGCAATGTCTTTATACAAAAATTGTACATCTATGTATTGCTATCAACCCAGTCTTATTGGAAACCGTTGCATCTAATAATGTACAATTAGGAACTAAATAACGGGTATGTTTTGGTATAACTGTAATTAGTCCAATTGTATAAGTAAACAAAATATGTTGCCAATTGAGAAGAAAGTGTACTCCACGCACAATTTATGGTACCATGAAACGTCGTGTATAAGCCACAGCTAGTATGCGAGTCAGATCGCTGGTGTGGCTTATAGGATTGGCCCACAGTCGGGGTGCGGCTTATACGGGAGATTTTGCTCCTATAGTACCGTACAAAAGTCACCATAATCAGATGGCTACTGCGGCTTATAGGATCGGGCCAAAGTCGGTGTGCAGCTTATACGCAAGGTTTTACGGTATTATTTTGGCCACCAGGAGGCCTACAATGGCCAAATATTTGAAAATTAGACCAAAAACATTCTGATGTACTTTTGTAAGGTGGTTGTAATAAAAACTTTCAATATTGGTATGATTATTCTCTATTTGGAGTACAAAAAGAACATGTTGAAGCCCAAATAAAGCCTAAATAAGAATTCTTTGGCTAAATGGACTTGCCATCCCTAGTAGCAAAGAAGGTGTGGTACCGTGCAGGCTGTCCATGATAGGGGCAGATCCATTTAAGAGGGGCTGGCCACTTTGGGCTCAGATTTGGTTTCGGCTGGGCTGGCCAATTTGGGCTCACACTGGGTTTGGACGGGCTGCCCACTTTGGGGTACAATTGGGTTTTGGATGGCCTGGCAAATTTGGTGCCAAAACGAGCAGGCCGCTCTTGAAACCGAGATGAGCCCGCAATGGGCAGCCCGCTTTGAAACTGATCTGAGCCCAAAGCAGGCAGCCCGCTTTGAAACTGATCTGAGCCCAAATCGGGAAGCTTGGTCAGGGGCTCACTTCAGCCAAGCCATGTGCCCAAGATGAAATGCAGCTCAATTTTTGCCCAACTTCAAACAGCCAATCCAAGCTAAAACAATATTGGTCCTGTGTGTACTTGCTACTAGGGATGGCAAACAAATATATCAAATCATTAATGGTGGTTTAAAGATCAAAATTAATGAGACAATTATATACACTGATTTGATCATTTATGCTAGAATGGAGTGCTTTAAAATATGAGAACAAGTGTTACTTGGATTTAGTTTTGACAGAAAATTTGAAATAATTACATTTTGGAATTTTTGTTTGCTTTGGTGAATAGCCATATAGGGTGGGCATGAATCCTGAAACCATCTGTAGCAAGTTTTGAGCTTGTGTTGCATTATGCAATATTGACCTAAAAGGGCATAGTGCATTACAGCACTAGGTAGTTAGTACAAGGTTGGGGTTTTCACGTTCCTTTTATCTTTGCAGACAACGGACACAGCGCACGACATAAGAGAGCAGATACCGCTCACCCCCTGTATCATTGTCTGTGGTATGTCTCTTTTTATGACATAATTAGCTTACTTTACTGATGGATGCAGACTATGGTTTTTACTCCTGTCTACATGCAGTGACTAATTTGGCCTAGTGATATGATACAGTAAAATTTGAAGGAATGATGATTTAAATTGGAACAAATATGCCTTATTCTGACTGTGCTCATTCCGACGGCAAACTATGGCTCATCATAATGGTGAACTATGACTCATTCTGACGGCAAAGTTACATAGCGACCTTGCTGGGTGACATACTTTGGTGATGTAGCAACTTTGATTGGTGACACAGTGAGGTCACAAGGGCTGTGACATCACTGGTGCTGTTACCTCATTGATTGTCCCACTCTCCATCCAGAGGTTTAGTTGAGTTCAATTGAGAACGGATGTGGTAATTGATAATGAGACTGGCCTTTGCCCAGCATGATGCCCACTTTGCGGGCGTCATGCTGGGCAAAGCCCTGGTGTGTCTCACTTTAAAAAAGTGATAAGGTGATGATAATAATAATGAATTCGTTTATTCTGTTGCAGGAGAGGTCTTGACTGCCTGCCGGTTTATGGTGGCCACCGATGGAGTGGTGGCCATGCAGGTGGCCACCTTCAGGCAGGCAGTCGGTGGGCTATTCTCCCTCATCTATAATCTAAACCTGCAATACCCGCAACATGTGGCCGTGACGCTGGAGTTCATTCAAAGGTATTAGTTAAAAGATACTTTGACATATAAAACCTTACCAATAGTTTAATAACATAAAGACACATTATATAAATGACTGTATACTGACCATTTTGTGCTTTAACCCATTGTACTATCTTTATGCATGATAAGTAACACTCCCATTCTCCATTTATGGTGTATCATACTTGTGCAACATTTTTGAGATGCATTTCCTGATATTGTTTGAAAGAGTGAAAGTTAAGATAAAATAGAATAGTGACAGAAAATCTAAAATCAAACTCTATATCAGGGGTAAGTGCAGTACAATATGTAAAAAGAAGAATACATATGGGCTACATTAGGTTCGAACCATATATCTTAACACCCCTACAGTCTAATATTCAAATTTATTGATAGTCACATGCTTCTTCAGTGGACGCTCGGTTGGTAAATTATATCGAATGTTGTGTTCAAGATCAAAGCTCAATGAATTTTACCTCACACATTCAATTTTCAGAAGTTTCCTGAAAATCAACCCAGAGCGTGGAACAAAATCCTCCAAGAAGAAGGCGCCAGCAGGGCCCCACCATCGGATCCTCACATTAATAACCAAGATGTGGACTGAGTAATCCTTTAGTCAGTCCACCTCTTTGTTAAGGACTGTCCGCACCCAAATGGCACTAAACCAGTTTGGAAGGGTTAATCCCAAGTACATGTGTTAAACATGCATATGTAATACATTATTTGAACCATATATACCGTATTCGACGTAATAATCGCCCTGGGCGCTTATAAAATTATTTTCATGGCAGTTTAAGTACTTAAGAGTTTAATTGTCTCCAAAATCCGGAAATCTGAGCCTTTCTGCTAGTCTAGAAATGCCCCAAAAAGGGGAGGGGGCGCTTATTAGGGGGAGGGCGCTTATTACCTCGAATACGGTAATACCTTTATCAAATTCCTTTGATTATTTATCTTTTTAGTAGCCATGGAATGTGGATGGAACAAAAACTTTCCATTTTAAGCCTCTCTCTTTTTTAAGAGCATTATGGGATGGAAAATGGACTCCAGTCTTGCATTTCATAATTGACACATGAGGACCCCAGGTATTGACATTAATGTCAGTTTCAAAGTGTTAAACCTGAGTATTAAATCCAATTTCAATCCTATAATGCTGTTGAAAAGAAAAAAAGATGAAAAGGAACATTTTTGTTGCATTCATATTCCCCAGTGACAAAAATCTCAATTAATGGAAGGAATTTCATAAAAGTGTTTAAGTGATGTGTAATATATATACAAGTTTAACACATTTACTTGGAATTAAAGCCTCCAAACTGTTTTAGTGCAATTTGGGTGCTGAGAGTCTTTAAACCTTTAGACTCCAGACAATTGCATAAGTCAGCCCCTCATTTCATTAAGATTTCCAATCATCTTAATTAAATTTGGCCATTGATTGAGCAACTCGCCAGTGCTGCATTGGTGCATCATGCCAACCCTACAGGAGTGTCTCAACCCCATAAGGTTGGCAGGATGCATAAATGCAGCACTGGCAAGTTAAAGGGCTGCATTCATGCATCATGACAAACAAGGGCTTGAAGCATTATCCCAGGTAACAAGAAACATTTGGGTAACGTTTATCAAGGATCCCTGGTTAATTGGACTGGATTTTTTTTGCACTTGCATTATGGTTTTGTGGAAAATGTTATTTGAGAAAGGTTAGTTCAGTGTTAGAAAATAGTTTGCCAACATTTTTGACTCAGGGTTCCGCTGAGTCTAAGGGAGACGGCCACGGATCATTTTTTCCCTCATTCCAACTCTCAGGGCAGGCAGGGAAGCCATCAAGACAGGTGGCCGGGAGTCAATGGGTGGAGAAGATAGATGGCATCAATACGAAGAGATTGATAGCACAACAGAAGAAATCAGACATCTATATCATATTGAAAAATGCAATACAAAAAATTTAACAAAATTGTCTAAAATTGTCTTCAATGAAGCTACTATGTAAATGTACTGAGGAATAAGCTTCAGGCTTGCCAAGATGGTTGTATACAATTCTATCTTAAGTCTATGGGATGCTGTTTTTAAGATTTTCCACCACCTCCCAGCTAGCAGATCAGCATAATCGTAGAGGTATGCTGCGTGGAACTGCATGAAATGACCAAGATTCTTTGTCCTCGCTGGGTTCAGTTGACCCTGACGTTTTGGATGTGTGGGTTGGGCTGGGGCTTGCGGGGGGGGGGGGGGGGGGGTTGGTTATGGGTGGACTCTCTGGCTGCGCTTGGTCACCTGGTTTGTACTCTCGGGCACAGGGACACTCAGGTCGCCCGTGGTCTCTTGGGTCGCCCGTGCTCATTCGGGTCGCCCATGGTCACCCGGGTTATTTTGCACCTGTGGAAACCCGAGTTGGGGTCACCCAGCTTGGGGCCGTCAAGGTTGGGGTCGCCAAGGTTGGGGTCACCTGTGGCTGCCCAGGTTTGGGTGGTGCCGGTTGGGGTTGCCAGGGTTGGGGTGCAAAAGGATTGGGGTCCCCCATGGTCGCCTGGGGTGGGGTTGCCCAGGGTGGGGTCGGCTGTGGTCCCCCGGGAAGCGGTCGCTTGTGGTTGGCCGGGTTGGGGTTGGCCGGGTTGGGGTGCAAAAGGGTTGGGGTCGCCCGTAGTTGCCAGGGTTTGGGTTGCCCAGGGTGGGGTCGCCTGTGGTCGCCCGGGTTGGGGTTGCCTGTGGTTGCCCGGGCTGGGGTCGCCTATGGTTGCCTTGGTTAGGGTCGCCCGGGTTGGGGCTTGAGATTGGGGTCTGGCTCGGTCAGGACTCGGGGGGGAGGGGGGTGCTCGGGACCTGGGGGAGTGCTCTGGGGGGGTTGGTCGTGGGTGGACTCTCGGGCCACCTGTGGTCATCCAGTTTGTACTCTCGGGCATGGGGACACTGGGGTTGCCCGTGGTGACGCTAGGGTCACGCGTGGTCACCTGGGTTGTGGGAAGGCGTGGGAAGGCTCGGGTAGCCCGTGGTCACTCGTGTCGTCCGTGCATGGTCACCCAGGTTGGGGTCGCCCAGGGTGGGGTCGCCTGGGTAGCGGCCGCCTGTGGTTGCCCGGGTTGGGGTCGCCTGTGGTTGCCCGGGTTGGGGTCGCCCGTGGTCGCCTGGGTTGGGGTCGCCCAGGGTGGGGTCACCTGTGGTTACCCGGGTTAGGGTCGCCTGTGGTTACCCGGGTTAGGGTCGCCTGTGGTTGCCCGGGTTAGGGTCGCCTGTGGTCGCCTGGGGTGGGGTCGCCTGTGGTTGCCCGGGGTGGGGTCGCCCGTGGTTGCCCGGGGTGGGGTCGCCTGTGGTTGCCCGGGTTGGGGTCGCCCGTGGTCGCCTGGGTTGGGGTCGCCCAGGGTGGGATTGCCTGTGGTCGCCCGGGTTGGGGTCGCCTGTCGTTGCCCAGGTTGGGGTCGCCTGTCGTTGCTTAGGTTGGGGTCACCAGTGGCTGCCTGGGTTGGAGTCGCCCGGGTTGGGGGTCGCCCTGGTTTGGGTTAGCCGTGGTCAACCAGATTGGGGTCCCCTGTGTTGGAGTCATCCGGGTTGGGGGCGCAGTGGTCCGGGTTTGGGTCGCCTGTGGTTGCCCGGGGTGGGGTCACCTGTGGTTGCCCGGGTTGGGGTCGCCCGTGGTCGCCTGGGTTGGGGTCGCCCAGGGTGGGATTGCCTGTGGTCGCCCGGGTTGGGGTCGCCTGTGGTTGCCCAGGTTGGGGTCACCTGTGGTTGCCAGGATTGGGGTCGCCAGTGGTTGCCCGGGTTGTGGTCTCCAGGTTTGGGTCAACCGGGTTGGGGTCGAACGGGTCAGGGTCGCCCGGGAAGGGGTCGCCCGGGAAGGGGTCGCCTGGGAAGGGGTCACCCGTGGTGGACCGGATTAGGGTAGACCGGGCTGGGGGCACCCATGGTGGCCCAGGTTTGAGCCCATGGTCACCTGGGTTGCGGTCGCCCATGGTCGGCCAGGTTGGGGTCATCCATGGTATCCCAGGTTTGGGTCGCCCGTGGTCACCATGGTTGGTGTCACCCGGGTTGGGGTCGCCCGTGGTCGCCAGGGTTGGGATCTTCTCGGGTCAGCCGGGTTTGGGTCGCCCGTGGTCACCCGCTTTGGGGTCGCCCGCATTTGGGTTGCCCGCATTGGGGGTCTTGGCAAGTGTGTACCAAACAGTCCCTCAGTCCCTCTTGCCCCATGAACCCTGAGTCGCCCTGTGATGTTAGTCACTCTTCCTCTTTGATTCAGGTAACCTATATCAAACAGAGATCTACATTTCTTTGTAGACTCAAACCAACATTCATTTAACCAATTACGTTGCTTGAACGTTTTTTGGGTACCCCAAATCATTTCACTAGGGGGCAGCTCAGCTTCAAATCAAACAAGACTGATGGCTTCACAGGAGTGTTTTTCCAATATAAGCTGTGATAGTGATACCATATGATTTGTTTATAAATTTAAAGGATAACATTTAAAATTTGAATACAATGTCATCTAGGTTAAATATGTTGATCAAATAATATTATAACATCTTTGTTAGTGAGTTTAATATGGTCAACACCCATTTTGCAGCATTGTCAATTAAATAAAATATCTATTCTGAAGTGTGTAAATATATTACCTTTAAAGGATTGGGCCTTTATATATTGCTTTGTAAAAAGAGAAGCACAATTATTGTGTAGAAAATTATAAAAACGAAGCATAAGAAAATATCATATGGTAGTATATGGACCTCTTATTGCATTCAAATTGATATATTTATTTAACATTGCTTCAATGTTGATTCAAAGTGAAATAGAGTGCACAAAATGAGGTTAGGTTAGCTCCAAAATACACTTGTTTCACTTTTTAAATGAAGATAAAAAAATGTTTATACAACTTCAAATTGTTCCCAGGGATGCCATTTTCATGAGTTAAAGGATAAATCTCACCTAAATTCACAGAAACTATATTTGTCAGACAAGATAGAGTGTATTACTGGTATATAGGAGTGAGCACCGGCCAATCTATATATCATATGTATGTGTGTGTGTGCTAAAATTGGAATAAACTGTTTGCATAAGTAGTACACTGTGTTCCTTTTTGTGTGTTCTTTTCTACATAGGCTTTTCACAATTTGAATAGAGATAATTATAAGCAAGAATATAAATCATGCAATATATGTGACATGGTCTGGGAAAAGGGAACCTTAATGAACCTTGCAGTAAGGCCCCTTTTCACAGAACATCCCACATTTGGTTAGCAAGCAAAGTGAAAAATTGGTAAACCAAGGAAATTATGTCAAGTCGTCCAAATAACGGTGAATCTGCGCCGTAAAAACTGGGACCTCATTGAAAAGACTAGGGTTTACCGTAAAATCATGTTAAATATCAGTCACTTATTGTGGAAAATAAACGCTGATTCATTGTAGCTGGTCAATAAAACAGTGAATAACCGTATATTAAAACGTCGAGTTACCGTAATACCACTGCTAAATAAACACAGATTCTCTGTAAATTGAGAACGCTGAATCTCCGTCAAATTAACGGTGACAGGTCCACGTTAAAAAAACGGTGAAAGCGATGTCCCGAAAGTTGCCAGTGATTCACCGTCATTTTGACGACTTATTTTTTACAGTGTAATGATGTATATAGGTTACAAAGCTACAATGGAAAGTGCAACAACGTGTGGCAATATACTGAGGCACAATAGGATGGAAGGAGGATCCGATAGCTTTGTGTTGGAGATAAAACTAGTCTTGGCAACCAGACATGTTTACTGTCTAGGGTAGATCTTCTGGAAGAAAGGATAGTACTTGTATCTGTCAGCTAATCTGTGCTGGCTGAACAGTCACCTATCTGACACTAGACAATGTAAGATTGCCATGCATGGTAGACCCTTTTATACAGTTCTACACACTATAGATATCTAGATGCTGTAAGGCCTAGCAAGAGCAGTGAATACTATATCCAATGTTATTTCTCTGTGTCCAAAAATGAATTTAGGGGAGGGATAAGAACTCAACTTCTTTGTAGAATCCATATTTGATATCGTAATAGACTCCATAACAGACTGGATGGCATTGCCAAAATGAAGCCACTTTTTTCTCTTTTCAATATTTTCAACTTGCAAGCGAGATGAATACTTTCTTAAAGTATAAACATTGTTAATGGATTAATTTCAAGTGGAGAACTAGGGCTGATTCAACGATCGCAATTCCATTGTCTTATTTTGCCTAAAAGCTACCTTGCTCTAAAAGGGATATTGAATAATAGGATTGATATTAGTTCTGTCTTGCAATTGCTCCGGGTTGTATTTGTATTTGCAGACCCCCTTCCCTCAGGGAATTTGCAAATTGATATCAACGAGAGTTGTCTCTAAAAGCAATAAATATATTGCTTCTATTATGTGTGCATGCCATACCCTACAATGGATATGGGGAAAACAATTAAAAAGTAATGAGCCTTGCACTGCTGTTTATAGCATAATATTATGATAACAATCTTGAAAAGACAAGGTCCCTACAATTACTATGATATAATATGCAGTCTTGATGCTGAGGAGAGGTGTAGTCCCTTCAAATTCTCCTGGATCTCGACACTCTTTTTGATGAGCAAGATATTATATAGGTTTATGGATTGATGATCATGAAACCCATAAAGTTTATAAAGATGATATTTACAATGAAGGTAAAGAGCATTACTGCCGATAGCATAGATCCAATTTACAATCAACAATGATAATAGAAAGATTGTAAATTAAAAGCATGTTATGTACACGGTATGTTTACTACAATGTGAATATGAGAGATTGCAGGTGGATTTGATTGTGATTGTAAAATATTAAATATACATTGATAAAGGGCATTGAGAATGATGACTGATACACGATGGAATATGACAGCAGATGCAATCAGATGTTGGAGGAGGAGGAGGTGGTGAGAGGAGGGGTAGGGGAGTTCAGGTGCTGGGATCAGAAGCTCTGTGGTGATGGGGATAAGTTAGCAGCTGCTAGTGGAGTTGTTGTCATTTCCTAATCCGCATCTGTCACCTGCTCCGGGCAATAAACCGCAGACAATAGACGCAGTCTGGGAACAAATATACTGAATAATACTAGGAGGTGAAGGTGTAATCTGCTTATGTGTTACCTAGATGATGATGATGTGATCATAGTTAGGTCATACCACAATTGGGTTTAATTGAATTGGGGCTAGTAGTTAAACAATAATCACCATTGAAAATTGAAAATCTAGATTTGACATTAAAAAACAGATTTTTTTATAAAGAAACATATAGCAATGCCCTTACCTTCCAAGCTGGTTGCAAATTATTTGTTCCCCTTTTCTGCTATTCCTATCAATACACAATATTCAGCAGCTGACAGGGATATTTATATATCTTGCACCAACATAGCATGAGCGGCCACAGCATCAGAGATATATAGATACTGTAGCTGCCTGTAATATAGAGTAGGAGGGGGGTAAACCGATATAGCAAGCATGGCTGTGGGTAGATGGGATGTCAGGCAAGCATGAGAAGGAAGAATGTTCTGAGGGAGGGAGACGACAGAAATGGTATTAGTGAAGTAGACAGGGTATGAGTGAACAAGGGAAGGAAGGGGTGAATAACATCATTTCTCACCATGATATGGTCTAAAACCATGATTTTTGGTGATGGCTGCCGTTATCGGGATGTATTTCAAAGAAAAATCATTTGTGTGTATGTGTGTGGCATCCATCTTAAACTTGGTCAGCATAGGTCATAATACAAGTCTGGCGTGGATGCCACCCTCTAACTTTCCATTCCTCATTTATAAAGTGATTTCTAGAAAGTAAATTCTGCCTCCAGTCTATTACAACAGTTAGCTTCTCCTTCATCAAATACATTTACATGATTTGCAAAAGACTTCTTAAATAATTTTGTCCGATCATTGGACCTTAGCCTTTGGTCTTAAAGCCAGACATATCAGAAAGTGAGGAAGTAGGTGGTAAAGAATGCTAATAAAACTACACCCCCTATTTTTTCCTCTGCTTTCATATTTCTATGGGGTTCTTTAATTGGCTTAAGCACGATAAGCAAGCACTGGATATCATGTGGAAGAGAAATGCTAAAATAAGACTCATCTGACATTATGACATTATTATGAATGTCAAAAACAATGTTAAGTAGAAAGGTTCCTTTAAACACGTCACCTTTGTCAGACATGACATGAGCCCACAAGCAATGAAAACAGATTTACTGGGGTAGGGGGGGGGGGGGGGGGGGGGTCGGCATATGAGCTCTCAGCTCATCAGTTGATACATCTACTCTGAGACTTTGGTAGAGCAGTACATCAAAACCGGCAGGGGTGGCTGTGGGCAGCAGCACTGCTCATGAGATAAACTAGGACTCCACTACGCAGGTTTCCCAATGAATCAGAGCTATTAGGGTTAAATATCTCCATCAAACCCCTGTTCTCACATCGTGACTATTCACATGGCAGGTATGGATCGCAGATTGTCCCCCCCCCCCCCGTCCTCAGTGTTTCGTCTGGAAACTAGATCTTGCCATCATTTTTCAATGGACATCGTTTTGTTTTTCTCTTACTTTGTGTTTCGAAACATTCACTGCAGTGTTAAAAACAGAAAGGTCCATGAGCGTTTTCTGATTTCATGGTTGCAATTGTCATTTAACTATCAATATCCTGCCGGCAATATGAAGAGTTACCAATTGTTTGATAACAAGTCACATACAAAATCTTTTAAAAAAGTCATTGACATTTCACTTTAATCACAACGTCTGTATTGCAACTCATATATTTATTTCATATCTTGACAATTCAGTACATGTATATGCAGGATGGTTATATAAGTTGGTTATAGACTTTCCTTCCATGTCCCTCTGTCTCTCCCATTATTCAGTTTGCCCTCGTAAGCATCTCCATGGTAATTAAGTCCATTGCTGCCTCATCAGAATTCACACTGGTAATACTTTTCACACTGTGGTATTATTCTGGATATAGTCACTCGCTAATAATTCCTGAAAACACTTAGAAACTGACTTTCAGGTGAGAGTGGTTTTGGCGAAAATGACGCTGACTTTTCTGATTGTGAAGGTGCGTTTTAACTTAATGGTCTTTCTGAAAGAAACACTATACACTGTATTTAAAGTGAAGATTACTAAATGTCATGTAAATGTCATTCGTAACTGTCTGTACATAATGATGAATTGTGTTGACAAGCACTTACAGGAAATTCTTACATTTGCGCTTGCCAGAGATGTACATGGCCTACATTGCGCTGCATGCTAGAGTGAGGTACCCACATGTCACTTCTGCAGTAATTGGCAGTAACACCTCTGCGAATCCCCACCATAGCTACTTTTTTATTATTGCCTAGGTACCCTCATCTTATTTTCTTAGAATGTGTACACAATGTTGGGCACCTGCCGTTTCACCATTCTCCTTTATAAATATGAGTAGTTACTGTTTCAGTTAAAGCGGTCTCTTCCACGTTAGCTAATATATTCACTCTGAATTTATAAATACTTAATGGCATGGGCTCTTATGCGCCCCTACATGGGTAAAAATCGACAGGGTGACACGGTGACACGGCCCTTTTCAAAATCGACAGACACAAAAAAAATAAGGTTAAAAATCGACCTGCAGGTATCTTTCTCTATGTTCTTATGTACATAAAAATCGACACAGTGACACGGCCCTTTTACTAAAAATCGACACAGCAAAACGGTCAAAATCGTGCACACCCATGTAGAGGCACTCTAATGCCATCCATATATGGTGAGACGGTTGGTGGCCGAACTACCATATTGAGTCATCAAATGTAGGACGTGCTTACACATACTCATCACTTATATACCCCTCACTTCTCTGTTGTAAGGATCAGATAGCTCTCTCCTTGCATTTATGTATTATGCTCATTATTGCCATGATGCATGAAAGCGATCCGTCAGTGGTGCGCCCCAAAAGGGTCGACATGATGTTTTATACGATATGATGACAAATGTCAGAAAGGTTGAAAGTGCTGTGCGGCCCTTAAGTAACTCACTTAACATGATGCATGTTATCTTACTTCAAAATAACGTTTTAAAAGTTATAACATTTTGCCATGATAAAGAGCCATAGAGAAATGTTATATAACGTTATGTAACGTTAATTTGTTTACCGGATATGAGTTTTGAGTTTGAAAATGGTTTATTAACAGAAGCTTTACATCAACAAGTTGAGCCTTTCAAAAGGTCTGTCGGATAATTACTATACCTCCACCTCCGTAGTACATACATGGTTCAGTAAGTGGTGTGTATGTATATACATATCAAGTTACATAATAAAAGGAAGTGAGACGACACAGAAATACTTGGCGCATATAGCTGGCTGGCTTAACCTGCCCTATTTATTACCATAACACAGTAAATTTTAAATCTGACTGTGGTTTGAATCCAGAGCGGCCGCTGGACGCTACCTATGCACACCATGTGGGTGAAAGCAGAACTAACCACCGGGTAACATACAGACGCGCGGGAAGGAGGTGTAACCCTCGTATATACCCATATAAATTCTGGGCCTTTATATAGTGAATATACATATCAAGTTACATAATAAAAGGAAGTGAGACGACACAGAAATACTTGGCGCATATAGCTGGCTGGCTTAACCTGCCAAAGGCGAGATACACAGTAACCGACACCAGCCAGAATAGAGAAATATTATATATAAACGCACAACAAGTATTAAGTATCAAGCATCATAAGTATCACAGAATCATACAGCATCACATATAAACAGTAATTAGCAACGATCCACAATGGAAGACAACATTCTTCCTACACTCTGATCTATCACCACCCTATCTGCAATAGGACGGCGCAGGTATACATAAACCTGATCTGATTTCCAGTCTCCACGTTGCTTTATAACGTCAATATCTATACCAAGGCGAGCTAGAAAAGTGGCTCCGCCCGCCCTGAGACCATGGCTAGATATACGATCGGCCTGAATGTTCGCGTCAGAAGCTAACATCTTCAAAATATCTGAAAATAACCTATACGTGAGAGGAGACACACTCTCTCTCTCAGCAATCAAGAAGGCTGGATGGTCTGGCCGACCCTTAACCTCACTGAAGTGTTTCTCCACCCAGTACACAGCACATAACAACTTATTAGATATGCGGGCAATAGGAATCAATAACTTTCTCTCATTAAACTGAATGGTCTTTGTACGAGTGAGCGTTAACATCATGCCCCAGTCAAAGAATTCAAATGCATTTCTACATAACATGCTTTCACCTGCGGTATAGTGACATTTTCTAAGTAACGACCTAAATGCTAACAGGGCAGCGGCCCAGAAGCAGGTGTGACCTAGAGATGTTGGTAGAAAGGCAAACATCAGCAATAAATGCTCAGGTAATATAGCTAGAGACTGCACAGAACAGTCACCCAACACACGACGAGCACCTCTTAGAGCTCTATGAACCAGTGGGTCCTGATACGGTATCTCAGGAACTCTGTGAGACTTTAGGTAGTAGTTAAGGCCACTTAGATAACCCTTTATAGACACATATTTATGTGTATTCGAGAGATGAGCAATATAAAATGCAATGCCCTCATGACCAGGGGCTAATGGCTTAATGCCATAAATAGCACAAAATTCCAGATAAATTTTTATCTGGGATGAACGAGTTTTGTCAGTGTTGTCTGCCAGATCATTTTCCAGTAGTAGTTGCAGCCTAGACACCAGTCTGGAGCAGGGACCTGCAATTATAATAAATTATAACAACACAGGGAGTCCTCTGACGTGACATACAGTAGTCTATCACGTGCATCAGACTCGCCCCATCTGCTTAAGGCATCACAAACAACATTATCTTTTGACCTAATATACACTGACTTAAAGAAAAAATTCTGCTTAACAGCAAGCCAGAACATTTCCCTAATCCAAGACATACACAATTTATTAGTACTGCGACCCTTATTCAACATATTCATTACCTGAGTATTATCAGTTACGAATACCAACTCGCAATCTCTCCACAAATGACCCCATCTTTTTGCTGCTAATAACACAGGCCAAAACTCCAGCTCATTTATATTTTCATTGTGCTCAATGGGGGGTGGTATCCAGTGATGCATTGCCGCATCAGGCAGCGGGCAGCGGCCCTTGCCATTCCAAATACCCATTAACCAATCCCCACCATGTAATGCAGCATAACCTGTAAATGAAGTGTCACTATATACAGACAAATGTGTACCAACAGGTTTAATTATTTTCGCAGAACCATTAAATGTCTTAGCAAACTCCAACCACCACACAATATCTTCACGAGCTGCTCCCGACAATCTAACTTTATGGTGTAAACTCTTAACCACATTACAAAGGTCATAAATGCGACGAGTGAAGCAGCGGCCCCCCCTCACAACCTTACTAGCGTGGGCTAAACTACCCGCCAAAGATTGGATCTCACGCTTGGTCATTTTGAGTTTTCCCTCTGCATCCTTTAGTTTTTTCAACAATTCACACATTTTATCATCTGGTAGGGTTAGAGACATATTAACACTGTCCACCTCTATACCAAGGAATACTACCTTTTGAGACACCGGTGTAATCTTTTTAAAAGATATACTGAAACCCAGATGTCGTATAACCCGCATCAAAATGTGCTGAGTTAGCGTACAATTGTCTTTATCCACATCCATAATTAGATAATCGTCAAGGTAATTAACAATAGAATTGAACCCACGTCTAATCATACAGCGGACAATAAAGTCAGAAATTGAATTAAATATGAATGGGCCTGACGCCATGCCAAAACATAAGCGACCATCTTCAAATAGCACCTCGCCACGCCCATCACCAAAATCCCAGCGTAAACCCTGGTACCTCCTGTCCCCATAATATATATGGACTCCACGATACGCGTCAGCTATATCTGTACAACAAAGCCAACTATCCTGTACTAGCATGTCACATACATCATCAATGGACTTGTACACAAATTTTTCAGAGACTTGGTCACAAAATTCATTAACTGAACGAGCATTACCTGCACCACCTCTAGAGCAATCGGTGATGGGTCTAATACTGACCCCTTTATCACCACTAACCTTTTTCTTCTCCACTGCTCCTATAGCATGGATACATTTCGGTTTGTCAGAACATTGTAATATTTTACCATCTTCAATCTCTTTCAAGAGTCTTTTTGACATAAACTCCTTATTACCTTCCCTTAAAATGGAAGAATAATTCACATTATCATATTCGCAACCACAGTCGGGGTTGACCACACGAAAGCCAAATGCTGAGCCTTCTAGCATATATAGCCAATTGCGATCCACCTCCCCCCACATGAAGCAGGCAGAGAAGACCCTACAAGGTTTCATGGAAATCCTAGAACCGTCTAACATATAAGTACAGGCACAAATTCCATTAAAGCATGCTTTCTTGACTTCAAAGTCAATGCTCCTTGGGCCTATTGACTCCTTTAAGCATACATAAATAATACAATCATCTTTAGACTGAGGCCAACCCGCCTTATGCACATCTAGTATACATATATTATTTATATTTGATACTACCGACAGTGAGTCACATTCTATATTGGGTAAGGGAACTGTATACACAGGCGGTGATACATTAATCCCCACCTCACCTACATACTCACAACCCTTAGCGGCGGCCACAGTGTTATTAGTATTACAGCGCACCTGTGACAAACAATTAAGAGGTACAGCCCCACCAATCGGTTCAGTTTTACACACAGGGTTAATAACAGAGTCAGGGGAGCTTTCCCTAGGTGAGTGTAAACCCTATCCCGAATACATTCTGACATTGTTACAGGCAGTGGATTTGTGGGTAGGATCACCACACTTTTGGCATATGTGGGCGAAGATACATGTTTTAGAATCGCAGCCGGATCCATTGTACCTGTTGCATGACATGATGCGTCCCTGCTCGTCCACTCTTACCCCTTCACTATTTCTAGGGGCGTATTGTTGGTTCTGATACTGACCCTGGTTACCTGGGTAGCCCTGGTTCTGATTATAGCCCTGGTTCTGGTAGCCCCTGCCCCTACCTGGGCCCGCACCACCCCTACCCCGGCCCCTGGGGGGGTTGGAATTTTCACGGTGCAATTCTTTCACCTTTTTCAAGCTATCCGTATCAAAATACTGTTTGGTCAAAATGTCGTTACCAAACCCAAACTCATCAATCCCTTTACCATGGACACACTCCTCCCTTACATCTGCATCATAGCCGGCAAATTGATGCTTATCATATAACCCTCCTGATGCTTTAAAGGAGATGAAGCCTAAATGGCGGAGGAATTTTAAATCTGACTGTGGTTTGAATCCAGAGCGGCCGCTGGACGCTACCTATGCACACCATGTGGGTGAAAGCAGAACTAACCACCGGGTAACATACAGACGCGCGGGAAGGAGGTGTAACCCTCGTATATACCCATATAAATTCTGGGCCTTTATATAGTGATTTAAATACAACCCATACACACATCAAAACCACAACCAAAAATCAGATAGAGAGTTCCACATTTCTCTACACAGTAAATACAGGACAGTACAAGTAGGCAGTGAAAAAGAGTAAATGTGGTATTACATCACATCAGCCGGGTATACATATATAACACTATAAGTTTGTAGAAAAGTACGATGTCCAGTATGACATTACACAATTCCAGCTCAACACAGATTGGGTTGTAATGTCAATTATTAATTTCAATATGATTTAGTTGCATTGCCTTTGTATAGCAACACTAGCTGGCACCAGCATTAAACATCATACTAAACGTCTTTGCACATCGTCCTTTTTGATTTCATTCATGAAAGCCCATAGGTACATTGTATCAATATTTTGAGTTTTAGCCTCGAGCTTGTCCCATAATAACATGCCCCTATACAGTGGGCTATTTCTGTTTAATTGTCCTTTGGGTCGCTGTAATTTGAGTTTGCGCATATCATGATTCCTGAGCACTCGCGCGGGCACCAGCACATTGTTTTGTGACTCAGCATATTTATAAACCAAGCCTAACAGACTCACATTCCTTCTATAGATCAATTTGACACAGCTACATGCAGTATGCAGATCCACAACGGAGATTAGGCGAGGATCCATAATATTGTAATGGGAAAATGGATGCTAGGTAGACAAGACAGAACGCAGCACTGTTGTAAACAAAGGTAGTTCTCTATTGACACAATCAGGGTTGTACATTCATCATCAATCATCAATCATCTATCATCTATCAGGAATCATCCAGCATCTGCTGTCAGAGCACATCTGTCCATCACCATCACGAGTCACTGACTGCCTGCTCCTCACTTGCGCAGAGCCTTTTATAGGCACCACCGTTGCTCCACACTTGCTCCACACTTGCTCCGCACCTGCTCCGCACTTGCTCCGCACTTGCTCCACACTTGCTCCACACTTGCTCCGCAGCTATGTTACTATGTAGCTCCGTAGTAGCTCCGCTGCTCCACAGTTGCTGCTCCGCCCCCCCATTACTGCTACACTCTCCCCTGCTAACACAAAACTTAGGGGTCCCTTCTTTATGCTGCTCTAACAGATCATGGTCCCTTTGCCCTTGTTCCTGGGAATCTTTTGCCCCTCTCAACCGGATCTTTCCCCATAAGGTACTGGATCTTCGATCTTTCTCCTGAAGGATACTGGATCTTGGTGAAAGTTTCTGACTCCTCATTTGAAGTGGTTGCCCAAGATCTTTACTAATGGATCTTCTTCCAGTGAATCTTACATCGCTCCCTGTCGGATCTTTCCCCAAAGGGTACTGGATCTTTGATCTTCCTACTAAAGGTACCGTTGGATCTTGTTTTGTTTTTACCACTTTCCACCAAACCTTTTGCTTTCTCATCTGCTTGGGCTGGTTCCTCCTCAGCATGTCCAGTTACTTCTCTTCCTATTGGTTCTGATGGTTTGCCAGTTAAGCACATCCTGACCCAACAGCCTGGTTGACTAACCAGAGGTCTTGATTGTTTTTCTGGGGCTGGAGGCAGTGTTCTACCATCCCTTGCCCGAAGGGGACAGTCCCTCTTGATGTGATCATCTTTCCCACAATGGAAGCACCCCTTCCATTTCCATCCTGAGCGTGACTTCCTTGGTTGTGACTGGTGATCCACTTTCTTGCGATGCATCTCTACTTCCACTTTGAACTGTGTCGGACTCTCTGCCTCTGTCTGCCTAGCCTCACTTGCTGCCTTGTCATTTGGCTGTATGCAAGGCTCCGCATGCAGCGCGTCTCTCACGGCTTCTGTCAATGTTTTTGGATGGGTTTGATGGATCCATAACTGCATCTGGGTGTCCTGTAAACTGTCAATAAACCTGTCCATGGCCATTTCATTGATGGTAGAAAGGTCAGCACCAGGGTAGGCTAACCGAGTAAGCCTCTCCACCTCCTCCGCGTGGCTCTGGAGGCACTCCCCTGCCTCTCTCTCCTTTTTATGAAGTAGTGCCTTATGCCTGACTGACTGATTTGGGGGCTCAAACCTCCATATCAGGGCCTCTCTCAGTAGAAAGTAACCTCTCGGGTTGCAGTGGTCAAAACCTGCCAGCAAACGCCTAGCTATACCAGTGAGAGACAGCCCTAGGAAGATGCCTGCTACTTCATGGTTCCACCCATTAGCCCGGCAGCATAGATCAAAGTGTGTAAGGTACACATTTAGATTCTCACTACCATTAAACTTGTCTGGGATAATTATAGGCTTAGGTAATTTGTCGACAGATTGCCACTCCCGCGAATTACCTGTCCCACGTCCCCCCGTATCTGGGACGGCCTCTGTACCACATCTCCGCGCGTCTGGGAACGCATCGGTACCATGTCTCTCTGTGTCTGGGACCACCTCGGAACCATGTCTTCGCGCACCTGGGGACGCTCCAGTACCACGTCTCTCTGTGTCTGGGACCAACCCGCTACCACGTCTCCACATCTCTGGGAACACCCCGGTACCACGTCTCCCCGCCAAGCAACTTTAATTCATGCAGGAGGAGGAGGTGGTTGACTGTGTCAAAAGCCTTCCTCAAGTCGAGGAAGACCACAGCCACCACCTCCCCCCTATTTCTGCTCTCAAATAAACTCTGAACCAAGCCTACACAGGCATCAGCTGTAGATCGTCCAGGCATGAAGCCAAACTGTTTTTGATCAATGATATTATGTACAATCCGATATGCCATTAGTTGATAATGCACAGCCTTTTCTATTAGTTGTAGTACATGCTGGGTAAAACCTTCAGGCACATCAACCCTGTGTTTAAAAGTTCGGATTGCTGTCCATAATGGATCATCATTGTGTGTGGTACTGTTCATATGGTAACATAGAATAAATGCACGGCTTTACGTTGTATATAAATGGCAAGACTCGTGCAGTGCCGGTCACAAAACTGTACCTCCCTATACTACTCACAGCCCCTGCAGCTCATAGCATACTGTACACAGATGAACAGGCAGACAGTTGTCCCAGCTGTACACTGAGTAACACTATCCTAACACATACTGACATCCCAGTAAACAAAAAACGTTATACAACATTTTATATCGTTGTATAACGTTTCTCTAAGGCTCTTACTATAGCATAACGTTATATAAAGTTTTAAAACGTTATTTTAATGTAAAATAACGTCTTTTGTTAGCTGGGATGCCGTACACCTATAAGGACTACCACAGCTTGTTTTGACATTTCAGGGAACATAGCTGGGAGTTGAATCCTTCATAAAGGGGCTGTTTTAGGACAATAAAGGAGAAGTCAGACACAATGCATTCACTTCCCATCACAATACAACAGGATACAAAGCAATTTATAGTTTTAATGGGTGAGTTTCACAAAGCTGTTATTGATTTCTTCTCCATAATGGTACATTGCATCCTTCAACTGCAATCAACATAGGATTCATAACCAAAAATATGATTCATATAATATATAGAAGGAGAGAGAGAGGTGCAAAAAGGTTAACCATGCTTTTATAAATACAAAGTATCGGATGGTATCTCCCGGAGACGTATCATGAGAGACCATTTACTAAGAGCCACATATCAATATGGCTATATTTCACACCACACAAAACAGTACAAATAATCAATACATTAATGATGTTAAATTCTATCATGTTTCTGTCTTAAGTACATTAGCTACATTCAGGACTGTTGATAGTTATTCCCCTATAGGAAGATCCCTTATTATGTTGACGGTGGTAAATAAATTATGCTGCGATGACCCAGGATTACAGAACAGTGCACAGTAATCTGAACAGCCAGGTTTATTTTACCTCAATCTCTTACCTTTCCAATTGAACAGAGTTTTTTTTTACCTTTTCACTGTCTTAGTTTAAGTGTTGCATAGTTCTTTAGCCATGTCATTTTGTCTCATGATGTATGAATGTAACCCTAGTGACTAACTCACCAGTTCTGCATTCAAACAGCATCTATGAATGCAGCAATTAGAAAGTATACATGCAAGGGTAGAGCAAATCAACATATTATGCGGTCATCAAAGTGCTTAACCGTTTTCCTTTCATTTCTACCCGTTTCCCTCTGCACATTTACGCACGGCATGTACATGTATTCTTACCGACTTAAACATTTGTTTACCTATTTTCATATTGTATTCATGACTTTCCAATTAAATCTCTCCCATTCGCATTCCCATTCCTGAACAATTTCCATCTGTCTGACATCTTCAGTAGTAGCATCCAAGTAAAGATCAGTCATGAGTGAATATTTGACAGCTGATTTGTTGATTTATTAACATGGGAATTTGTAGGTTTTGAATTTCAAAGTTTTTCATATTTGCATCATATATAAAATGGTATAGACGTAGATTCCCCCTTTTACTTATCATAAAACATCTTCTGTGGGTATGAGAACAGAGTAGTACTAGAGGATCTAACTGTGATAAAACACCCCCTGTGGGTCTGGTACATTGACAGCTGAGCCTCTCCCATCATGTTGAGGTTGCCTTCAAGTTAAAAGGATAATTGGTTCTGAGAAGGTTTTTTTGCGCAGTCTTCTGATGTGATCTACAAGCATCGCTTTGCAACAGCCCCGAGACTGCTTCATCATTTCTAAAAGCTGTAGAAATTGTATAAACACTAAAGTATGAGATTTCCTGTAACTGGAACTCCAGTACATTATTTTCCATTGAATTGCAGCATTTATCACACATTTGGATAGTCGAAATCTAAAGCTACACTGTAAAAATTTCCTGTTGAAATTACGGTAAATCAGTGTAAAGTTTTACAGTTTATCACCGTAATGTGATTTACGGTGAGACAGTGTCAAATTCAACAGTTTTACACTGAACATCCATAAACCTGTACAGTGAAACACATTATTTTCATTTACGGTGAATCTCACATTAAATATTTGCCCACCAGGTGGCAGCCTGGGAGATATGAGGACTTTAGTAGAACCTCTCACTTTAAAACGTATCTAAATGTCTTAAAATGATAACAATGTCCAATTACCTCATCAATCACAGGGTCAACCTAGAAGCCTATGGTATAATATAGATAATAGAAATATAATTTCCTTTTCTATATCAGTGGGAACAAGCAAGGATTATAAAAACACCCATTTTGTGGTAATTAGAGTTATACATAATCACACCACTGTCAGAGTTGCTTTGTAACAATCCTAGAGTACCCTCTGCTCATGGATTATACTTGCACATTACTGTGAGGCATTCAATTATGTCTCTTATGGCCTAATATTTACAGGCCTGAAATTAAGTTGATATGAAATATACCAATGAATCAAGAAAAAAGAGAACCATCAATGAATAGCAGAGAATCATCATATAATAATGATGAATCACCGTAAAATGACAATGGGAAAGCTCCGTAAAATTTACGGGGATTAGGAGAATACGGTGACCATAAAAAAAACGGTGAAAGCTTGGCATCAATTGATGCCAGTGAATCACCGTATTTTTACAGGATATTTTTAAGAGTGTAGAGCTGTATCATGTTAGGTATACTTTGTTTATATAGGATTTTGAAATAATGCTCTAATTCAAAGAGAGGATCACGTACTTTTTAGGAATCAGCTATGAATGACAACGACACTGGCTTTTGAGGAGTAGTTTGGTCTAATTGATGTCTCCAATGGCAAGCTGTAGTTTAGCAGTGTTTAGATCATGCAAATCATGTTGATAACTGCCTTTTGGTAGCTGTATACTAATAATTTATTTTATTTTCAAACTACTTGAATCATATTGATGAATTGTGATATTCTCTTTAAATCTACTCAAATCCAAACTCATCATGATATATGCTGGCTATTTGCCCTGCCACGAGGAGAATCATTGAACCCGTAAGGTCTGCATAATGCTTCAAAGTCCTAAGCCCTATTGTATTCAAGCACTATACCGACCCAGTTTGATGCATAATATTTATGTTACTCTGCAGGGCTGCATTTATGCATTATGCAGACAAAATACACAAAGCATTAAGTCCCATGTGGCCCTTAAAGGTTAACCAGAGAACAGTGAAGACAGGTACAGGAGAATGTGTCGACAGCCGAATAGAAGTTTCGAATGGAAGTACAAGTATCGGATATTGTAGCTGACCTTTAGGTAACTCGCACAAAAGATGAGATGAGCAATCTCTACAGATTGCGCTGCAGAACACATTTTAGACTCAATTTGTATCAGATATTTACCGAAAGCCAGATCCGGCTGAATTGCTTCCCTTTTTGGGCATTTTGATTATCTAGGGAGTGTCGACTGGAAATGATGTATCACACAGGCAATCACCACTGCTTAGCCATCATCAGTGTACAAAAGAATTTCGATCTGTCTCTCCTTTTCTCTATCTGTGCTAGGCATTGCTAACCTATGGGGGATCAACATAAGTGAACCCCATTAGGGTTATCATCCTTCTAGTATTGTAGGGGCGTGGCAAGCAGCTTTAGAGTAGGGGCGACAAGGGGGGTTTCTGACCCTTTTTTATCCCTTTTCTCTTGACCTTTTAGGTTTGACCTTTTTTAGGGTTAGTCAAAATTGGGGTTGGGGGGGGGGACATGTCCCCCCGTTCTCCCCGGTTGCCACGTCTCTGAGTAGTACCTTTAGAGGGGAAAACGAAAATTTCAAAACTTCTAAGTACCATTTGAAAATGTCAAAACCTCTTAGTGTCCTTTGGTCTTTGCTCCTACTTGGCCCTTATCAACTGACATAACAGGAGTTTTGATAACATGGAGAACCTGCTAATAGTCATCATGAGATGACAGGATACACCAGTACAATCATCATAAACCCAGCTCTAGTATGATATGTGGCTTTAATAGTAACAGCATCAGAGTAATACTGGTAACCTTATTGGGGAAGCCACAGTAAAGTGTATATTTATATCAGCTCATTTCTGCTTTAATATGCCTTCCAATTTACCAACTATGTATCATGCCCATACTAGCTCTGTAATGGTTCGCCATTAGCCATTACCTTATGAGATATTGCTGTAGTGAGGGATGAGTCATTATGTGTTAGTCTGAGTGGGTACTTGGTGGATATAAGGAGACCAATAATTAAAAAAGACCCATCATGAATACTGGGGGAGTGATGAAAATGAATATCATCAAATCCATTATTGTAGCGGCGACTTTTAACAATGCATAACAGTTCTTTTTTTAAATCGGTATTGATTGTAGGAAAGGGGGGAGGTCTGAGGGTCAATATGTTGATATTAATATTATATTATAATAGATATTGCATACAACACCATATGTGATGCCCATACACGTATACATAAAAAGAATAATCATTTGAATGCTGTATTTTATGATGATATAAGCTTCAAGGTTATGGTATGAAAGGACTCGCCTTCATGATTACTATTCAACATTGGTCGACAAAATACCTACATTAATTTAATTAATACACATGTGTGTCTATAACATAGTGGGAGATGATTTATTCAGATGGATTGGCTGATAAAATATTGAATGAACATTTGACAAATTGAAATTGGAATCACTTCTGAAGCAGGTACTAAGTCTTGGCTCTTTTCCGTGTACTTGTGCCGACACATCTGGGACAATTCACTTTAACTGTCTTCATAAATATGCTAACGAGATTTCATTTCACTGATGGGTTAATGATGAAAGAGACGGTTAAGAAGTTATGAAAATAAATGTGATCAAATCATTAATAACTAGATGAACGATGGATTTGGCCTCACTGTGCTCATTGTAATTACCGATCTCAAGTAAATGACAAAAAAATTGTTATTGGTAAGGGAAACTTGGTTATTCCACGGAACCTGGGCGGTGCAGAAGCACTCTCTGCCTCAAGGTGAGGTTAGGCCTTTACATTCGTTTGAATAATTAGGCAATATGCAACCAGTGTCCCTTGCTTTAATACCTAGACATTATTTATTTGCAGCATTTGTGCCCCTGTGATTTAGATGAGTATTGCTTTTTTATCCTTTGAGTTGCCTTTAACTGCCACCCACCATTATATAGATGGTTGAGTATCCCGCCTCCACTCCGGCAGGTTTTCGTGTATATTCAACTAAATCACATTTAATTTGACATTTATCTGGGTATGAGATGAAATAGAACTACACTGTTCATTGTACATTAGGGTCATATTACAACAACCTCTGTTCTCTGAAAGTGTTTTTTGTTTTGTTGGGAGAGTTGGAAATTGAGAAGTTGTTTTCACACATACACACATGCATACCACATCCAGTTAACATTTTATGTATCAAATCCTACATCTCTACGAAGAGAGGATGTTGGATGAACCTGTTTGATAACGTGGGCGTGTTGAAGTTCATGAACTTTCATGTAACTCAATATATCTGACATTTGCTATATAAAATGCTCAGGGTCAGTCCGTAAGGTGAACACTGCTGACACTTTGAGACTGTTTCACTTTCAATGAAAGCAACTGTTTGTACATTTTAGATCTTTGTTTATTTCTCATGTGCTTTATATAAAAAATAAAGTTAAATTGCCCATACAATGATGATCCAAAATGCAGTAATCGAATTATTTGACAAATAGGTCAAGTGCCCCTATAGAGAGATATTCATACAAATAGGCTTAAGTTCCCAACACTTTCTTATCGATAAATAGGTGGTTAAAACTTCCCTGTAAACATGTTTTTATTTGTATACATAGGTTCACCTCCAACACATCGTTTTACCACAATGATAGGAGGATATACACAATAATATGTACATCATGGACAGATATAACATGGTATACAGAGTAACAAATTCATCTGATAGTTATCACCCAGCCAGCATTGCTTAAAACACACATTTTCTTTTATTTGGTTCTAGTGTAGAGAGCCTGTAGGAACATGTCCCTAACACACTGTCCTTGTGTTTCTACTCACCTATAGGATGTCATTTATGACAAGAGATGTGTACATCTTATGAACGAGCTATACTCATCGTTGCTTATTAATGTACATACATATTACCCATATCAGCTTCCATTAGCTATATGAGAACTCATTGGACGAATTTAGAGTTCACTCTTTTGCTTTAATGCATTATGCCCTTTGTCATCACTATGCATGAATGCAGGCCAGATGAGTAACTCCTCAGGCCTGTATCCAAGCTGCATTTCATCATCTGGTAGTGTGTCACACTCAGCAGGACTGCAACCATGGATAATGATGATAGAGGGCATACTGCATTAAAGCACTACGCTGCCCTTAAGGGGTTAGTGGCTTCAAATATGTACAGCACACACACATCTACAGTTTGTGTATTTTAAACCAGCTCATACAGCTTTCACTAGCTCCCCTTTCCAGGGTCACATCCTTCGTTTATTTTCGTTCCCTGCTGTCACTTCTGTTTATTCATAAAGTGTATTTTAAATGTTAAAAGTTGGAATTGGAGCTTTATGTGTCCCGTGGCCGGTGGAGAAATTAATAGCCTCTCAGCATCCAGTACGTGTCGTGTACCACCCTTCTGTTGTAGAGTATAGTACAATGGTGATACTTAGTATAAGGCTATAACTGATTGTAAATGTAAATGTAATGCGTATTCATCTAATCAGGCGAAATTAAGGTCGGAAAAATGAATTCTAGAGCACTAGACATAAGGCTTTATATTAATGTGCACATACACAGAGAACAGGAATGCCTCTTGTATTTCTGGTCAGCATCAAATAAGTTGCCTGGTACCAATTTAAAGAGAAAATGTTTGGCTCTTTGTAAATATCATATGTGACATTTACTGGGAATAGGGACCTTAGTGCACCCTGCTCGTGCAGTGTAAATGGGATCCAAGATGGTGGCGCATACTGGAGGACCAGCTGTATCGTTGTTAGAGGCCATCTGATTGCTAGTCTCTGTAATGTCAGTCAGGGGTATCAGCCTGGGCATGATATGACAGCTCTCCTTTCTAACGGCACATACAGCCCTGTCACTAGTAGTACACAGCTATCTGTGAGGCCTACCTGATATGTTGAGCTCTTCTCTCACCCCGAGGTGTATGATGTGCACAGCATACCGTAAGTACAGGTAAATAAGAGACTTCGGGGCGAGGCGGATAATTCATCTTTCATAAATGAGTCTAATTTTAAAAAGACTTGTATTTGGGTGCTGGATTCATCATGGTTTGTCTGGTCTCATTTTTGGTTGGACAGTGCACAGAAGTTATATACAGTTCTTTGCGTCACTACAGTGCACTGCCTCTCTCTGTTTATTATTTCAACCTTGCAAAGCGATAATAAAATATCTGTGTGTGTGTGTGACTTAGAAGAGATCATTCTTTCCCAGTGGGCACCCCGATCCACTGCCGTTAATGAAATGCAATAAAAAAAGAAGTTGCTTCTCCAACTGGTGAGCAAATAGAAGGCGCTCCAGAACAGTACAACGTGTATACTGAGCTGCTCGCCCACCTTGGCCTTTCCTCCATTGAGCCGCTCCCTCATCTTGAGGTATTCCCACTCTTGGCTACTTCCCTCTTCTGAACTTCCCCTGAGCTACTCTCTCATCCAAGCACACAGAATCTCCCTCTGAGCTGCTCATCCATACTGAGCTGCTTACACTTTGAGATATGTATTGAGTGAGTTGATACAACACTGAGGTGATCCAACACAGAGGCATATGAAGTGAATCTTCATTAGGGGGCCCAGAGGAGCCCACTCCAACCAGCTTTGAGCATTGGCTGTTATGCATGATGGTGCATATACACGCTTATCAATGTTGGACTGGTATATAGGAAATAGTGTTTGAGCCCCCTTTAGTTCTGATCCGGGGTCTGGACCTCACTTTCCCTGATGCAAGAAACTGTGTGTATTACATTATAGGATCTTGACAAATCTGGGGGAGCCCAAATATATTCAGGCCCCTCCTCTGCAATTGGGGAGGGGGGATTGGCCATCTCCTTTTCTGCACCATTGCAACCACCCTGAACTCGCCAAGCCCTGTAGATACAGCTTTCAGCAGCAGGTAGCTCCACTATCTCTGTATTGTTCATTGTGGGACACTGAGATGCTCCCCCTCTCTGAGCTGCTCCTACACCTTGAGCTGCTCCCCAATCTTGAGCCGCTTCTGGGTTTCTTTTTCAGGCTATTCTCCATTTGTCCTGAGCTGCTACCGCCGTCCGTATGGGATGTTTTAAAAAGCTGCGGTGAGTTCATGTGGAGGCGATCAATTTCTGCAATGGAACAGCACATTTCTGTAACCGAATATGAAAATTGAATTGCAAAAAGGTCCACATGTATATTTTACTGAATCCTTTTTGAATTGACATCTGAAAATCGGATTATCATTTCTGATAGCGTATTCAGCAGTATTGCACTCTTTTTACCTACGGCCTCCCCACTATTGCACAACCATGTTTGTGGGATTAAGATGTTATAGATCAAAAAGGCTATTAGAATATGGGATTGCGTGTGAATAAAAAATCTCATCCCATCTGCAACACGTTTCTGGAAAACTATACTGTTGTAAAGATTAGCTTTCTTTGGATACAGTCATCTAACACTGCTGGAACGAGTCTTAAGGGAGTGTGCATTGAGGCACTATCCTGTCCTTATATGAGGCAAATGTAATGAGTACAGTCAAGATAAAGGAGCCATGCTTATACTGCAATACTTTATTACGATGATCTAAGGTGGTAGACAGTGTGTAGGGTTCATTAACCGCTGCAGGTGCTGTCAATTAAGGGATGTATATCTACCAAGACTGCAGTGATGAATCAATCTTGGCACATGCTTAGTTAGGATATGCCTTGAGATTGCCTAAAACTGTACTAAATCAGTGAAAATGTGTGGTGATCCTTTCTGTATGCCTGCTCAGCTTAGTAAAGGCTAATACATTTCTAGCATAGAAAAGAGTTTTATTTTCGAAAATTAAATTTTGAGCAGGCAACCCAGTGGACACAAAATTCTGTTCAATGTTGAATCAACGTTGAATCAACATTGAATCAATGTTGACAACCATTTATCAATGTTGATTCAATGTTCTGTGCCCACTGGGAAGCAGAAAGGAAGCTTCCCGACCCCCGTCTGGAGTATTTTTTTCTGCTTGACCACCCACTTCGCCGAAAAATTACATACTCTCATGAATCTTAATTTAAATGATAGATGTTCCTTTCTGGGTCTCCTCATGAATTTTTTCTTTTAGTTTCTTCAAGTATACTGTGCTATTACTCGCTAGTGCTGCATTCATGCACCACGCTGACCGTACCAGGTTGATGCACTACCAAAGGGTCAGCAGGATGCATCAAGGCGTTGACAAATAAAATGTATAGGGCTTAAAAAGTGACTGACCTCCAACAAGCAGAGTGAAGACGAGTTCCACAGGCCGGCCGCCTTGTTTGGCCGAGCACTCTGTGAACATCATAGAGTGGCTGTCTGTAATTATGAGTACATGTTCAGTTAAAAAACCCTCAAGTGGCGTTCTTTTTTCATGGCCACCCCTTTGACCACCAATTTCTTTTTTAATTTAAGGGTTTTATTCAGGAAAATATCAGTTGGGTCTAAAATAGAAAGCACACTCGTTTTATTATATCATGAGCTTGTATCTAAGACTTCCAACATGCGCCGCCATGGAATATTTTGATACCCATCTATGATATTCCTACTCAATATGTATGCTAGTTGACTTGTGTGAAAACTGAGCCATTATTAGGCCTGTGTCCACTATACGACAAAGAAAGTGGAATATATGGTCGTTTTGACGTCCAGAAATATGTACATATCTGGGAATATATTTTGTAGATATATTCTACTTTAACTGTAGGTATGCTGTGTCCACTAGGCGTTATAAATTGCTGCCCAGACTGCCCAGGGCAAACATGGACAAGGTTTTATAATAGAATAAAGAGCATATATTCCAATTTCTGCACTAAAAATCAAACATGTTAGATATTCAAATGCCCACTTTTGACGTCCATTTTTGACCCCTGCATATTGCTCTCCCACTTTTGTATTTGAGAATTTTGTCGTCCAGCTGTGTCCACAGGGACACAAAACATATATTTTGTATTTGTATTCAAATTCACGTTTTAACGGACGACAAACGGCCTCATATATGCTAGTGGACACAGGCCTAATATGGTGGTACCTTGGTGCACAAATAATTTAGACATTTGATGTTATTCTTTTATGCATTCTAAGAGTGTACTACATATACATGGTACACGTACTCTTAGAAATAAATGAGGCCGAGCAGTAAAATCTGCTGTGGTTTTCCATCACATATTCTACGGTTTAAGTGTATACATGTATGGGCAGTAGAATCTACCAGTTGGTTTACAGTGTAAAAGAGTTATTTTGGGGTTCCCTATTTACAGTGTATCAGTATACCTGCTAGTTTGAGCCCTTCTTCAAAGGGGACCTGTCTGGTGTCGTCCAGGTCAGACTTGTTGCCGACCAGGATGGCGGGAACCCCTGGGGGAACCAGCGGGCAGGCGTCCACCTCCTGTTTCCATGACAACACGTTGTTGAAGCTGCGTCTCTCAGACACGTCATAGACCAGCACCACGCCATCAGAGTACTTGAGGTACCTGAGAGGTAGCATAGGGGTGAGTAGAGGGAACAAAATAAGTGATACTAAACCCTTTATTGTAGAAACAGCAGAGTGCTATATGCCATATTTTACCGCACCAGGAAGTGAAAACCATTACATTTTTTCAACATTAAATTTTGGGCCCGACTGGACCCCCAACTCAAATAAATTTCCACATATGTTACAAGATATTTATTACATTTTTGTATGCTTGCTCCCTAAGAAATAAGCATCTTTGACATGGGCATTTAATTCTGTAAGTCATGGATTTAGGCATTCCCTTTGGATAGCTTGGAACCAGTGAATAGGTCCCAGAACTTGAACCAGAAAGTAGGATGAGAGAATAGCATAATGCAACTATTCTGGTTGCTGTTCACTGGTTCTTGCCCAAACCCAACAAAATCCAAATTCAGGGTCATGATGGTTGTTGCCATAGCCTTCCCAAGGATCTGGGAACCTGAGTACCTACGTGTTGACAGCCAGAGACCGGTAGCGCTCCTGTCCAGCAGTGTCCCACAGTTGTAGTGCCACCTGGCGGGGCCCGCACGTAAACCGCTTAACGCTGAAGTCCACGCCTATTGTGGGTCTGGGTGTGTCATTGAAGGTCCCCGATACCAGGCGGGTGTGGATGTTAGACTTACCCACCCCCGAGTCACCCAGCAGCACCACTGCAATGAGAAAGGTTTTCCCGTGAAAGTTGGTATTTCTGACTGTGTTCAGTATTGATACAGCGTCTTGAACTCTGCTATCATTTGGTACCTGGGAAGAAATATGACACCCGTGGGAATTTGTTAAAGGTAACTTGAAGATACCTCATGTGTGGGTATTAGAGTTAGATAAGTCCTAGATGATAGTAATACAGTTTGTATTATTTCTAACCATTTTGGGATAGTGATCAAGATGGATTAAAAAGACAGAAATGGCTTATTCTAAACTGATTATACTTGACAGTCATGTCTTAAGTATGCTTGCACATTCAATTATACACATAAAAATAGTATTGTTCAATATTAGTGATTGTTGCATTGGTCCTATATTGAAAATTATATGTATTACAAGGTTGGTCCGATATTTAATTTCTAACCTTGGAACAATGTAAACACATTGTGATGTTGGCCCAACATTGGGCCAACATGAAATCAATATCTCTTTCTCCGAGCATGGGCCATTACTGGGCCAGTAGTCAAACCAGCTGTAGGCCAATATCAAAATGCCATTATTGGCCCAATTTATAGTGGTATATTGGCCCAATCATGGCCCAATGTACTTATGTTACCTGGGGAGTCTGACTGCGAGAGACACTTGGATGAGCTGAATACCGCACAACCGACCTACCTCACGTGAGTGCACGGACACATGTTTACAGTGAGTCTAAACCCGGTCTTACTTTGCTTCTTTATTCATGGGGGATCTGCCCCACATCCCCCGTTTTTCTTTTCATTTTCTATGTTCTTTTGTAACAGAGTAAGACCACATATAAAGTGGCACCATCTAAGGTATTATTAAAATCAAATTAAAATCAGATTGTAAGACATTTGTAATACCAGTAATGGGAACACTATCAACATTCAATAAGTTTATCACGACGATGAGGGCACATGATAAACACAGTATGTGACATGTTGATCGACCTATTCAATCATTAGATACTGACACTTAAGGGCCGTATGGATCTTTAATGCACTAAACCAATGTATCACCATAATGCATTAACGCAGCTCTGTATTCATGCGGAACCTACATTGGTTGATACACTCCCAGGAGTCCAATGCATGTTGTGCCAATGCATCGCAGGGAAGTTACTCGCCAGTGCTGCATTGGCGCATCATGTCAATAACCTTGGGGCAACATGTCGCCTTTAAAGATGTATCCAAACAATGTTGTTTTGAGTAGGAGATGTGTACAGTGACAACGTAGTATTTCTTTTTTTTTTCAATTTGTTGTTATCTCAATAGATTCATGAGCATGACGAACGAGTCATGTCAGGGGCGTGGCAAGCGGGGGAGACAGGGGGGCATGTGTCCTACCCCCACTTTTGGCCAAGCTCAAAAAGGTCAAAAAGAAAAGGTCAAGAGTAAAGGGGTAAAAAAGGGTCAGAACCCCCCCCCCCCCCCCCGGTGTGTCCCCCTACTTCGAACCTGCTTGCCACGCCCCTGCATGTGTTTCAAGAAAATGATGTAAGGGATCGAGATTGATGCAATATTCCGTGAGCATGCAAACAATTCTAGTGAGAGCCCTTTTTGCTGAACATGGATGAAAATTGTTCCCCTACCCCATCTACAGAAGGGTCAGCATTTTTCAGGACCCCTTTCGATGACCATTTAATCAACCCAATCCCCAGATGTTAAATAGTGACCAAGCACTCCCTAAGGGCCTTCGTTCCCAGTTTGTAGGAGGAGAGGGCATACAGTCATGTGGGAGAGGGGGAGGAGGCTAAAAGACATGAATTGAAATAGGACAATAAGTTTACAGGTGTGTTCATACGGAGAAATAGACAAAGTCCCGTGGCCATGGCCTGTGGAATCCCTGGATTAAAGTATTTTAATCTACTTTAGATATTATCAAATGTAAAATATGCAAAGGCCCATCTGGCAGAATTTGTTGGACCCTGGGTTGTATCACATACTGCAACTTGTGTTCAACAGACTCCACTGGTGTGTACCTTTATCTACACTGTAAATAGTATCTGTAGACCACAGTAGATTCTACTGTTGTTGCATCTACTGTAGTTTTACAGCAGATTCTACTGTACACCTATAGTAGATTCTACAGTATACCTCCGAAAATGGCAACCAACTTTTTACAGTGTATACATTTATTACACCCTCCTACTGTCTAAACGTGAGGATGAGTAACACACTCCATGTACGGAAGATTTATTCATAATAATCCCATGTTTACACCACTCCATTTATAACAACGGTGTTAAATAAAGTATATAAAACTTAAGAAACAGATTAAGCATTTTGGGGGCCTTTAAATATAGAGTATGGCTACAACATTATACTGCATGGGGGGCATGGCATACAGAGGTAGAAATGCGCTAATATAACATATACATAGGCTCGTTCAATATAATTGTGATATACAAATAAAAGATGATCCGCGTCCCTCCTGTGTGCCATTACCATACCAGCGTCAATTCTGTTTAAGGTTTATGCGTATCTTATTGATAAGTCCCAAGTACATATACAAAAGTATGCCAATCAAAATGTGTCATGCCGTCAACAGAAATATGGCTTGGATTAAGCAGAGCCCCAAATTTGGTATCTTTGGTCGTGTGGGTTCAGATCCCTCTGATTATCACCCCTGTTTTTTTTAAATTGTTGACTTGTATCTATTACCATTAAAAATGATTTCAAAATATAAAACCCAAAACAGCAAAACTTACCTTTGTAAACCATGATGGTCGATGTGGCCTTACGAGGCTGCTATAAGCATAAACAGAACACCTCAGTTCTGCGGTAGGTATAAATCCAGTTCTACATCTAGTACTCGTGTATACACGATGTACATGTGCTAGCATTGTCACCTGCTATACGTGGTATAATGTGGATATGTAGGGGCACTCTATCCAGTGCCATGCCTTCTGTTGTATCAGCGCTACAATCTCAAATGCACTTTGGTAATAAACTGCTGTGATGTTGTATTGTTTGCCTATATATCATCAGTAGAGGCTGTATCAATTTCCCGTCTATTTTCAGCACCAGTCCTGGATTCCTATTCCTGGTCATTGATAGGATCTCTGAGTAGAAGAGTGAGCACACAATCCTTACGTAATAACGATAACTGTCTCTAGTATATATCCATATCACACTCGCGTATCCCTTTTATCCATAGAATATAGCCATACTATATCATCCACATCCATATCACAGTTCCGATAACACCATGTATATATGTATGACTCGGTTATGCATGATACCCAGTGTACAGTGGGCCTATACTGTTTGTAAACACCATGTGTCTTCCTCCCTCCGTGTGTGTGTACTATGTCTATGAGTTCAGGCCCCAGAGTGGTGTAACCTGTACGGAGATGTGCTGATAAGATATAAGGCCACTAAAAAACAAGGAATAGTGTATCAACACTAAGCACTGAAAAGAATGTCAATGTGGAAATGTGAACAACTATTTATAACTATTGACCTTAATTTAATATTTTCCAAATGTATCCATCATTATGTTGTTTTCTAATGGTTAATGGAAAAATTAGAAGATGTATAGTATGATGCATGTGGGGATAAGAAACCATGATATTTAATAGCAGCCTTATACGGAGGCGTAGGGGGGATGATGATCCCATGACGGAATCCGCTATCGAGCTTATGTCACGAGCAGTAGTAATGATATTATGATAACAGGGTCTACCGTAAAACAGTATAAGCTACACTTAGACAGGAGCATAAACCCATAATAATATTGTTGTCTATATTGATAATGTAGCAAACCAAAACAATTGTGCTTCTGCCTGATATTGTACGATATAGTACAAATAACAGAAAAAAACTGTCACTCTTGCCTTGTTTACATGTTGTCTAGACCTTCGTATGGGTACCTACTTTTGCCTATCTACCTTTAATATCAAGGTTTCTAGAGGTAAACGTGTGTCATCTAAAGCACTTTACAATCCGAAGAGACTTAACAATAATACTCTAAAATAATACTGCTTAAAATGATGTTATGATGTTTCTATATTCTGTTTATACTGAAGTTGTATAGGGAAGATAGTGCCTGTATTTGATTTTCATCCAGTTGACTATTACATAACTGCACTGTAATAAGGGACCATGTAACAGTTTGCCCATACGATCATCAGAAATATCGGTTTTGATAATTTGGCTTTCCATACACAAAAAAAATCTAAATGCCCCAGCCCTTAGTCTGAAGTGGCTATCCCAGGCTGGTCATAGGGACAATGGTCAGGCATGACCAAGTGCTATTCAAAATGACTGAGGCAAAACAGCATATATATGACCAATACCTTACTCCAGAGGATTTGGCCTAATACTCATAGAAATGCAGAGTTGGTCAGTACTGACGAGCCTGGCAGTATTATAACCTAGGTTGGTCATATAGGGAGACAGAAAATAACTTAAGTAGAAGTAGAAGTCTAGGCTAGCCTAAAGAATATCAGTGTAGACGTGTGTCCCGTCCATCCCGTGGTGGTGTCTGGTGGTGTATACCAGGACCTCCACCCAGGATGTGGGAGGAGCTGCTCACTCCTATAAATAGAAACTGGCAGATCCCAGAGTATTGGTTCTCTTATCTGGTCACATGTTTTAGACATAGAAGGCCCACGTCATTTGTTGGTTTGAGGTAGGATTTACTCAGGGTATTTATGTATCTAACATCAGCCTCAGTCTATAATAATGTGAGAGATGTGGTAAATTGAGTATGGAGGAGTTTATTAGGGCGTGTTGAGCTGAAGAAACAGGACTCTAGATAGGGAGGGTCCCCATGTCGCATGTCCATTTTAACAGAAGCCAATGTATTTCACCAAAGCCCAATGATGCCAACCACAAACTCTTCTAATATGAATTCTATAAGTATATAGTTTATTAGTATAATGAATCCGTCCGTAGGAGGTATACAGGATTGCTCCAGATGAATATGTCTACTAATGGACTAATCATGTACATATATATATATGATTGTAATCACCCAGGTAAAAAAATACCATGGTTTTCACCATGGTAAACCGTGGTTAATTTACCCTGGTTATTTGGCCAAACCATGGTATATTCACAACAGTATACCATGATATTTACCCTGGTTTACTATGATATATACTATGGTATACAATGATCTCAATTAAGATGAAATTAAATGTTTTACTGTGGTTTACCACTATATATCATGATATACCATGGTTAATATCTGAATATACCATGGTATCAATACCATGGTTTGGCCAAATAACCAGGGTAAATTTAAGATTGTTAACTATGGTTAAGACTATGATTAACCATGGTCAAAATACCATGGTTTGGCCAAAATACTGTGGTAAATTTACCATGGTTTACTATGGTGGATACCATGATATACTATACTATTTTTATCATAGTATACAACAGTAAATATCATGATATATACCACAGTTAATATTATGATAAATCATGGTCCGAATAGTATTGTTTGGCCAAAATGTCAAATTAAATATTACCTGATTTCACATCCACTTAATAAAGCATCTTATTTTCAAGATATCTTTTACATCCCAGTGCATGAAATCTTCCTAGGCACTTTATTTGTGTAATACACAATTAGAAGTTAATCTAGGCTTGATACAAATAAAGTCTTGCAACAGTGTGGTTATATATAAATCCTATTAACAGGAAAGGGGTGTTTACATACTTTTTACCACTTTCTGACGTATATTATCTATCTATCAGGCATATTTTGCAAAAATTAGCTTTGGATAAGGCTGTTTATTCTCAATTGCTTAAGGAAGTTGAGAACTTATGCTTTATTTAACATTTATAAGCATCGGTGACATGTAGAACCCCCAGGAAAAATCCTCTCAGGAACTGGGCTGCCACCTAGTGGGGAAAGGTTGAACTATGCACAATGATATACCAGGGTTGCCTCACCATAGTATATCATGGTATACCATGGTTAACCATGGTAACATCATGGTAAACCATAGTAACCATGATGGCACCATGGTATAAATATCATGTTGTGGGAATGTTATGGTAGTAGGGACGTTTAGCAAACCTGACGCAACCAATTAAACATAAATGTATCCTATACTTTAAGCACTGAGCACTAGCCGACAATGGTATTGACTCGTAAACTATCAAATTGACCCTGAAATAGCCCTAAAATCATTTAAAACAAATATTATTTCAATATTGGATAAACATTTCTAGGGTCTGCCCTGTTTTGCTAGGTAGGGCCAAAAAAAAAAGGTGTGTTTCCAGTAACATGGTCCTGGAGACATGACCCGGCCGGTCAGATTTTTTTTTTAATCCAGCAGGGGTGGTGCCCAGACCCCCAAGATTTCCCCTCTGGGTCCACCATTGTCTGATATTCCGGTTATCTATTTTTGGGGAAAATTTGACTTTTCACTCTAAAATCGTTAATAATTGTCTGATTTACAGACTGAAATATGGCTTTAAAAAAAAAACCAAAAAAAACACGCCATTTCTGCCTTGGTAGACCCGGTCGGGTGACTGGAAACAAACTTTTTTTATTTGGCCTAGGCTTGGGAATGAGCACCAAGATTTAGAGATGTCCAAATTCATATTAATTAGATTTGGAAAGGAGTTTGTGGTGTGCCATGGTAAAAGAAAACCATATACCATTGTTGCATAATATTATGTTAGATGTAAAACCTCTAGTATGCCCAACTATACAATACATGTAGTATACTATAATATCAAGACCAGATAAACCATGGTTGGTTCATCACAGTATACGATGGTATACCAAAAAGAAGCTTAATGCTGAGACTGTGCAGGCTTATAATATTAATATAAAATAATTTACTACAGTATTTCCCGCACACAGTAAACTGTAGCATGTTTCACTATAATTTACTACAGTATTTCCTGCACACCATGACACTATAGTAAACTGTAGCATGCTTCACTATGATTTACTACAGTATTTCCCGCACACCATGACACTATACTATAGTCTATAGTAAACTGTAGCATACTATAATATACTACAGTATTTCCCGCACACCTTGACACTATAGTAAACTGTAGCATACTATAATTTACTACAGTATTTCCCGCACACCTTGACACTATAGTAAACTGTAGCATACTATAATTTACTATAGTATTTCCTGCACACCTTGACACTATAGTAAACTGTAGCATACTATACTTTACAACAGCTCACTCCATGCCCCCCAGGTACCCCTCAGGCCGCCCACACCTCTGTAGGTGTGAGTGCTCGGTGCATGACACCTACAGCTCACTCTCTACACCCCCAGGTACCCCTCAGGCCGCACACACCTCTGTATGTGTGAGTGCTCGGTGCATGACACCTACAGCTCACTCTCTACACCCCCAGGTACCCCTCAGGCCGCACACACCTCTGTATGTGTGAGTGCTCGGTGCATGACACCTACAGCTCGCTCTCTACACCCCCAGGTACCCCTCAGGCCGCACACACCTCTGTATGTGTGAGTGCTCGGTGCATGACACCTACAGCTCACTCTCTACACCCCCAGGTACCCCTCAGGCCGCACACACCTCTGTATGTGTGAGTGCTCGGTGCATGACACCTACAGCTCACTCTCTACACCCCCAGGTACCCCTCAGGCCGCACACACCTCTGTATGTGTGAGTGCTCGGTGCATGACACCTACAGCTCACTCTCTACACCCCCAGGTACCCCTCAGGCCGCACACACCTCTGTATGTGTGAGTGCTCGGTATATGACAGCTACAGCTCACTCCCTACACCCCCAGGTACCCCTCAGGCCGCACACACCTCTGTATGTGTGAGTTCTCAGTGTATGACGCCAACAGCTCGCTAGCTGCGGCCCCAGGCACCCCTCAGGCCGCCCACACCTCTGTAGGCCTCCCCCCCCCCGTCTCAGGGTCCAGAGTTTATAATGATTAAGAGTATAACCAACTAAATTAAAGTATAAGAACCAGAGTTTACTGCTATATAAACGGATTGTGGTATACTACAATGAAAATAATACTATAGTATATTATAGTTGCATATATTAAGTGTAACCATCATAATATATATGAGATAACCATAATAAACTATGATATATAAACCATTGTTTATCATAATATTGATATACAATAGTATATCATAGTAATGGCAATCATGATACACCATGATAACATAATATCACCATGATATATAAGAGTAAACCATGATTAACAATCATCCAATCAGTATGATAAATTACGAGGGTTATGCTTGCAAAAAAGTTTGTGGTAAACTATGGTATTCAATGATGCTATAGTAATCATCTAAATATCGTTTACAATAGTATTAACTCTAACTATAGTTTACGACAGTGTACAATAGTAAATTAGAGTTATGCCTACACTGGTTAACCATTGTTTACAATAGTACATTGTGGTAAACCATGGTAGACCAGGGTGCGGAGTTGTAAACCAGGGTAATGACCATGGTATTTTTTTACCTGGGCATTATCTGATTATGTAAATATTCTATTTTCCCCTTCCAACGTGACAATTTCTGTAGAACGTGAAATATGTCAATAAACTTCTTTTTAAAATGCCACGTGCCTCTCTTCCATATCAATTTCAAGAAAATGCTATGTCAAGGGCCCAGGGCAATAATAACAACACAGGACCAGACTGTGATCTTAAAAGTTAAAGTTGCAATAGTTCATTCTTTCCACACTAGATGGCAGCATGTGCGCCTCCTCTGCTCTCGCTGCTACTGAGGGCTATGGCAAGCAATATGTTCACCCTTTATAGCGCAATTTCCGGATAGGAAAAAGAGAGTTATTCAAATCGAGCATACCACAGTTCTTTTTTTTAAGATAGAGTTGTTCAAAATAGTTCCAAAATCACATTTCTGAAGGGAAAAGGGTTGTTCAATTAGAACTCAATTATCAATCAGTGAACATTTGGCTTGCCATAATCAGCAAGGGAAGCAGACTGGTAAGTAGTGCATGAAATCGACCCAGATATCAGGTACTGGGCCATACACACCTGCCTCACCCCCGGGTTACATGGTGATGTCTATAAGAGATCATGAAACGCTCATCAAACACTTTCAATCTGCATGTGGTCTTTCCTAGTGCAGATCAAGATAATTGCCTACCATGATGGGTTTCCAGACGCACCTCTCCTCGAAAGACACCTTCTCCTCAATGATTGAACCTCATCACCTCAATATGATATCAACACAATTTCAAATGTGCAATAACTGACAATTATACCACAGCAGACACGGAGAACAAAGCATTTCACACCTCCTCTTGTATACTGCATACAACTAGTGATAAAAATAAGTTATAAGCCTTGTACCAAGCTGTAGGGGTATAAGGGTCCCTACACTGTATTTCGCGTACAGCTTGGTACTCTTCCTATAACTACTACATAAATCTTGAAATGTAGCACGCAGAAGGCACAAACAATATTGGCATTAATTATATACATGTATTGTTAGTTGTTGTACTACATTATCCTTCCCAGAGCTATTCACCGTACAGTAAAAATGCTCTATTGTCTATGTATCTATGACAAAGATGGAATATGATGCTCAGTGTTAATAATTGGCTACATACAACGTCGTGATTTCATAGGACCCTTCTTTCCGACCCCTTTTCCCCCTTTATTGAATTCAAATAATTATGGTTTACAGAACTGTTCAGAAAAGCTTAGATACCAAGGGGTGCAACCGAAAAGTATCTACAGTCCATGTGCCAATGGCAAGGCTGTCATGGAAGGGTTAACACGGCATGATCCCCTCCTTATGATACGTGCATGTGAGATCATTATCCTGCTCTTTTGTTCTTACATTTTATTACTGTTCCCCTTTAAGTAAACAATGGCTGGTTGCTCGTTTATTGCCATAGCTGACACTTAGCTTGCAATGTCATGATTTACTTTGCACCACAGGAATTTCCCTTAGTTATGAGGTCAGTAATTAGCCTCCAACTACCATACACCGTCTTTGTTCTCGTAGTCAAGGTGACATGCGAGGTTCTGTGATCATTGGTCCGCACGGCCGTCACATGATCTCCTAGTCACGTGACAACATGGGTAACTTCAAAATAGTGGTAAGCATAATATCAGGCTTATGCCAAAAATAGAATTCGCGTTTAAGGTTACATAGATCCAAGCTCGAGGCTTTATAAGTGGATATTTAATTGTACGTATATCTCTCCTAATTTGAGCTGTATGAAATAAAAGAAACTACAGGCAAAAGCATTTTATGATCTCCCGCCAACTGCATTAAGTGCAGCATTTCCCACTATCTGAGCAGAACATTATTCTAAACTGAATATTAAGCTTGTCTATATATATATATATATATATATATATATATATATATATATATATATATATATATATTTAACCAATAATGTATGAATATCACCGAACGCGGGGTGTGTATACTTGAATAACGAACCGAGGTGCGTAGCACCGAGGTTTGTTATTCATGAATACACACCCCAAGTTCGGTGATATTCATATATTATTAGGTTTATTATACGATATTTCCATTCAAATGTCTTTAATTACCTTAAATTCGTCCTAATTTCGCCATTTTGAAGGATTATTGACTGAATATCACTCGTACAGCAGAAGCGCCATGTTGTTTTGACCTCCCTCCAACCCTGCTCGCTGATTGGTGGAGCCTGGTGACGTCATAGCCTCAATCTCCAACACTGAGTTCAACATAGAATTTGTGAGGGGGCCAGCTTGGGGCTATGTTATATACTAACCAGCGTTTCCCTCCACAAGCACCACAGCCGGATAGGCATGGCCCGTAGCGTCTCCGCCTCACACACCAAGGGTACCCGGATCGATCCTGGGTAGAAACGAACCATTTTCAAAATGCCTATTTCTATGTGAAAAAAAATCCCTAGAATTATTTTAACGAAAGGCTAAGTAAAGTCCAACTTCTACCTTTATAGTAAAAAAGAAATTAGAAAAAAATATTGATTTTCAAAGAAACTATACCAAAAAATGCATTTTCTTCTGTAACTCGGTAAATAATGGTCCTACAGGGCTGGAAATCCGCCTGTAGACTCCTTGTTTTGCCACCTACCTCTACCAGCGCCTTCACGGCGTGGTGGTTAGCACATCTGACTTCAAGTCTTGATGTAGCGTGTTCGAGTCTCCATAGAACCTCGGATTTTATGGCTGCCGATTCCCATTCAGAATCGTTCTGATATTCAGAATATCAGAACGATTCTGAATTCCCCATTCAGAATCGTTCTGATATCCAGAATATCAGAACGATTTCACCCCCCCAAGTGTGCGGTATGCACCAATATCAGAACGGGAATATCACCTAAAAAGCACGGTGTGCGCCCATATCGTATAATATATATATATATATATATATTTATTTATTTATTTATGTTTATATTTATATATATGAACATATATATATATATATATATATATATATATATATATATATATATATATATAAAATATATATACATATATATATATATATATGTACATATATAGCCATAGACAACTTCAGATTAGACAAATTGACAGACACATTAGTAAAGAAATATAGTATAGCGTATATCCATATCAGAAGACGATTGTTACATGCATTTGGAAGATTAACCTGCTCTTATTGATGGTCCATAGGGCACACATCACTCAGCTTGGCACTGACCAAGAGGCCAGCAAAACACACACACACACACACACAGACGCCGCAGGGGATAACCCAGAATCACGTGACCCGGGGAAGTCTCACCGCTCACACGAGATCCCATGAGACTGGACAGCATCTCCTGAAGGATAACCCATTTGCCACCCGAGTCAACACAGATCAATGGATACCCACCGGGGTGGGAGGGGGGGGAGTAACTCATTGGCATTACCAGTAATTAATTGAATAAATCTGAATTAATAAAAGTACCTCGCATCTATATGGGATACTAGATACATTGCATACGTTTTATAGGAAAAACGTTTTTGCTGTCTTTTTGTATTTTATGGAGGAATGACTTTTTTCCTTGTCCCTTCTATATGTTTGAACATGTAGCAAGTTGTTTGAGTTTTCTCCTTGGTGATGAGAATACACAAGATGAGTCATCATCATGTATACGGATGGTATGCTTAATGCCATTCAACTGCTTTTTTCCTTCTTTCTCTCCCCACCCTTTCCATCTCAACCTCCCCACTCCCACCCTCCCCTCTCACCTGCGAATGCATTGCATTCCTTCCCATTTCTCTCCTCTCCCCTTTCTCCCACTCCATCCCCTAGGCTTCCCTTGATGATCCCGGTTCTATTCACCTCTCCTTCTCTTAGTGTCCTGTACATCTCTCCATCAGATCTCTCTCAGTGCATTCCACGAGAATAATGCGCCCTCCCCCATCCATGTAAACACTACACCCCCCCCCCTCACACCAAACCGTCCACCAATTCACCTGCTCTGTCTACTGATCAATGCCTCCCCCCCCCCCCCCCCCCACAGCCATCCAAACAACCTAATTATACAGTGTGGCTGGGAGTGTGCTCAGTCACCGATGTACTGATGCACATGTTGTGGGTTTTGTGTCAACTCCCTTTTCCATCCCTCTGTAGTAATGCAGTGAGTGAACTTTAATTTTTGTTTTACAGCTGCCAATCCCAGTAAACAAAAAACGTTATACAACATTTTATAACGTTATATAACGTTATATAACGTTTCTCTAGGACTCATTATTATGGCATAACGTTATATAAAGTTTTAGAACGTTATTTTGACGTAAAATAACGTTTTCTGTTAGCTGGGATGGTCTATGCTGGAGAAGAATCAGGAGCTCCTTTTAAAGGTTCTAGAGGTGAGTAGCAATAAGTAATCAGGATGACTCTTGAATGTGGAGTTTAACCATTTGATGGCACTATAATACTACGATTAAACCATTAACACACCTTGATGTATTATACTCGTATCTATGAAAATCACAGATCATTATTTACTCAGTCCTCTAATTATTAATCCACAATGACGGCCATCAATGAACGCTCCTCTGGCGAGTCCGAATTTACCTATGGCAGGGAATCACATCACCCAATCGATAGCATCAATTAACTAATTTCCATAAATAATTAATTAATTTCATAATTACTCAATGGGGTTAAACCATACTTAGTTGACTTCACCCCATGGGGACACCCACACGCTAATTACATCTGAATCAGCTGCTCCTAAAACCAGCGGACCGTGGAAATGGGTCACCCTGTGCCAGTCTAAGTAATATAATTGTACCAGCAGATTTCAAACTAAATTCAGCCTAACCTCAGGTATGCGACAGTACACATATTTGTAGAGGTAATTATGTAAATGTTTTACCATGATTTCACGTGATTATGAGGGAAGAGACATATCGGTGTCTGCATATCAACCTGACCTTGAATTCATACTTTAGGGACTTGAATGTCTATTTGATTGCTTGGCACTTACATTTAGATACATTATGCAATATGACAAAATGCAGTAGAATTGACCAGATGGTCAGAATGAGTAATTTACCAACCAGGCATGAGGTGATAAGCACAGGGACTTCATGTAATTTATGTTATAGGTTTCACACTTGTCAAACGACGGAGTAAATGGTTGTAATTAAATCACTTTAATACTGTAAATGATTGGAAATAGTTATGTTAAGTTATGAATATGCTCTAAACAAGACCTCAGCTATCTGCATTATTTGATACCACAAAGTCACTCGTTATGCAAGATAAGAGAGAAACTAATCGCTGTCATTGAAGGGTCAATGTATAAATAATTCTATTGCTATATGATTTGTGCAAAGCACAATGTTATAACTCGTGTGATTTGTATCGCTAACAGTTGGTTATAGCGATATTGATATACTATTAAATCAAACTAATCATTAGGCCAAAAACAAGGGTTTGTTTCAGGTAACATGGCATGAAAATGTAGGGTCGGTAGGTCGGATTTTCTTTTTTTTTAACTTTCTTTTTTAACATGAAAGTACTACCCGGCCTCTCCAAAGACCCGAAAATTGACCCAAATAGGCTAAAAATAATGAAATTTCTTCAAAATTGCATTAAAAAAACGTAGGGTCGGCCCTCTTTTGATAGGGTCGGTCGGTTGACCTGAAACAAACCACTTTTTTTTGGCCTTAGTTTAAGACATAACATAATTAATATTCGAATTTCAATTCCCCCTAGAAACACATTGTTATCTGACTTGAATTATGTATATATTATATGATTTTACCTTTTCGTATTTTTCTAAAGATTTCATTCTGTACATGACTGAATCAGTCATGTATTGGAGTATGTATGACAGGAGACTCTATACCTATACATTCCTGCACTATAGACACCTGTTGAATACCCCTCCCACCTTCACCTCGCCTTTAGCAGTATGAATGGGCTCATTCTGCCCCTGGGACTGCTAGACCTGATGTAGACGCGCGCCTCATGTCATGGAATCATGCCTGCATTCTTATTGCAGCAGGTGTAGTGTGCACAGTGGCCCAAAACACGCAGGGTCCTCAGTTCAGATGTCCCTCAACTTAGGCCTTTTTCAAGATGATCCAGCATAAGTGAGTCACTGGTGAGTGGGTCTCCGAATCAGCTTAAGACGAAGATGGCATTTTGCACAGAATAGGCTGCCATTTTGTTCGGGTACAGAAAAAGCCGTGATTGGTATAAGAGTGTCCTAGGAATTGCCAGTTAGAGCCAGATATATACATATTTCTCGATTCATCTGAGGTTCCAGAAATAACCAGGTTATCTGTTCCCAAATAAAATAGGGGAAATTTGAGTTACTAGATGACGTTGCCCGGCTTGGAGAGTTGCTGGCATTTAGTGTTCGTTGGAAGGTGCACATGCTGAAAATATTTTCTTAAAGAATTGCGAGTGTATCATTATTAGCCTAATAAAGTTTAATATAATATCCCAGACAGCCCAATACTGTGGACACCTAATACTATTACACCAGCTGCCCGCACGTGGAGTCCGATACTGGAGGGATACTGCATCATGGGATACATAATGCACAGCTCCACCACTAGGGGGCATTGTATTCTGGGAGCAGATCCTGCTGGTACCCCAGTCCTGGTCCTCTCCACACACACTAGAAAAAAAGGCTCGAGTGGGGTCTGTGACAATGCAACCGGAGGCATCTTGAAAAATCGGCAACTCTTTAGGTATGCACTATGTCATTTGTAATCATGATGCATGACATGAGTGAGTTTACTCCAGAGAACCCTTCCTTTCATGATTTTGCGGTGATTTATTTTTCCAATTTACTGGAATCTTTGATATTCCAAATACTCTTCATATCCCTCATGTAATCAATATTAGTATAGGCTTTAATCCGTAGATCACCTGGAGTAGGTGCTGCATATTGCATTGTTGGAAAGTAGCGTCCCCTAGTGGCAAAATGATGTCCTTAAAATAATCATCTTGGGTCATCACAATGATCTCCCCAGGTTGTGAACTCGGCATGAACACCCAAAGTCATCAGCAGTGAACACCTCTGTCTACGCCTAGATTATATGTGTAGGCTTTCAGTGTACATACAGTAGTTGTGAAGGGTTTAAAGTACAGTGTTGTTCTTAAAGGGTTAAGTGGAGACAACATAATTATATATGGCCTTTTACACACAGCCCACTACAATAAACACCTGCATACCTACCAATGCAGGGTAGCACGTATATTGCAGGGATTCTCAGTAAACCCTTTAATCCTGACACCCCTACTCTGACTCCTGCCCACTCCCCGCCTTAATCCGCCATGCAGCCTTAATGCATGGTGCTGTAGTGGTAACCATGGTAACACCAATGTGTGGTGGTGGTGTACAGGAGGAGAGTAGTTACCTGTACAGGTACAGGAGGTGCTGAGTGGTGGACAGGTGTGCAGCAGGAGCAGGCCCATACCAGGACTACTACTACTACAGCTGGGTGTGTGGAGGTGTGGGAGGTGGTGTACTGTGTGGATTAACGTTAGAAAGGTGAGTACTAGTTTTATATAAGGGAATATCATGATGCACTCTTCTGATGAGTACACATGGATAGAGATTCAGTGAGGTGAAGATACCAGGAGACTAAATGTAACATTTATGTTTCTGTTACGCTGTTGATAGTAAGGGCAGTGGGGCTGTCCCACACTAGGGATATTGACATAAAAGTATGCTTTATTATATGTTATGCATTATGATAGGACATTATAATCTGAAATAGATATAGAGACAGCGAACCTGGTGTACACAAGCTGAGGTTCCCCGAGGCTTCAGGTGAGGTGAAGGACAGGGTTAGTGAGAAAGTATAGCTGGCTGTATGACTGTAGGGATGTCCCATACAAGGTATACAGAAGTATAGGTGTCGGAGTGTGGGCTATTGATTGATATTTCACATTTAAAATGTTTTAGTACAGCTATATGAGGGAGGGGCTTTCCAGGTTGAGTTATATATAATGGAGAGAGTGTCAGTGAGGCAGAGGCAGATAGAAAGAGAAAAACAGACAGACAGACAGACAGACAGACAGACAGACAGACAGACAGACAGACAGACAGGCATGAAAAGACAGACCAAAGCAGACAGGGACACACAGACATACAGCGAAATACATGTATAGACAGACCAATACAGACAGAGACAAACAGAGGCAGACAGAGTCAGACATAGACTAACAGAGACAGACGGAGACAGACAGAGACAGACAGAGACAGACAGAGGCAAACAGAGGCAGAAGTAGACAGACATACAGAGATAATTAAACAGAGAATCAGGCAGACACAGACAGACATAGACAAACACTGAGACTGAGATCTAGAGGGACAGAGGGAGTACTAGTGAAAGAGACAGTGACAGGGTGAGGAGGTACTGCTGTGTGGGAGGAACTTAACTTACTTTTTATAATGTTCCTGTACTATATAAGTATGGGGGACATCCACTTGAGTTGGGTTCAGGTAGGGCCTCTTTATTGTGTATGTGGGGGATAGAAAAGGTTCCCAAAGAGTGCAGGGAACCAGGCACATCTCTCAATACAGTAGGCACTGTGTCCCCCTATAGCCACACATTAACAGCACTGGGAATTCTAAGACCTGTGTGTGGGCCGGGGGTGGGGGTTAACATCTAATGGTTGTGTGAGAAGGCCAGATAATAAGCTTGCATTTTAGGGGAGAGTAGATCTGGTATGGCTGCCAGGGAGTAAGGTTATAGAGAGGGGACTAGGTTTGTGTATGAGCAACTACAATGGGCTAGTGTGATGGGTTTACATTCTGGGTTTGCAGTTTTTAACTATCCCTACCTTGTCAGATACTATGAGTACAAACCCTTAGCCACTGGATCAATACACCCAGTAATATGGATGAACCTAATATTGATGCATTATAATGTGTGTATCCCCCTGGCCGATCCCTATCCCATGTAACACTTCCCATGCAGGCTTCACGGTGGGCGAGTGCAGAGGTTAGGGAAAGGTGGTAACTTGAGATAGGAAGGAATAGATCATTGGAGAGTAGGGTCGATTGATTGAATGAATGATTGATTGATCAAGGACGGCACCTGTATATGGTGAGTTTGCATGTGTTACATCTTTCATTTATTTGATAAAATGTATGATATATTATAGTTAGGAACATTCAGAAAGAGTTAATCCTTTACAGAACGTTGTAATGCACAGAAGCAGTGTTGTAACTCGCCGGTGCGGTATAAATGCATCATGCTTACATGGTAGATATAGGACAGTTGCTGTATAAGTGTTATAAGCCAAGAACAGAGGAATTGTCCAAGGCGTCAGCCGAGAAGAACTACAAATGTCCAAGCTTTGTAACACCTATCCAGCTCCTCACGCATATGCCTATCAGACTCACAGTAGGAGAGTGTGTGCAATGGACTGCATCAACATATAGCCCTGTATGCAATAAACAGTCAGGCCATTTATTTTGTTCAGTAAAGTGTGGTGTAATTTAACGAATAAAACACTCAAACAGTCATGCATATTTTATGGTCATGAGAAAGGCACTTATAATATAGAAATACAATGTTCACTGAGCCACTCCATACACTGAACATACATTTATACATGGTATATACATGCCAGACTAGGCCATGTCCTATATATATATATATATATATATATATATATATATATATATATATATATATATATATATATACATATATATTTATTTATATATATATATATATATATATATATATATATATATATATATATATATATATAAAATATATATATATGTATATATATATATATATATATATATATATATATATATATATTATATATATATATATATATATATGGATTCTACATCTAGTCTCTTCCACTTGACCACCTTAACCACATGCACAGGTAACTTACCTAACTAGTTCTAACCCAGCGTGAAATTCACATCTACACAGGTGGAACTGAAGTCAGGCAGAAAGGTGGTCCTTTTAGCCACATGAACTTGTTAGAGGCCAAGCCAGAAACTGTTTTACAACCTTTCTCCTTTGGTACTATGCCTAGAGTATGGTGGGAAAAGCGCTGACTATGTGGGGCAGGTATATTTTTAATTGCATTCTAAAATACCTGCTAAGGGAGTGGTCTTAATGAGTAGGCATTAATCTTTCACTATCTGGAGTAGAATCTTTTCTTTATTGCATTCTAAAACGCCAGCTAAGGGAGTGGTGGTTATTCACCAACAGAGGGGGAGTTGCGTGAGCCTGTGAACGTCTTTCAGCCCCAAACCCCTTGAGAGGAGTGGATATTTTCTGACTCCTGACTGATATTAAGATTATGTCAACTACAAAGGTCGATATTTCCTTTTCCTTGGATCGATCTTTCAGCAACCAAGTGGACCCATTTGCATTGATGCTGAAAGACAGATTGCCTATGTCCATACAAAGGAGGGGGAGGTATACAAGGTGTAGGGTATAGCATGTTAGTCCACCCAGCCTGACACACACCAGGAATGTAGCCCTGTACCCTGCCAAGGGAGGGTTTGGCTAGAACAACTTAGACCCAAAGTCTCAGAATTACCTCATTATTTGGATATACATGAATTATCCTGAAACCTAAGATCCTATTCTCGGGGCTGTGGCACTGAGACTATTTGCAACCAGGCCGCAAATTGAAAATGCATATGTCTCCACATTGAGGTGCTATACTGTTATAATGTCAGCATGTGAATTCAAAATACAACACTTGTAAAATTACGTTTTCTCTAGTAAATAGAGCGAAGAAAATGATGTAAGTAGTTATTTAACGCTAGTGGGCGACACTGCAATATAACACTTACTGTTGATATTATACCATGTTTCCTTGACATGGCACATGTATATATCATGGCACATACATATATGTCAATACAAGGCATTGGTACAATTCTAAGACTGTACATGCATGGTCCTCGGGCGTGCACCCCCAACCCACCCACACACACACACTAAATCCTCCTGGGCCGAGGTCAGGACAGGACCAGGAGTCATTAAGGGGCCGTGACATGATCCTCTATAGGGAGAGATCACGCTCAGGCCTGTCTCACCTAAACTACCCCTGCACTATAATACCCCACGCCTGTCTTCAGAGACCCTCTACCCCCTCCTCCAGCCCCACTCCCCACATGTATACATAGCCATACACCTGGTACCTGTAGAACAGGGTTGTACTGAGGACCTGGAGGACCCTTAACGGATACATAGACAAGTCAAGGAGCTACTACAGCTGCGGGTAAGGCTTCCTGTATTACAGGCCTTAACACAAATCACATTAACCCTCATATCAATACCTCAATACAAGGTACAAAACCATTCTGCATCTAGATGCAATGAAACACTACTGCACAAAGTTGGTACACTATATAGAACTATTATATATCATACTGATCGCGAGTATGTAGATAGCCTACAGGTGATGTTAAAATGGGATACCTTTTCGTTTGGCAAGGTATGGGATCCACTTTTTCCTGGCACCTGTTAAGGTCAGCCTCCAGGGGTCCTCCAGTCGTCTTGACCTGTGTGACCTGAGGGGCAGAGGTCACCACGGCCAGCAGGATGTCTCCCCAGGCATGTAACAATGGGGGGTTAACATGGTACATGCAGCAAGGTACTTACAAGTTACAGCGTTATATGATGGACTGCACAGGTTTCTGATTTGGAACCATTTCTAGGACCCCTTGCCAATGTACAGGTTCTTATTGCCTGAAAAGACATTTCTGGATATGCTGGGATTCGAACTCGGGCCCTCCCGCTTCGAAACAGATGAGCTACTATACAATATAGCTGTATCCCCTGCTCCATGGGACAACTGAGCCTCATGTTACTGGGTTGGTCCAGTGCTTGGAGGAGATAATGACATTGGAATTATCCCCTATACCATTGTTTCAAACAGTGTCTGTAACTCAGAGTCAAAGACCCTCCACCCTAGCGGTGACGTAATTGCTGAACAGTTCCCACTGGTTCCTGGCATCCCAGATGACAGCTGAGGTCTTGGCAAGGGCAATGATAGTGATTGAATCTATAATGTGAGTGCCGTCCCACCCCCTATACACTTTTATTAAGACAATGCTTTTTCTTAGAAAATATGGGGGCTACAATTGTATGCAATTATGCTGCATGAGATGAACTTCAGATTCAAGGTACAAACTACTGTGCAGAGACGGGATAGCAATTCGTCTTTGATAGTTTCAAGAGTACTGCTCTAGTCGGTGATAAAAGAACATGACAAATGTCGGGACAGCGTGCCTTCCAGGCATGTGCTTCTAGGTGGGCGGAGGTCGAACGTGAAAGAGAACATTTTGTGTGCCTTATAGTTTAGAGCTACCTTACACGTTGACATGTGTACCACTGTGTACTATATTGTTGTTTAAGATAAGTACATGCTACTGATGTCTCTCTTAGATTTAATTAAGCGTTCCCCCAGGAAGCAGCTGAAGTATTGGCTAGTTGATTAACAGATAGAGATATAGCGTAGTTATATCACGAACCAGACTACAACAACTATGATAAGACTATGTAAAGCAAAATGTCTATAATGCATATACAGATGCACTCATCTTATATCAGATTCACACAAAGGAATCCTTAAAATAGTGTCAAGTACATAACAGCACTATGTTGTCATCAAGTGTTGTCTTTTTTTCAAAACCTCAGAAAAGGTTACTCTGGCGAAGCACATTTATTGCTGCATGGGTAATAACCTATGGGAACGGGTGCAGTCACCGGCTATATTTAAGTTCCCTTTGTTGCCACTGCTACTGCCACCATGGCGCTGCATTACTCTTATAACACCCCTATAGTACTTAACCGGCCACCTGTGAAGATGTTAAGACTGTGCCAAGTGTTGTCTCTCACCTGGAGAAGGTGCCAGGCACTATGATGGGTACTCCTACTCCATGGGGTAGGGATTGAAAGACAATTGACAGACAATAGAGACGGTTTGAAGGTCACTCACAATGTGAAGTCAATGCCAAGTCACACTGCTATAAATTTTACGACAACGATTCTTTTATGCTAGAGATCTGCATTCAATTTATCACATGGTAAGATAGGAGTGTTGTATTACTTTTGTTGGTTGCTCTACATGCAAAGTGCTACATGGTAGTTAATGATAAAATTAATATCTATCACATTGTTTCATTCTATTTTTATTTCTTTTTATCTTACGGATAACGCTTCTTGTATAGGTATACCGTTAGCTCTTATAGTTTAGAATATACGGTTAAAATTAAAGATACCATGGCATTCGACCCTATCATCAATTTTTATCATTGCTGCAAAATATAGTACCTCTTGCTTTTAGGCAGCTTATTAAGTGAGAGCTAAACTAATGTAGACACATCACAGGAGCTTAAAGCTCTAACTCCACTCCTAAACCCCACCATTACCCATGTCTTTACCTATCCCCTGTTATGGTGGCAACATAATATGGGGGCTTGTTTGTGTTTATCTGGGTTGCTAAGCACCTGGCCTGATCCTACTCACCCAACTACTTAAACATTGCTCCTAAACCCCCCTCACCCCCACCCCATCCCTATTCCAGCAACCTTTAGGTGCTATGTGTAAAGAGAATCAATGGTGTTCTGGCCGCCTCTGCTTTATGCTCTGTCCATGTGTACATGTGCGTAGATGGTGCAGGGAACCGGTGTACTTCAATATCTATAATACATGAGATATTCTCATGGGGGTGGGTGGGGTGAAGATGTGTGGTTCTACTATGGGGTTTACGCTGTTGCTAAGGTCACAGGAATGATAGCAAAGGTGAGGACATGTTGTAGCAGTATCTTATTTTTCCCGTTTAAGTGCAGGGATATCGAGAGAGTGAAGGCCTTGTATTAATGCACGGAATTGAAATGTTTAGAAGAGGCATTTTAGATAATATCTGAAATAGGAATATAGTTTTTAAGCACAGGGGATGACATGAACTTGGGTAGTCAGGTAGGTAAGTAGGTAGGCATGGCTATGTGGTCTGGAAAGTATAAGAGAACCTTTGCCTCTCTGGATGTAATTGATCGCATTGATCTTAACCCTCCGGCTCCCTCACATGAAGATAAAACCGGTTGATTGGTAGACGCACCCATATGTTGGCTCCAATCTCGCAAACTTGAAGCATTGATATTTGAAATATCATCAAAAGAAAGGACCGCCCCCCCACCCACCCACCCCCACCCGGAAATCGCACTATGAACAGTTTCCAATTATTAAAGCTGAGATTTATGTTTGCTTTATGTATCCCTTAGTGGTGTTAAAAAGAGGCTTAAAACACTTTTATCTTTAGTGATTCACATGCAACAGCTAATAAGAATGTATACTATGTATATGCTCAGCGCATGTCTACTACATTCTCAGCAGCCTTAGTTGATCCGGCCTATTGTGTCCCCTTAATCTATATAAACACTACCTTCTGCTGCATAAGATAGATATCAGGGTTTTAAAAAATGCATTTGATTTGGGAGCTATCTACACAAGTTCAAAAGCTTCTGTTGGTTAAGCCTTCTGTCCCCACAGTAGGAGTGTGTAGTTTGTACCCCTCAGGAACAATAGGCGCCCCAGGGGGTTAACAATAGGGGCTCAGGGGATTTAACCCTTTGAGGATGGCATAATACCTCAAGGCTTCATCTTAGTTTTGTTCTCATGATATGCCAATGCAACACTGGCAACTAGTGCAATGGCACTGTATTGGTGCATTATACCGACCCTTGAAGTATATTAACTCTGCAGGGACACTATGATGTATGGATGCAGCCCCGGTGAGTTACTCCTCGGGGGTCGCATTCAGGCATCATAATCAGAAATGGGCATACTGTATTAAGCTACTCGCCTGGCCTTAAAGGGTTAAATGTAGTAGCTTTACCCTTAAGCAACATGTAGCTACATGGTATACACATAAAGATCTACCTACAGTCTAAAGCAAACTACAATGTGTTGGTTTCTGGTCTGGTACCATCAACACTGTAATCAATGCACGCAGACACAGGCAAGATGTAGATCAATATAGCTACTGTTCAAGACCTACCTTAGCATAGGGGTATGGAGGTTAGGCAACACCAGAAAACAATATGTTGTTTCAGATTTAAGTGGGCAAAATCTATGATTAAGACAGGAAATTCAATCTATTTTTTATTTTCAAGAGGAATATTTTGGCAGCAATTTGTAGCTTATTCTGTTGATGTAGTCCTGGATGCCTAAGTACGTTATCATGATGACCCAATAGGGTAGCTTCTAATCTCGGCAAATTAACGTCGATCTGGGCCCACCTTGCGCCAACCCAAGGCACCCCAAATAACTGGTTTTGGTATGGCACAAGGCGGGAACAAGGTGTCACGTATTTGCTGTGATGGTGCTCTAATTGATTAATTTAGACTCTAATACCCTATGCCAAGTATATAACTGGTCATTGCTGCATTGCTGTATTGAAACCCTGGTATTGTGCTAACCCTACTGGGTTGATATGATTCACAAGGGATCCGCATTATGGAGCGATTCAGTGCTGCAGTTACTGGCCAGCGATGCATTGGTGCATCATGCCAGCAAATGAGTTCACAGGAACCTCGAGGCATCGAGAAACACCACACTAAGTGTGGCCTTATAAGTCCCCCATGTACTGGAGAACCCCCATGGGTGCTAACCACAGGTGAGAGAGTTAAGTCTGGTACCCAGGGGTTGTAAGTACCCACAGGTTACTTCAAGGTACAGTGTCTACTAGCAGCTTAACCCTCCCTATATGACCGAATGCCAAGCATTTGTGAGTATATTATATATTGGGATCATGGGATCAGCATGATGTATGAATGTAGTCATTCGCCAGAATAGCATTTATGCATCATAGTTATTGAGATTGTAGCCACAACGAGTCCTGTAACAGGCTGTAACCACAGACTAGGTGGGTCGCGGCCATTGCAGAATGGACTACTGCGCGTCCTTCTGTGTCAAAATTAATAGCATTTTTGGTAGGGGTATGGTCAGACCCCTTTTAAACACTCAAAAACTTGTTTGGACAATTTTGAGCAAAATTGAGCATTTTAGAGCACTGCCGATTTTGATGTGATAATTATAGGTAGGCCTATTTTAGGCATTTTCTAAAATTCCTCAGGAGCTTTTATTTATGAAGTACATGTAATAAATGCATTTGAAAGAGCATGAAAGTGAATAGATATCCAAAGCCACATAAAGGGATAATCTTATATGCAGATTTTTGTAAATTTACCGATAATGCCATGCTTCAAAGATTTGATTTAGTCCGTTTTTGTATTACCTTATTATTTCAAAGGGCTAACCCCCTCAAATTATGCACAGGGCCCCATATCAAAATCACTCTCATTTTCAGTCATACCCCTAACTTTTACAAACTATATGCAGAGGGCGTGTGAAAACTGTTAATTTGATGATGTAGTATTCTAGACGAGAATTTACGGTATTCCTGTCTGTATCCTCCGGCCCTGACCCGGGACACCACCAGGAGACACACGCGGAGCCTCTGTGTGTTTTGGCGGGAAATCAGAGAGAAGGCCTCACGGCATTTCGCTCCAAGCAGACGACATTTTTGGGACAAGAAAAAAGTAGTTTCCAAGAGAAATCCTGTCAATCTTTGTTAATGAACAAATAAACCTTGACTCTGCTCCAAGTTTGAGCTTTGTGAAGAGAACTTTTAGTTCAGAGTTTAGTTGAGGTGAGTGAGCGGCTTGAAAGAATCTATCTTCAGTGAAAATTCTTGCCGTTGGGAAAGTTGTCAGATAAACATAGACTTCCTGCAGTGAGTACCTGTTGTAATGTTTGCTGACAACATGGGGAATACCTCTGTCTGCAAATAACCTGCAAACAAACTGCAAAGTTGCTGAAAAGTCAGTTTTGTCCTTACCACGAACAGATAACATTCAGGGAAGTTAGGTAAAGAGGAGGATTTACAGGTGACATTTTGTAGAAGCCTAGACAAATATTTTCCCTTTTAGCGCCAGGAACTGCCTTTATGCGGCTCGATCTGCGAAAGGAAAATATTGACTCAGAATTATAGGACACTGATATTGATAGCCCAAATGGATGATCAATTTCTGATAGCTGGAACTGTTATGAACTAGATTAAAGTATATTAATAGAAATACACTGGACTAAACAATAAAGCTCCCATATTACACCATCCCAACCACTGGTACCTAACTGTCACAGGCAGATCTCACCAATTAACCAATTTTATAAAAACAATCATTGAGCTGATGTACTAAATTAAAAACCAAGTACATAGACATAAAAAGCATGATTTTTATCCTCCATTTTAGCACCGGTCAATATTGAAGTACAATGTATCAAGCTGAGCGAGGACTGAAATCAATGATTGGCCTACAATGAGGTTGGGGCCTGATACACACATAGCATCAGCGAGTTATGGGATCTATAATAGCATACCGGGGGAGGCAGGTGTTTAGATTAGGACGATATGTCGGCATACCACCATCTGGGTATACATACTGGTTGATAAGTGGATCTTCCAGTGAGCCAGATCATTGAAAAATCTATAGAATGCAAACTAAAAAAAATGAAATAGCCTTTTTAGGTCTTATACTCCATACGTGGTTTTCTTCTCTGAATAATTATTCTTGGGATCCTTTGAATATACAAGTCTAGAGAATATTGTGCACGATTGCTTTTCTTTCTAGGGTGTTCTATGGCCGGCATTGGTGGCCAATAATGAATCCAATGGAAGAGGGGCTTTAGACAGGATATATATAGTGCTTCCGTTGAGTCAATACATATGAGCTATATATACTTATACGCAGAGTGGTACGGTATATATACATATACATATATGTTATGTACACATCATACATGCCATGGAACCACAGCAGTACTATATAGCATGGTCAAGACAAAAGATACATGTTTTAGGTAACATGGCACTCCATCCTGTAAAGGCTAAACCCTATGTGCACAAACTGGGTATGGCTTTACATGCTAACTGTGGTAACTCATTTAATTCTTTCTAGCTTTCATTATCAATAAATGAGCGTTTTATTTACTGTGGATATAGTTGCCCCAAGACACAAGAATTCCTGGGCAACGGCCTGACGCTCTGCAGACATTATCACACAAAGCCCAAACATGGACGTATGTAGTTCTCCTATTTTGCAATTTCAAGTGGACCCCTTAAAGCACTAAGTCTTTGTCTTCATGATGCATTCATATAGCACTGATGAATAACTCGCCAGTGCTACCTTCATCATGCATAGTGCACTAACCATGGATGTATCATAAGAGACAGGGAACTAACAGGCTGCTCCTCTAACATAAAGACAAAGTTCTTCTTCCCTTCCTTAACTACCAGGACCCCTGCCGCCCCCTGTGTGAGATACAGCTAACTACCTGGGGAGGTGCCAACACGGGCGGTAGTTATAGTTACCTCAGTCATCATCATTATCTGCACCTTGGTGCAGAAAATGCCTCTTATTAACCCTTTAAGTGCAGCATACTGCTGAAATGCACCATTCCTCTCGTAGCCATAATGATATTGTAACTCTCCAGTGCTGCATCCATGGATGTTAGTTCTACTATAGCAAAGTTAAGCAATAGTTCTTCTCCCCAGGGTTGCATGTATGCATCATGACGACCAAGGGAATAGCACATTAAAGCGCGATGCGGCCCTTAAAGAGTTAGTCCCTCACACACACACACACACACACACACACACACACACACACCCTCTTCCCATAGTGAGGTTCAGGGTGGGAGCTGGGTAATCTCAGTTTGGTGTCTGGCGGGGGAGGAGGAGTTACCTGGAGACTTGTAGGAGAGGAGAAAGTGGTATCAGCGTGGTATCTACGTGGGGTATCTATAGCAACACCAGGTGTCCTGCAGGAGGTTACCATGACTTCAGACCTTTGAATACATACATATACAGGTAGGTAGGGAAGTTATTTGTGTGGGTTTTTTTTGGTTGTGAATATAATAATTGTCATAAGGTTATTCTTATAATTGTAATGGTGTTTACATGTTTGATAAACTGTTTGAACCCTGCCAGGGGGGAATAGGGGAAATTCAGACCTGTATTTGTGACATAAGTTTAGGCGCTCGCGTATAAAAAAGAACACCCTATCAACTTCCACCTTTTTATTAAGAAATGGCAGTCGCTGTATTGGATAGAATCAAATGCAGCTACTCAATTATTTGGCTCCCTGATCATAAACAGCACCTGTCCCCCATGAGAAAGTACTTCCTACCCCTGCCAAGGCACAGAATGATTGCATGTATAGTTTGACAATTGAATTGTAGTAATTGTAGTATACAGGTATCAGGGGCTGAGGGAATAGTGTCCAAGAAGCAGACCTCTATACAGTCATGCTGGGGGGTAGTTAAGGACGAGGTAACCTCAAACCCCAGGAGAGTGCACTTCAACTATTTTATTCATTGAGATATATAATACATGAAAATATGATATTCCCTGTGGAACAGTAAGTCTAGCTGGGAAACATAATAAATGTGTGGTGGAAAATCGCTTGCAATCGTTTTACATGTCAATGTGTGATGGAGCATTGCGTTTCAAACTCCAACAAATTAATGGAGCCGAATGATAGAGGCCTACGATTAATTTCAACTCAATAATTCCTGATCCCATATCGGCTGCAATACTATTACAAAATGGTATCACATCGCATGTGCATCCTAGCCTGTGGGCAAATTCAGGAAGTGAAAGTTTGGAAAACTTACTTTTATATTCTGCTTACATCAGAACATTCTAGAATGACAACATGCTATCAAAGGTCCTTTCATCATGGAGGTACACCAATTTATGGTCTTCTTTGATGTCAGCAAATTGGCCATGATAGAATGATTACACTGATTCCACCTTTTATCCTAAACGTTTTTTTTGTTTTTTTACTTTTCAACGTGTAGACCATAGCATGGATCGACAGAGGAATTGATATGAAAAAGTCTCCCTTTACCAGGAAATTCGTGTCAGTGAATTCCGATGTTTCCGCTCCAGATAAGCATTAGTTGTTCCAAAGTTGAAACCCCTGTACCAATCAATCACCTTTTGTCGAAAAATAGCATACACACCAGTAGGTATTTGTTAATATTGATTTTCTCCCAACAATAGAACTTAACATTGACATGATCGGCTATAACTTTTCATTTTCTTTTGTATTGTTTGTACCCATAATTGTTGTCTATAGAACAGTCATAGCACTGTATGCAATATGTATTGGTAACAGCCAAGGCTGATCATGAGTTTTATTCAGCCGTGTCTGTCACCAGTATGTTGCACACAGAGTTTTGCTGTTCTATATCTAACTTATACCATTAGTTATTGGTTTGTACGCAATATTTACCCCGGTGGTTTCTTTTGCTCTCCCAACCAACTGTGCAATAATGCTGTTCAAAACCTAAGTAGATATAGATAATAAATGAGTTATGTGTGTGACGGGGTTACAAGGTTTGAAGCAATGACCCTCAGACACATCATTAGACTTTGGCTGTTGGCATTTGTTTCTTCCGTTAACCATTTTAGAATGGCATGATGACTCAAGGTTCATTCATGTCATGATGCACAAATGCAGCACAGATGAGTTCCTATCCGCTGTAAGGTCAGCGTGATACATAAATGCAGCATCGGTGAATTACGCGCCAGGCCTGCACTCATTCACCACTGCGCTAATAGGACAATGTATGCGCATAAAGTTATGCACCAGGCTGCCCTTAAAGGGTAAAGCTAGGACCATGGGTGGCCTGAACGATGTTTCTACTTTCCTTCAAGACCTGGTGAACATGTCCAAATTAGACCCTTGTTTCCCCGGTGCGTCATTCTGTCTCTGCCCGGGGGTGTGGCCCTTACCGGGGGGTCTTGTACTCTCAGAGGGAACCTGACCGTTAAAATGACATTTGTGGAAATACTAATGAACCGTCTAAATAGGCGTGGGAGCTCGTGTTTTGATTATTTAGCTGCAGGCAAAGAAAGCTGTCCAAAAACAGTGTTGAGGGTAGGCCTGTGTGAAGTGCTGAACACATAGATGCCGCCTATAGTGCAAGAAGATAGAACTGCATACCAAGCTTTAAAGCCTTGATTACCCGCTCGTGGAGATTGTTGGTTATAGATTAGCCAAGAGTAGCAAATTATGGCTAATTGTATACAATTGATACAGATGAGTCATGCCTACAATGTATGTAAAGATCTGATGATTTTCACACGCTTTCAGCCAAATCCCCAGTAGAATAAACGAAATCTGCTTCAATATTACATTTTTTCATCTTAGATAGGAGAAACATCCTAAGCCTCCAATCAACTGAAAATTGTTGTATATAGCTGGGCTCCACTACCTGATTTCCTGGTCCATTCTTACCGAAGTAAATCTGTCAGATCATGGTAACATAACCTTAACATAAACAACTGTTACCTAGTTGTTTTATTCTATTTACGATCCGGGCATCCGATTTGTGAGAATAACTCTGATTTATTTATTATATTTTCTAAATATCTGTAGTATACCAGTGTATGTTCTGGCAATTGAAATGGGCTATTTTTTACAGTGAACAACTTTTCTGGCAGTCAGTGGCCAAAATTGGATTCCCTCACCCAACGACCGCTTCATTTGGCCAAAACCAACTGAAACACTCCGGTTGACTTAAAATGGATATTCCATCACTATGTACTGATGTGCCATTTGTAGTAGTTATAGGACGAGTACCAAGCTGTACGCAAAATACAGTGAAGGGAGCCTTATAGGCTACCCCTACATCTTGGTACAAGGCCTATAACTTATTTGTACCACTAACTGTATGCAGTATGCAAGAAGTTCGAAATGCTTTGTTCTCCGTGCCCGCTGTGGTATAAGGATACTATAAAGTATATCACTAAAATATGGTACATCTCAGAAGGATTTTTCTGTGTATTCTAGATGATAATCCATCTGACTATATAAAGCTGACTTATTCAATAAATAGGCCTACCCATGTTCAAAAAGAGTCACTTCCGGGAAGTTGGGTTAAATTGTAAATGGGGTCCTCATGGTAACTAATGTATCCCGTTTTATCCTTGTACAGTCCATACAGATTTTCAAGGTATTTGTTATATGTATCACAGTACACTAAGCTGTTTTTTTTACCAGCGAGTATAGTGTTTAAGTTATTTTAACTTGCAGATACTATATCATGAATACCTTTGTGTATATTTCAGATCCTATGACTACTACCTGCTCCTGACCACTACCTAGGACGCTTACACCGCATTGTACGTCATGGCGTTCCCAGCAGTCACCCCGCATCCCACCAAGCTGCTGGTTACCGTCCTGCTCCTCACCCTCCTCATACACTCCTGCAGCAACCAGCGCACCCACCGGAAGTCATGTGACTGTGAGTACGTCACGTCAGACGGCCGCTGTGCCTACACCCTGCTGCTACCCGTCACAACGTCACCGTCATCACCCATATGTCCACAAGGTGGCAGCACTGAGACAGTAGGGGGCGCCACTAGTGTACAAACAGAGAGGACGCTACGTCATTTGACGAATAACGTCACGGTTATACGAGAAGACGCCACAAAACAGTCGTGGATGTTGAATCAATTACAAAGCGCCATTATACGACTTAATATGCGCACAGATGTGCTTTTGCGGCATAGTAATTTGACTTTGAACGCTGCCCATGATATGAGCAATGAAGGGCAAGGATCTAGTAATATGGGAGAGGATTACGAACAAGTCAAGAAACAACAAGAGGAAATAAAGGTTAGTTCGAACTAATACAATTATGAAATCAATCTATAGCCTAAAGGGAATCTTTTCTTTCTATTTCTGTTCGTAGTTTCTGCAATTCCCAAACAAGCTTCAAATTAGCATAGCATTGTCAGGAACTTTCTGAATTGTGATAGAAATTGTTGCTTGTTATCTGAACCACAGTAAGCTTGTTTCGGCTGTTCTGGTGGAACAAGGCTAGAAACAGGAGTCGCAATGCACTTGGGACTAGGTGGGAACCCTTATCAAAATAGGCGACTTCCGGTTTTGCCATTGTACAACCCTTAAACATGGCCCAATAGCAGTTGGAGAGGATCCCAGAAACCTGTCCAATTATACACTACTAAAAGAGCCTTGCTGGCAGCGGTTGCCCTTTAGGGTCCTAATTGTTGTTAATTGTACAACCTAAACAGCCTAGTGTAACTGAATAGAGGAGTGCTGCTCATGAGAAAGTTCTGGTATTAAGGTACAGAAGGGTTGGTGTCAGTTCAGAACAACCTTCAGGATGCCAGGATCAACCAGAAGCATGTCCTTTGGAACCTGGGGCACAGGAACTGCATGGGACAATAATCTCTCTGTATCCATGGTTGTTTCAGCACCTGTTGCAGTGCCTGAAGTTATTATGTGCAGACGAAGCGGCTGGACCAAAGGCAATTAAAGGTCACTTTCCTTGATATATGCTTGATTATGCTATAAAGAAAATAGCAAGAATTATATATTAATTCTCGTGTATTTCAGGAGCTGCAGGCGTCCATTACCAGCACACAGAGCTCGGTACAAACCCTACACACCCAGGTACGGGAGTACGGACAGTCCCTCCAGGGCATCCTCCAGGAGGTCACCTCCCTGTCACGTGACCAGGCCGAGAACCAGGAGCTGCTCCAGGCGCACACCGAGCACCTGGAGAGCCTCACCATGGACCTCCATGAGGTGTGGGTGGCGGTACCCTGCAGGAGGAAGGGGGTGCTGGTGGATGGTACAGAGAGGCGGATAGAGGACAGTGCTATCAGTGTGAGCAGTACCTATAACACTGACCACGGGCCGGAGAAGGCAAGGATATACAACACAGGCACGCCGGGCTCCTGGTGTCCAAGTAAGTTATTATAGTGTTGTATTACTATTTTAATTAATCACACACTTATACTAATATTAAAGGCAGGTCATCCACCAAACCTATAATTTGGGCCAGTTTCCTTATAAAAGAACATTTTGAAATCCTGTTTCCCCAAATATGTTCAAGATTGCAAATTGGATATTTATATTTTGACCCCTCAAAAGATGTTTGAGTTAGTATGTCCGATGATTAGGGCTCAAAAGTCAATCTTCTTGAAACCAAGTAAAACCTGTGAGGGTCACCGTCCACGGAGCATAAATCGGCCGTATACGGCCATTCTATACACAATTTACATAGAGATTGTATGGCAATTTTCATGATATACGGCCGATTTATGTTCTGTGGACGGCTGATCCAAGTGGCATTCCCTTACTGAGATCTTACTGACATAGAAAACTATGAGTATTGGGCGCAAATCAGTTTTGGTGGAGGATCCACTTTATCTGATTATTACTAAAACATTTAATATTTAACTAACCTACATAATTATGATCTTTAACTAACACATAGATACCCAAGAAGATTAATCCTATCAAATCTATTTTGAATGCTGCAATCTGGCTGACACTATTAGATATAAATCTCACCCCATATTAGCCACTGGTTTGGGAGCAGCCCGCTTAGCCTTCTTCTAGAAGATTCCACTATCAGGTTGAAGATTATACTGTCCAGACATCATGGCAAGTGGCGGAGCTATTCTCACAATAGCTGATACAAACAATATAGATCTATTAAACTCCTGAGCTCAACTATATGCAAGGACGGCATCATTTGTATATATTAGATTTGTGAGAATAGTTCTGAATTCATAAGTAGATTGTGTATTTTGGCCCCAGCTATTGTTGGGAATTTTGGAATAGAAATAGCTGCCATCCGCTCCTGAAATCGGTTGAAAGGTTTTACAGTGGAATCAGGCACTTATAATCTTGGTCTTCAATATATTTGAATAATCATTACATTCATATGCATAATATCTATCATAGATAAAGGGTAAACCTAAGAGTGAGGGATATAAGTGATCTTTCTTTACCCATTTTCCTGTGTAAGCCCTCTGTGTAAACCCCAAACCCTCACCTTAAGTTAGTTCATAGCTTTAGACTATGCTCACAATCTTGAGTACCCCTTACCTTGTGCATATAGATTTACGGACCAGCTAAAACCCAGGTAGTTTGACGATTAGCTGTGATCTGAACTACTAATTACCCAAGTCCAAAACTGGGAAGTAAATCCTTGACTTAAGATTTACCTGTCCACACGTTTTGGAAGAAAGTATAGGCATCATGCTATATTGACTAACCAGCTGCTAGCGAAGTTGTCAAAAATGTTATCAAAGGTTTCAAAACCCATAGTATCATAGGCTGATTGCATTGCATTTTAATTGTAACACACTGTCAAATGCCATTCAGTGCCAACTTTACTATACCGAATGGCGCTGACTGGCCTTTTAAAAGATGTCATTGATTTTTTATTTTTGACATATTTATTTCTCATAAGGGGAATTTCAATGCAATCGGTGCCATTGGCCAACAATGGCAATCAATTGAATTGGTTAAACAGTGTATAACATAAACATGTATGCTACGGTCTACTTCTATGGCATACCGTTTTGGCGGTAACGCCTTTGGATCTAATCAACATTTGAGTTTTCCTAGAGAATGAGTCAGGGGATAAAAACTGTCGTAATCAAATACCATTGATTTCTACCTCCCCACTGTGTACCTTTTTTATCCTCTTTCCCCTTTTCTTTGTGTGATTGTCACCACCAGAACCTACCAGTGTAGAGGTTTTTAGTGGGTGCTCATGACTTTACACCACTAGGTCGATTGGTAGATTTTTTCTCACTTGATTGATTTAAATTTTTACAATGCTTGTTATCCCTCTGATTGCTTTTACACCTGGCCGCACCTTAGTTCATCACCTGATTTTGTGAGTCATCTGTCGAGTAAAAATATAAAAAGAGCATGGACAGAATTATTAATAGTATACTATCATTTCATAAAAATGAGAGAAAGGGAGGGTAGTTTTCGCTTTGAGTTTCACTGATCAATTTGCTTGCAGAAGCTCGTCGCTAAATTTGAAACACACCAATAGGATTACTAATGACAATTTAAAAGGACCGAATTATTGATCACCCATTATTCCACTAGATATGTAGTGGAGGGTTTAAACAGCGGTACATGTGAAGTTTACATTTAATACTTTAAGGGTCATGTAATGCCTCAAGAATTCCTGTTCGTGTTCAGGATGCACCAATACAGTACTGGCGAGTAACTCGCAGCATTGGTGTGTTAATTTCCAGCGCTGTATTGATGCATCTTGATAGAGAAGGAAAGGTACATACTACATGGGGATCCTTCCCCACAGACCACTCCACAGGCTCTCCCCCTACCGGCTGTATCGGCAACCAGTGGGTGGGTGTAGTTCCTGTACAACCCAACAGGTGGCTCCTCCGTTCCCGTATACAGGTCGTCAAGGTAACCAGGCGTCACCTGTAGTTCCTGGCTGCATGCACCCTGAGTTTTCCTCAACGTTTTACTTTTCGCATTGTATATCACATCACACACCCCATACCCGACAGACACACACTTTCCAATCCATCCTTAACATCTGTGCTATAGGTAGGCTGATAAACCTACGACATGTAATAACCCCATCTTAGTGCATGGTTAAAGATCAAAATGTCACTGATTGGGATCCATGCCCTTTAAATGAATGTGAACCTTTCTCAAACCTCCTGCCATAATTCAAGTGTACGAAAATAACTATACCCCTTGACTCCTCTTAAGGACATCTTCACAGCATACATATAACTACCCAAGCAGCCCCCATACCGAGATGCGATGTATTGAAGTTGAATGTTGAGTGGAGGTGTGCCTTAAGTGGGTGGGAAGTAGATATGCATGCTAACACTAGTAACAGTGAACTTGCACTGTATAGTCCAACCTTGTACTTTTGTAATGGCACTATTGACATTATAGAAATACCCAGTTCTGACCAGTAGACATTGTATACCTTCTTCGAATAAGAAGGTATACATTGAATAGGCACGTCTATACCCTCTGAAGACTCCATAGACATTGAACCTTTAAGGACCGAGTAAACTTGATGCTTATTGTCATTATGATGCTTTAATCCACGGATGGCATACAAGACGCTGGTATTGCATTGGTGCATCAGGCGTACCTTTCCTTTCATGCCTACTGTAAGGTTTGCATTGATATAACAATGCATGGATGCAGCAGTGGCTAATCATTCAACAGGAATGCATCCATCCATTATGACAACAAGATAACACCTGTACACCTGTCATTGAAGCACTATGCTGCCCTTAGAGGGTTATCAGTGAGGGTTGATGGAGGGGGCGGTGTGAAGTGTCAGGCGGGGTTGGGGGATGGGAGGTGGGGCAGTGATTTAAGGAAGTGGGACACTTATCCAATTGTATTGATGTCACTGTCATTGACTTCTAGTTCTTAAATCAGATATTAAAGGAGAGGCTGGACACATGGCCTGAGGTTTGAATGAATACATAGAGGTCAGGGGCTTGATTGGATATAAGAAGGGGGGAGAGGTCCAGGAGAGAGGCAATATAGGGTGGTAGAGGAGGGAAGAATAGCATAGAGGAGAGAAGGGCAAGGTAGATCTGGCGGATAAGAATTGCAAGGATAGGTGGGACAGGGGAGGACATAATTGATGAGAGTAAGGAGAGACAGTGGCAGGGAGGGGATGACAGGTTATGACACTTTAGGGCGGGACAGGGGGATAGGGCAAGGCAGGATAAAGAAGAGCAGGATAGAACATAGTATGCTCTGATAAGGCAGGACAGGACAGGGTAGGAAAGGACAGGGATAGGGAGGGCTAACCTGCTTACAGGACAGGAAAGGAGGTAGGACATAGCATGACAGGACAAGGGCTGGCAGCTTAGGTTGTAGCCTGGGCGTAGGTCATGGGGACATGGCAGGACATAACAGGACAGGACAGGATGAGACATAACATGACTATGTAGACATGCAAAAGGCCAGAGAAATAGTGTAGAGTATATAAAGATGAGCCATAAGAGGAGTATACCATGTGTGTGGTTGGGTGGGTGGGTGGGGGTGACTCCACACTGGAACAGACACATGTAGTTTTTATCCTACCCAGCCTTGCATGACGGCACACAGGAACTGGTTGGACTGGGTTGTTTTAGAGGAATGTCAGGAGTGGGACCCAGGCCTGTGGGGCTCCGGTACCCTACAATACCACTGGCACATATTAACCCTTTAAGGTCAGCATAGTGACTTAATGCACTATGGCCTTTAGTCATCATCATGATGCATGAATGCAGCCCTGGTAAGTTATTGACTAGTGCTGCATCCATGCACCATGTGTCGGCCCTACAGGAGCGATACCCGCCTGAGGGGTATCAACATAGTGCCTGCAACATTATTGGCTATTTTTCGGGTATCATAAAGGTAATCAGCTATTCGCAAAATACCATGGTGGATCAGACTAGGGTTCATACAGTTATACTAAGATGTGCAGCCCAATCAAGTCTTTACATAATATTACACAGAAGGTGTTGTCTTTTCAGTTTTGAAGTTACCTGAGCCTTTATGCTTTAGTTGTCACAGGTATCCAGGGTATGTGGCATGAGGTGGGTGGGATGGGGGAGGGGAGGGGATGGCGTGAAAGGATGACCTGAGCCTTAATACACTGCTATAGTAGATTATAACCTAGAACATACACAGGAAAAACAGCAGCTGTATATATATAGATGTAGCCCGCCACATGCATATGACCTACTGTGGAGGGTAAGAGTATAATATAAAGTAGTTGGTGACAGCTTTCATAACCTATAACCTAAAGTACCCCCAAGACTCCTCTGAAGCACATCATATGCACTCTGTGTGCATGCATTACCATACTCTAAGCATGCACATGTATTCAACCCCACAGACCTACTATATGAACAGGGGCATGGCAATATCTGCATGTTACTTATACTTGTAGTCTGTAAGGAATCTTCCTACAAGAGAGTAAGGGTCCTAAGGGTATGTAGGCCTGCCCAGACTCCTGCCACAATATAATTTTGGTTCGTAAGTATAGTTATGCCTGGACATGACTAGGTCCCTATTTTCTTTTATCTTTTTCCCCACCATCTGTCGAGGTATCATGCTTTAGAAACCAGGGATCAGCTGCATACCTTTTTTTTCTCTATGGGGTCATCTTTTCGGGGTGTTGTCTCCAGTTACCTTTCTAGTCCTGCCCAAACTCCTGCCACAACTAGGTAAGGATACCCATGGTAATTGGTATCTAGTCCTACCCAGACTCCTGCCACAACTAGGTAAGGATACTCATGGTAATTGGTATCTAGGCATGCCTAGACTCCTGCCCCATTGGGAGTCTTACCTAGTCAGACTCCTGCTATGACTAACCAAGGGTCTTGATGGTACCTAGTCATGTCCATGCAGACTCTTGCCACAACTAGATAAGCTGATATGAGTAGGGCATCATTTTGTAAGGGTCCTGAAGTTACTTAGGCCTGCCTAGACCCTTGCCACAACTAGTGAAGGGTATTGACAGTACAGTACCAGAACCATTCATTTCTGGTCACGATTCCACGCATTTTGAGCTATGTTTATAAATTAGAGTAACGACACTTCCATAGGGAATCTCTCACTAAACGGCCGTGGTAGTATCCATACACCCAACCTGCAACCAGGTGACCTTAGTGAGTGGATGTTGAACTACAAGACTACGTGTCACTAAGGTCATTCAGGAAAGGACCCCTTTATAACCCAACTGTTAGCTTGACACCCCCTGAATGACACATCACTGTATTAGACCTTTAAGGACCACACCATGCTTTAATGTTCTACTTCATCTTGACATTATGAGTCATGAATGCAGCCACAGTAGTCTGCTGGCCCGTGCTGCATTTATGCATTATGCCCACCTTATACAAGTTCCAATGGGTCAACATAATCTACTAACACAGCATCAGCATTTTACCGGCAGCTGCTACATTGGTGGATCATCCTGGGGAATAAAGCTACAGCTTTGTGGGATCTTTAGAGGACTAACACCTTTCCCACGCTGGTTTTATAACTGAAGGATAGTGACCTACTATAGAGGTAAAAATCCAAAGTACATGTATAGTCTGCCTATAAGTAATGATGGGGTAGTGGACGACGTTCCTGTTTGGATAATAATGAGTAAGAAGTAGAATATGTGGGGATCATCCTTTCCGCTTGGCTGCTAACTTTTTTTAAGGAACAGTTTGTTAAATCAAATGAGCAGTCTAGCAGGGTTCCTTTCAGAATCCTTCTGTATGGCTGCTTACCTATATCAAGGGTATTAGAGTAGGGAGACTGGTGAGGCTGTCGCTTATGTTTGCTTATGACCTGGCCAGTCTGGCATTATTATGACACACACCTAACCCCTTAAGGGCCACCTGATGGCTTAATGGTTCATATTTATTTGTGGTCCTGATTGTAGCTCCAGTGCATAACTTGCATCATGCTGACCCTTTTGGAGTGTATCAACCCCGTATTATCAACATTATGCATGAAGGCAGCCTTGGTGAGTTACTCCCACTGACCCGGGCTGCATTCATGCATCCTGACGACGAAATGGAATGGTACATTAACACACTTGGCTGCCCTTAAAAGGAAGCAAAACACATCAAATACCAAGCAAGTATGCACATAAAAGCAAACGTCCTAGCTTCAAAAAGTACTTCTATAGTATTTACAACTTTATTTGCAGCCTTATCGTATCAGGGGATAGGCATTCCAATTCAATTGAACTCATTTTATATGAGAAGTAGATCAAGAGAGTGAGAGAATTCCATTATAACAATCATCTTAGGATGCATGTGTACATGCCCATATTGTAAGCATAGCAATAGACATGTCAGTGGTAGTCTGGTTATAATAGGAATCCCTGCACTTGAACCCAGTCAAGGTCAGAAGTGGCTGTAAGAAGTTTTAGGTGAAGAGGAGGCAATATTTGTTTGTCCTTGAGAACCTATAACACCACCAGACTCCACCAGACACCTATACACATACACATCTCCCTTCAGTCTACAGCCACAATATTCTGGGGGAGGAGGTAGTTTATGACCTGAGATGGGCTTCAAATTGACTTAAAATGATGGTTTAAGTAAGGTTTAAGTAATGCAGTTTCCAACTGGTATATGCCCCCTTTTTTCTGAATCACTCACAGGGTGACAACATGGTCTCACTAGATTTGTTCATGTCATTTGAGGAAATTCTACTTTTGAAAAAAAAACTAAATACCATCATTATTGAATGGCCATCACAGAGCAAAAGGTTGATTGGTCATATGGGGCATGTGTGTACATGATATAACTGCCCTGCTCACCCTACACATAAATTTTCATGCTATGTTTCCTTAAATTTCTAGTACCTAGCCATGTCTGTAAGTCATTAGAAATGATACATCAAAATGTGTAGCTGGCCAAACAGATTGGCGCAGAAATTGAGGGAGTGCCCAGAGCGAAATGCTTTCCCTCCAGACATTTCCTCCGGGTGGTGGAGGCGCAGCTCAAGAGTTATACATGTAGTATATTGCTACCTAGGGGGTATCCCCCTCTATGCCTGGGGCTAATCCTCCAGGCCCCAGATACCTGAGATACACGCTAGGTGTGTTTAACATGGGGGGGGGGGGGTAAGGTGTGTATACATGTAGGCATGAAGTGGATCTGGGAATATGGTGGGTGGGTGGTACAGGAGGGGTGGGGGTGCCTGGTACTGCGGTGACAGAGGTAAATCCCTTAGGACATCACAGAGTGGCACCAAGAGCATCAAGGCCACCCCACTGTGAACCTGTGTAAGCCTACTGTGAACTCTAGTAAGACATTTTCCTTGTTGCTCCAAAGAAATTACATTTTGTAAAATAAAACGGGTAATGCAACTTAATGCCTTCATAACAATTTTATATATTTTACTGAAGTGGTGGGTTGCTACTGCATATCCTCAAAAGAGCTACTAGTCTAACAAGGAGTATTTATAATTCGAGGAAAAGTCTCATATTATTCAAGGAATCTATTTAATGATCTGGCAATAAATGTGTCACTCAATATAAGTTTGTATCGGGGTTTCCAATGTCGGGATTTACAGAGAGCTACGTGTCGGTGTGTGAAGCTACATATACCAGGAATACGTCGTTGTATTTACCCCATGATATTGTGTAGCATTCGACGTAAAATGTATCACCTCAGTGCCAGGAGGCTTTCCATTTCAAATGATGAAGATTTGTAAATGCTTAATGCTAATTGGGTATCCTACATAATGCATATGGGGCATATTTAAAGCAGAGGCAGGGGTCCATAATGTGTATCATGGCGACCTTTGAAGAGTGCCCCTTGGACATCAAAAGGGCACATTGCATCATGATATCATGCTGCCCTTAAAGGGTTATCATTTCGTTTACAGAAGGGAAGTTTGCATTAAATTCACATTGCATCGATTAGCGGAAGTGGTCGGTTACCCTAGAGGTAAACAAATTAGGCGATAACTGCACAGTTTTTACGATACTTATTCTCACCTGTTCCCAATGAGGTCGATCCCTATTCACATGTCCCATATAACCTCACCTGTAACCAGCTGCTATGTGGTATGATAATAAACCCATGTAGCCCATCAATAGTTTATTCATATGAAGTTCCCCAAATTTTCCACATAGCTTGGATGGGATCCACTTCATCAGTTTTTCCGTTTGCTAGTGTCCATATTTGATGATATTAAAATGTGATTTTTGGAAAGAAAAAACTTCATACTGTGTGTACACAATATCAATACACAATCATATATATGTTATCATCCCACCTATTTCCTTAAAAACGAATATGATGACTAGTGCACACCTGGTACCTTTTCACACATACATTTTTTCCCACTTATTTAGACTAGACTATTTGCTATAAGGTCTACCTATTAAAGTCTATATGCCCCTCATGTCATGTATAGATCTCCTGACCCCTAGACCAGCTGGTGTGGGTAGGGTGATGATGTACAATGTTTACCTGCAGAGAGCCCCACCTTGTACAATGAACCGTGGAGGCTGTATTGACTGATCCCACAGACAGACTCTGTGTGCTCTGTCTGTATTGACACTGACTCCCATGTTAAAACAATAATACAACAACCCAGGTGGTGTCCTGCTGTAGGGTCTTCTGTGCGTCATGCAGATCTGTAATAGGTGCCCCCTTAAGGTACGCTCACCCGAATGATGCCCCTAACCAAGGGTCTTTTTCAGTCTCCACTTTTGGGGGTAGGGGTTGATTCAGCGTTGAATTGGCTGCGAGAATAGCTAAATGCCATATATGCATGTATAAGCGTCGGGGTGTCAAATAAGTCGATGTTGCATCAGCATTGCCAGATTGTTTAGATGGACTCAAATCGGCCGATATGGGCTCTGGTTGGCTCATAGTCATATGTGGAATGGGCTTGATTGGCCCGTACAGGCCGGATTGACACATATGGGCTCAGATTGGGCTAGATCGGCTCATATCAATTTTGGTCCTCCGGATTGGCTCGGACCGGCCTAGAGGGTTCAGACTAACTCAGATCGGTCAAATTGGTCCCAGAAGGGCCCAGAAGACCTATAAAGATAGGCCTCATATTAGTTCAAATTTACCCAGCTACCTGCGTTCCAAATCCCTGTGGGAGGATCACCGGATGGCATCCATTAGCCATAACTCTGATATAATTTGTAATATAAATGCCTCAACACGCTTCCACAATCTAGTCTATTATGAAGTTGGCTGATCTCAGACCTGATTCTACAACTTCCTCTGTAGCAAAAGCTGAAGTCACTCCCATTGTTATAATGTGAGGAGCTTGTAACAGAATATTTCCTGTTTGTGCCATGGAAGTAACTCCATACTAATTTACACACATTGATAAGGCTGTGTGTCCTGTGTTAGACTACAGCATGAATGGTACAACAGGATACAGGTGGTCCCCTTATTATACAACACAAGGCAACTACAGGAAACACCTAACTTACACTGCCCTGGCACATGCTACTGTGTGCTCTTTAACCCTCTAGAGGCCAAATTGTACTTAATTGCATTATGCCCCTGTTTAATATGATGCATGGAAACATGCTCACCAGTACTGTATTCATGCATCATCCTGACCATTTGGAAATGTATCAACCCCATATGGTCGGCATGATGCTTGAATGCTGTATCCATGCATCATGCTGACAAAAGGCATGATGTAAAAAAGCACTGCATGGCCCTTAAAAGGATTATGTACAATCTCACCAAACAATCTAACATAGACACCAGTTTAGTCAGAATTAGTATTTTTCTACGAATCTCTATTTCCAATGAGTACAATACAGTCAGATAGTGCTTTCAATTATCCTTCATTCTATTGTTAAGCCACTGATTGATGAGGAAAATGTATCCGGAGAAGTGGGCGGCATTATGTGCAAAAAAATATGATGAAATTCAGATAAATCATTGTAGGCTACTGTATAAGCAATATTTATTCAAATAGGACTCACAGTTAAACACACTGACTCCTACAAATATGACATTATCTACCCCAACCGTTATAGGGTATAGTATTTGTGTTCTTTTGGGACCTAAAAATTACAAAATTGCCGAACGCTAAAGGTCTATCACAGATATCTATCAATTCGACCTAGGAACGACAGGGATCTCCAACTAAGTTGGTCTGGGAGGAAGATCACAGGGGACCGTAATCCGTAACCCAATTAATGCAGGGACTAGCAATTAAATGTAGGACTTAATTGGGTTAAACGGAAGGTGTTTATTAATCAGTTAAGACAGAATGACTCAAAGTATCAGGGTCTTCCTACAAAGTATAGCATTAACGACATCATTATTGCCATGGTCTACTTAGTAAGCCATACTTAACGTGTTCGCACCCTCCCCCGACCCAATCCACCACCCCTCCCCCAGACCATGAATTCTTATGCAGTGTGCACACCCTGATACTATTTGTGACACAGATAAAAAGTAGCTAGACTATACATATTTGCCGAGAGAAACGATCACCTTGAAAATGCTTAGAAAGCTAGTGGACATTTTCTCCTAGATGAAGAGGCATTCACGATTTAGAGCATAGATCCAGAATTAGACCATTTTGTAAACATAATGGTGACCAGTAGTATCTTCCAAGATCTCGTAATGAGGAGTGTTTACCCGATTACATTTTTTTCTCTTCACTGCTTGGAGATAACTCTGGTCATGCTGACACAGGCCTACCAACAGCTCCATCTACCATGGTGTAATATCTAAGCCATTATTCAGACGTTAAATAAATCCTATTTAAATATCAGGAACGTGGATAATACATTAAGCCAACCACTTCACACCAACCATCTCCTTCTCCGGGACATGTAGGACATTTTGAAATACTGACTTCTCAACACTCTCTTATATATACTGAACCATTCTCTACCAACTTCTTTGTCATCAATACCATAAAAAGGCATACCGAATGTAGATATTTTAAATAAAAGTGACCAAAAACAGTTTAAGTTATGGTAATCTCTTTGAAAAAGGTTGCTTGACACGCTGGATGCATTAAGAGGTTGGTTATATTGTATTCATTTCAGAGGCTGTGTTATGTTGATGGCCTCTGGAGAGGCATTAAAGGCAGGACTTTCAGAGCATATCTGACATCTATAGCTGTACTGTACCTGGGCCACCACTTGGTCCATTGTGGACACAAAAAGCGGCTTGTTTCAGGTTACCTGAAGTAGCTCAGACCTAAAGTGTTCCAGCAATCTTCATATCAATTCGGTTATTTCTAGTCCAACAGATCTCATTTGTACAACATTTCCAGTATTTCATGATAATATAATAGACATAACGACGGCACTTTAATTTTAGGTAGCCTTTATTTTACCATGGATTTAAAAATGGCAACAATGTTTGGATTGGCCTTCATCATATGGATTCAAATATATATCAGCATGATTTGTTCTGACTTGACTCACTTGTCCTAGACCTGACCAGGTTTCATGAAACATACCTTTCTGTTCAACGTATATAATTCTGACTCCCAGGGTAGATTTGACATTATGATGTTTATGGGGAAAAGACAGGTCAGGGTTTTCTGAAAACGTGTGTCTATTTGACCTAGAAAAAGCTGTTTACTTATACTTTAAAGTTGAAAGGAAGTGTCATACAAGGAATCCCCTTAGTTGGGAGATCCCTTTAATATGAGGAAGTTGAGTAAGTCTTGAGGTCTTGTAGTATAGTTGGTATTTATTACAAGTTGACAGCAACAGTACAGTAAGTACAATGTAGGTTCCACTTAGTTACACCTATCCACACAATAGTATAGGACTAGTAAGTATGCCCTAGAGTCAAGGGGTCCTGCACACTGTCTGATAGTTGGGCATAGTAGGGCATAGCCTATAGCCTTGTTCTCAGTCAGTGGAGGGAGCTCCTTGCTCAGTGCTGTCCTTGGGTGAAGTGATGATGGTAGCTGGGAGGCTGGGGTTTATAAGGGGCCCAGCCCTCAGCTTGGTCTAGACAATGTTAGAGGGCTTGTAACTGTCAAGGAGACAGTCACACAATACCCCTCCATAGTCTGAATACCCCTGTTAGTGTACATCAAGGGAGGTGACCCTTATGTTGGTCTGTGGGAACAATGGTCCCCCTACCTAACAGTGGGAAACAGTGTGCGGGATGAGCGTCGCCTGGCGGCGACGGGAGTGCCGACTGGAGCGCCGCCTATGCGGGCCGGCGTGCGCCTGCGTGGGCCGGCGGCGGGAGTAGCGTCTCCCGCCGTCGGCTTGAACACGCGGGCGCCCGCAGCGCCGGGCTCGCCGGGCTCGCCGGTCATACCTGACAGGTGCCTCCCCCTCGGGAAAAAGGACAACTCTCCGTCAGTTGTCATTCCATCTAAAAATTTGGGGTGAATTTTGGAATTTTGTCCACAATTTTTGGTGGCAAATAGAATTTACCTTTTGTTTTTGGTAATTTGTGATTTTTTTTTTATTTTTTTTTTTTTGTAGTGAAGTACACTTTTTTGTAATATAGATGATGTGAGAGTATGTAAATACCAAAGGTCTGGGGAGAATTTTGGTTTTGTGCTTGGCTAGTCATCTACATTATATACAGTGTAATCTTAACTTTAAGGTATGTAAACCTTCTTTGTACCAATTTGGTACTTTCTTAATCACATATTATACAGTGTAGTAATACATTGTGTCTTTATCTGACACTTTTCAAATCGTTGTTTGAATTATATACACAGTATGGTACATCTTTGTCTTAATTCTAAAACATGATGAAAAAATGTGTTATCAAGTAATAGGCTGTCTTTGGTGAATAGGTGCTTTGTGGAACTGAGTGGATTTTGATATATCAATGTTCACATGTGAATACAAATCTACAGGGTATAATGCAAATTATGCAAAATCTTATGATAATCTTTTACAAACTTTTTTGTTTGATACCAAAAAAACCAAGGCCACTTTTATATAAAAGTAGGCCAACCGGCTTGAAGTTTGTTTTCTTATTTCTAGATAGCGCTTATCTTTGGATTTGCGTGATATAGCAATCAGTAATGTACATTCTATGCATAGTTATGTGCTTGTCCGGTGGCGGATAAGTGTTCATAATTGTGTCATCTGACATTTTGCATTACTTAAGTTTGTAAGTTTGTATGTACAAATACAGTCCTTTTTATGCAGATATTTTGTCCTTATCCGGTGGAGGATAAGTGTTCATAATGTCATAAAAATGACTTGGTATCTTGTTTCTGCAATGATAGTTGAATCTTACAAGATTCTTGGTGTTGGCAATTTGCAACTTGTGGATCTACACTTTGATCAGAAATGTCTTTGCAGTGGGCCGCTGCTGTGAGATTTAAGTCTTTTGTGTAGTATCCTAGGGTTAGTCAGCGGACTATCTCCCTTTTTGCTTCATGTTTTTCTGTAAATAGTCTTACATAATACAAAGGTATACAGTGTAAAATACAGTGCAAATACAGTGTTATATACAAACATGTTTGATTAGCAATTTAGATTGTAATAATACAATTTCATACATATAGATGCATGTTTGAGCAAGTTTGACATGGTTAAGAGTACGCAATTGTTTTTGTAAAACTTCAATTTTTCAAAATTGGCTGTTTCATTTTGGGAAACCTTAAAATTGATTCCCTGATACTACTGACACACACTGAGACCTTGCTTTGACCTTGGGATTGTGAGAGTTTGAAAATTTTGCACCTTGAGCAGATTTTTGAGTGGCACCTTGAGGCTATTGTGTCATGCGGCGCAAGATGCGGCGTGTGCCGCGGTGACACCGGTGGTTGACAGCTTTTGGTGAGCAGATCATGTGCCTTCTCATGGACTTGTCACCTGAAGTGAGGGGATCACTTCAGAGGGTGAACAGTGTCATTTTGGGGGTGGGGAGGGGTTATAAAGGCTGTGTAGACCACAGTAGGGTCACTTATTCCTTGAGTACCCTTGAGATAACACAGTATGGCGCATATGGCACTTTTGGAGGACGAGTTGGAGGCTGTACCTGAGGTACTTGCATATCTCCCTGAGGCCTGGCTGCAGGGTGACATGCAGGCCCTAGACCTGTGGTTAGGTGATCAAAACACCTTGGAGGGGCTGACTCCTGGTACTCCTTTTAGGAGTATTTTGAGTCGGTATGACTCAGTAAGGACGCGGTGGTTGCATAAAGTCCGGCACGACATTGCCAGTTTTGGTGATGTTTTGGTGTGCCGTCATCACGGCTGGTACTTCCTTGGTGCTGGCGGGATTTCCATGCGCAGGGCGGCATCTCTGGAGCTGTTGGCTCAGGCCCTACGTGATCTGGATGGATATGACCCGCGACTGCTTTTCACCAGAAATGATGGGGTCATCTGGGACTTCCTATTAGCTGTCGGCCTATGTGCTTACACGGTGACAGGTGATGCTGCAGACAGCGCTGAGCATGCTTTGTCTACTTTGGAGGCACGGCTTGTCCAGTGGAGGGAGGAGAACGAGTGGCTCTTCAGTGAAGATACGTGGATTGGATCTCCTGCCGCTGCCGAGTTGGCCGAGTCCTGGGAGGCCTTGGGATGGGGGGACTATAACAACTAGTGGGTGGCATCTATAAATGTCAAAATAAACGGTCCTTTTCAGGGCCAACCAACTTTTCACAAAAGTTTTGGTCAATCTCAATCCTGTATAATTGTGCTTATTCTTCCCCATGTACTTTCTCACTAGTTACAGCTGTAGGTGGTTGGGTGAGTATGGTGAGTACATTTTTGAATGTATTGGTGCTCTCTCTTTGGTCGTCAATTATGATGTTTTCCAGCTTTGACTCATGGGTATCCATGGTAACGGGCTGGGGTGAAATGTCATTTTGTAGTAACATGGCAAAATCTAGGTTAGGTTCCCTGAGCGCTGGTATTATGCTGAACCTGGCACGCCATGGTAGATTGATAGTTTCTGGCAGTAAATATGCGGTCTCTCCTTTCTTAGTAGTAATTACTACTGGTCCATTCCATTCAATTACTAGTCTTGGGAGAGGGTACATTTTGATAATCATATCTCTGTATGTTGGGGCTGAAGCTTTTATAATTGTATCAAACTCATGTGGCACTGGACGCAAGGGGAAAGAGAAGTTGGTGTCTCCTTTGTAGACTTTTAGTACTACTGTGGGATTTGTCCTCTTAGTGACTTTTCCCTTTCCACAGTGCTTGGTTGCCATACTCTTTAGATATTTGGTCAGCCTGTAGGCTGAGTAAATAGTGAGTGTGAATAGTATGGCTATGATAAGCGTATGGGTCTCCTGGATAGTTAGAATAGGGGTGGGACCCTGTTCTATTGGTGCCGTGGTGGTGTCCTTCTTGTATAGGGTTTCGAAGGCTTTCTTCATAGGCTTCTCTGTGACAAATCTATATGCTTTTGCAGTTGGCATATAAGCTAGTAGTGTGGATCCTCTGTGCATTTTGAATAGGGTGTATGTGGCCAAAATTGTAGCTATAACCGAAAGTATCATTGGTATGATAGATGCTGCTGGATGCCGTGCAAATTTGTATAGATGGGACTCTATTAGTCTATTTTCCAGTGGCTTAGCCAGGCTGGAGGCATCATCTAGCAGGGTTTTTGCGAATGGGTTTAGGTCTAGTAATGTTGATTCATCAATATTACTTGATTTCCTTAACATATCCAGTGTCCTGGATAGGTTGACCTTTGGAAAAGGTGGCAGATTTGCCTTGGAGTCTGGTCCAATTTCTTTGATTTCATTTAGAGCCGCGAGAAAAGGTAGGTTTATAGTCTCCAAAGCATAGTGAAATGAAATTGTAGTGTTGCATGGCAACCTAGAATTTGGTAGTGAATAGTGATCTATATTCACTGTACATAGGCATGGTACACCTATGATTGAGTGTGATGGTGCTTTGTGAGTAGTAGCTGGTTTCCCGTGACACGTAACTGTGTAGGTGGGAGAATTTGTGGTCACAAGATATTCATCTTGTGAAATGGCTACAGCGTGTGAGATAGGTCTCTTCAAGGGTGAGATAGTAAATTGGCACATTTCCTTGACTTGCTGAGCTTGGTTCAAATAAATTGCTACTGTGCATGTAGGTACATGTCTATGGATTCTCGGGCTAGTTTTGGTACAAATTTTGATCTTAGTTCCTGGACAGGTTAGCATATCTGCATTTGTTAGTTCAATAAATAGTGAACCATCTTCAGAGATAGCCAAGAATTTGACATCAGTAATTAATTGGGTTACTCCCTTTGTAGGTGTCTCCTTGGTGTTGATTGGTACTGGTGTAGTTACCAGTTGAAATACTCTGAAGGTGGAGACGGTGGATGCTACAATGATATCCAGGTGGATGTATATGTGCCGTTCCGAATAGGTGTAGGATATCATTCTTTGGGAATAAATAGTAGTCAAGGTCAGTTATGGCGACCTTTGATCCTGGTGAGTGTATTCTGAGTGTCATGTCCAGATCATTCAGATGCTCCGTTAGTTCAGCTGGTGGTACTATGTCAGCAGTCATAATGCCTGCTGATAGCATCCTGAGTGCTGATGTGGTGCGCTGCAATGCTTGCAGATAGTTCATTCTTGCTACAATAATGGTGAGTGCATCAGTTAAAATTTGGATCTTCCTTCTTTGTGTGTGCTCGTGATTTGCATAAGTGTTCAGAGATGTGGTCATATTTTGAGCCCATATATTCATATTTTGGCCTAGAGTGTTCATGGTTTGGTCTAGCATGCTTTTATCCTTAACATATGCCTTGACAAATTTGTCTTGGCGTTGTGTGACCTTATCAATTAATATAGCTGCTTCTTTGTCTTGCTTGGAAAAAGCTTCTAGAATGCCGTCTATGTTCTTTATCTGGTCCATGACCTCTTTGACGTCATCTAGTGTGGCAAGACCTATTGCTCCTCTGAAGAGTGGGGCTAGGAACCCAAGTGGTGCTCTTCTGTACCTTCCTTGACTATTAATTGGATTTGATAGGAACAAATGGATGGATGCTAAGGTAGAGTTAATTTCCTTGTCTGTTATGTCTATTAACAGATCTAGTTCCCTTGCTTGCTGTAATATCTGACTGGTAGAACTGTCGTCATGCAGGGTAGGAAATGTCAGTGCCATAACCTGGTCCAGTATTTTGGTTTCGGTCTCTGGTGGAGCAGGTATATGGTATGGTATTGCCAATATCATGGTTGTGGTATCGTGCCCATTGACCAATGGTTCAGGTAATGGCTCATATATGGCTCCAACGTTCTGTCTAACGGTGGGCACATATGTGATGGCTTGAGAAGTGGCCATCATCACTAGTAGTAGGATTGGCTTTAGCATGCCTGAAATATAAAATATATTCTATGTCTTAGTTAAGACTTCTACTAGTGTTTTTGCAATATACTTAGGTTTAAATTGGTTTGCTGATTTTGTGAGCTATCCTTTTTGCTTATGTGAAGTATCCACTTGGCACTGCCTCTGTGTACATAGTTTTTGAGAGCAGAAATCCTGGTTGGTCCCAATAGTAATATAATAATCAATGTAGTGTTTGAACTGTACCTTTTTCCATGATCAAGCTAGTGTTGGCTTAATGTCCAATCTGTGCTAGAGTCCTTTCCCAAGATTGTAGTAACTGGGTATGATATTGTAGAGTGGGTGTGGTCTGCTTTTCTGACAGAGTCCCTCCTACTATAGGAGAACTGGTATGGCTAGGACCAGCTGGTGTGTACCTGACTGCTGCAGGAGTAGAACTGGTGAGTTGGCTATGGAGTCAGGGCATCTTATGTAGCCCACCCTACCCTCATCCATTGAGGGCCTGGCTTTGTTTCCCTGATGGCTGGTGCCGGCCATCAGTGTCAGCTGACTGACTAGGGTAATAATGTCTGGGGTAATTAGTGTGGACTACCTGCATCTGTGGGGGTTTGATTTCCCTGGCAAGTGTGTGGGTCCTTTGAAGGGTAAGGGTGTGTCTAGACAGTAGTCTCTTGGCATAGCACGCTCTGTTTCATGTACTTTACAGGATTTAGGTTCAAACATTTCCATTGTGCATTCTTTCAAGGATGCTAGCCTTTGATGCAAAATATGATAATTGTGGTTTCTTCAAGCTTGGGTTGCTAATCCCTTTAGGTAGTCTCTTTTGGCTTTTGTGTGTAGCCTTTTGGGTTTCAGACTTCAACCCTGTAGTAATCTGTCCTTTGATTCTACTTTGTGTGCACATTGTTTTGTAACCTATATAGTGTATATTGTCTTTTCTGTCCTTTGTGTGGGTTCAAATCCTATGCTGATATGAAATTCCAACTTATCATTCATGATTTGGACAGTTGTTGGAAAATTAATTTCCTTCATATAGAGTGTATATACTTATTTGACTATTATTCATAGTCTGTGGGTATAGATATTCCATATGATCATGTCAATATATCAAGTAATTTACTTAGATATTCTCCCTTGCCTGGAGTTTCTTTTCACCTTGTGGTGGGCTGGTCTGGGTACTATTTGGTTTAGACCAACTGACTCTTTGGTGAGTGTGATTTGGGATTTATCCCTTGTTATCCTGTGGATAAACTTTGAGGTGTGGGGAATGAGTCTGTGTGCAAACTCATTTTTCCTCAGTGTTGTGACCTTTTTGAGCCTATCAATATGTACTGGTCTGGGGACTAGTAGGTTATTTGATAGGTTCTTCAACCTTGCGCTGGTTGGGGTTGGTCTTTCTGCAACAACATATGGTCCCATGAATAGGGGTTGAAGCTTCTTTGAATCTGTGGTCAACAGAATTCTGGGAATGTTGATATATACAATATCTAGTGGAAGTATAGCTTGTGGTGTAAGCTTTTTGTCATATCTTGACTTCCTTCCTTGTTGTAGCTTTTTGACTCTGTCTATTGCCTTTCTTCTAGACTCATCTTGAGACAGTATCATTCCAGATACATGCTCAGCTACTGTTTTGATTTCTTCCTCTATGTTTAGGGCAGTTTCTACAATGGTTTGAGGGTTTCTGCCATGAAGTAGGAAGAATGGTGTGTAACCTGTTGTCTGGGACTCTGTGTTGTTCAATGCAAATGTAATTGATTCTATATACAGGTCCCATGTTTTCTGATTCTGAGAACAGAAAGTCCTTAATGCTGTTCCTATACTGGCATTGAACCTTTCCACTAATCCATTTGACTGTGGTCTGTATGGACTTGACAGGTCGTGTCTTATCTTCTGGGTGTTCATCAGTTTCTTAAAATTGCTGCCTGTGTAGCAGGTGCCATTGTCAGTTTGAACTGATGTTGGTACACCTTGCTGACATATGACGTTCTTGTAGAACTCATGTTGTGTGGTTTCTGCTGTGAGATCCTTTGTGGCATATGCTATGACATATCTAGTCGAATAATCTATGCAAACTTGTATGTGTTTGTTTTTCCTGGCTGTTTCTGGGAGTGGTCCCACAGCATCTAAGTTTAGGTGCTTCATGGGAGTTGGCATATAGTCCCTTACAGTCATTGGTGTTTTGTGGGTGTGCACTGCCCTTTTTGCTTTTAGGCAAGTGTCACATGTTGACACATACTGATTGACATCGGCCATCATAGATTTCCAATATACCCTAGGTATGAGAGAAGACATCATTTTTGAAGTACCTACATGACCTGCCATAGGTGAGTCATGGAAGTGTTGCAGTATGTTTTCAACCCAAGTTTTTGGGACTACAACTTGTAGTGGTACTGTGTCTGTCTTTCTCCATGATGTAGGGGATATGTGTACTAGAATGTTGTCTAGGAGTAGGTATTGCTGAGCATTATTCCTAATCCTTGTTGCTTCAGTGCTTTTTACAGGTAGGTCACCTTTCTCTAGGTAGTCTATAATGGGTATTAGTCCAGTGTCCTTCCTTTGTTCTTCTTTCAACAGTGTGGAGTTGATTGAACTGTCTGGGATTTGGTCTAACATCTGGTCTAATTCCATTATATGCTGTGCCAGCCTTTCTTTATCTTTCTCTGCCTGGATTGTTTCAGGAGATTTTGGTGCAGGTCTGGTCTTTGTCTGTTTCTTTGGTTGTTCAACTGCTATGTCTGTGTTGGCTGTCTGCTCCTTTGAACTGGCTGCTCCTCTGTTTGTGCTGGTGGAGGCGGCCTTTGTTCTTTTGGGCTGGGGGTCAGATTTGCTTTTGTGAGCCTTCTGTGCAGTACCTGCTCTGTCTGAGTGCTTCTGCAAATTGGCTGTGGGTGTGCTGGGTGTTGAAATGGGGTATTTAGTAGGGAAAGAGGATTTGGTTGACACTTTGTTCTTTTTGGCTTTTAGGCCTAATTGCTGAGGGTGGTCATTAGACCTTGTATCCTCTGCAACCGACTGTTTTGCTTTTGAACGTGTGGTGACAACACAAATGTCTCTGTCCTGTTCTTCCTCCATATCCAGCTGTTCTTCTGCAAATCTGACTACCTTGGTGATTGAAGCAATTTTATGCAGTTTTTCTTCCAACTGATTTTCTGATGCACTGTGTGGTGGTTCACGGGATGTGGCTTTCACCATCTGTGCAATCCTGTTGGTCTCAACCGGGGTGAAACAGTTTTCTGGATACTCTTCACAGTATTCCCTTTCACAATGACAGAACACATAATGGGTGGTCTCTTTTAAGATACCTCTGATCACTGGTTTTGGTCTGTCAATTGATTTTGGTGGGTCATCTCTGTTGAATGGTATCTTGGTTTGGATTTTAGAGAATTTGGTTCTGGTGGCTGCCCTTTTCCTTCTTGGAGGTGGTGGGGGGTTGGTCATAGGTGGTGCATCTGGATATTCTCTTTTTGACATCACATCTGGAGGAATGTTGTCATCTCCTTTTACATGTTGTATTGTGAATGCAAATTGTTGGATATCCAGTGCCCATCTGGCCCACCTGTGGGTCAAACCTGTGCTTGTGAGCAGTGGTATTAGAGCTGCATGATCTGTGTACAGCTGAAAGTGTCTACTTTCTAAGTAGTGCCTAAAATGTAGTATCCCATATACTACACCTAGTAGCTCTCTTTCTGTTGTGTTGTAGTTTCTTTCATGCTTGGACAGTGTTCTACCTGCGAAGGCTACTGGTCTCAGTACTCCTTCACTACTGCGTTGTGATAGAACAGCTCCTAGGCTCACATTTGAAGCATCTGTTGCTAGACTGAATTCTTTGTCATAGTCTGGGTATCTCAATAGTGCATGGGTACAGAGTGCATGTTTCAATGTTTTGAAAGCATTGTCTGCATCCTCATTCCATTTGAAAACCTTTAGGTTTGTTTGTAGGTCGTACAGTGGCCTAGCAATATTGGCATAGTCTTTGATGAACTTTTTGAAGTATTGGCATAGTCCTGTGAATGATCTGACTTGTTTCACGGATTTTGGGGTGGGAAAAGTTTTGACACTTTCCACCTTTTCTGGGGATGGTTGTAAACCATCTGGTGTGACACGCATTCCTAGAAAATCTATCCTATCTGTGAAGTATTCACATTTTGATTTCTTTAGCTTGAGTTTCCCAATTCTCAGGCTTTTGAAGACATCTTCAAGGTCTGAAAAATGTCGTTCTACATCTGGTGATAGGACTAGAATGTCGTCTAGGTATGGTAGGGCACATTTGTATTTCAGTTTGTTGAGAATTAGAGTTACTAGATGGCAAAATCCTGCCGGCGCGGTAGCCAAACCCATCGGCATCTTTTGATAGACATACTTTTTGTCATTTGCTATGAAAGCAGTTTTGTGTTGATCCTCCCTTCTTATGGGAATTTGGAAAAACCCTTGTTGCGCATCTAGTTTACTGAAAACAGTAGGTTTGAGTGACCCTATCATGTCTAGTGTGTCGTCTGCACGTGGCGTTGATAAAGCTTGGTTTATCATATTAGCATTGACGTGGCGTAGGTCTGTGACTAGACGTTGGCCTCCAGATGCTTTCTGTACTAAAAATGATCTGGATGCCCAGGGTCCCTCTGCACATTCTCTGAGGATGCCCTGTCTGACTAGGTCTTCACAGACTTCTCCCATCTTAGCTTGCTTCTCAGGCGTCTGCCTGTATGGTAGGTAGTGACATGGTACTGCATCTGGTTTGATGTGAATTGAATGTGTATATAGGTGGGTTGTACCTATGTCATTGTCTTTACCTACAAATACATCTTGATACTTGTGGAGTAACTTTTGGAGTCTCTCTTGTCCAATATCTGTTAGTACACATTTGGGTGGCACATTTTCCATTATGTCTGGCATAATGTCATGAGCCTCACTGTGAATTGTGGCCAATTCATCATCAGTGTCATCTCCACGGTTTGTATCTGGATCTGCATATACTGAGGCACAGTCTGACTCTGTGTCACTACAACTCTCTTCAGTGTCTAGCACTTGTAGTGTGGGTTCCTCAGTAGGGATGTCAGTATCTGGTTGATGTAACTCAGAGGGATCTACCTCTGTGAATAGGGCTATTATATCACCCTTCCTCACCTTGTATGGTCGGTGGCTTGTATTGAGCAGTATGATTGGGTGCCTGTTCATTTCTGAGGGTGTTACTACTCCCTTTTGAACTAGGTATGGAACTCTGTTGTTCCTCTGCAAATTGTCTAATGTGCCTACACATCCTTCTAAACATTTGAGGGATGTGACTTGCCCTAGAACTGCTAGTTCTGTGAAAGGAAGGATTGTAGCCTCCCTAACAGCTCGGACTGGCTTGACTTGTAGCTCTGGGTCTACATTGAATTCGATCTGTGATCGTGTTGCTTTTAAGAAATCTGTGCCTAGGACAACTGGCTTTGTGAGATTTGGAATAATTGAGAATGGGAATTCGAATCTGGTACCATGAATTTTGAATTTCAATACTGCTGCTTGTCTTACATGGCATATGGATCCGTCTGCTAAGTGTACATTGAACTTTCTCTTTTTGATTTCTACATCTCGAGATTTCTGAATTTCCCTAAGAAAAGTATCCCTGACACAGGTGATAGTGGCACCGGTGTCAACTAAACAAGGTATTTCAGTGTGTTCATAGAATCTTGCATTTAAACAGCCATTTTTAAGAAGTTCAACAGAAATTTTGGTACTCTCACCCATTTCCTTTTGCGATGCATCTTGTTGAGGTGTGATATGAATCACTGATGGTCGGCTTGATTTCCCAGTATGTAACTGGGGGATTGTCTCTGCTATACTAGCAATTGTCTTTGGTTGTCCTAGGGGTTGTTGATCTTGGATCTTGATGGGGGGTTGGAGAGGCTCACAACGCACTGGCCCAGCGGCGCTGTGGGTCTCTAGTTTCCCGAGTTTGAAGATCCTAGTAGCTGCTTGATCTGTTGAAGCACGTCAGGCTGGATAGCTTGAGGTGGCTGTTGGGGCTGCTGTTGGGGGTTGTAGCCTTGTGTTTTGGATCTGTAGCCATTGTAGCTGTCTCGACCTCTGCTGTTGTCACGACTGCGGTTGTAGTCATGCTGTCTGTCACGACTCTTGCTGTAGTCACGACGGTTTTGATCCCGACCTCTGTTGTAGTCACGATCTCTGCTCTGGTCACGACGGTGGTAATCACGGTCTCTGCTGTTATCACGGCGATTGTAGTCGCGATTTCTGCTACTATCACGGTGTCTGCTGTTGTCACGACTTCTGCTGTTATCTCTACGGCTGGTGTCCTGACTGTTGCTTTGGTGATCTCGGCTGTTATTTTGGCTGTATCCTCCTCTGCCTCGTTGTCCTCCTCTGTTGCTATTCTTGAAGTTTGGGTCAAAGTTTCTGCCTCGGTAGCCTCCTCTGTTATTTCCAGAGTTCCTTTGTTGGCTGTTGTTGGGTTTACCTTGTTCCTTCAGTGCCCTTTGTTCTTGCCTCCTCACATGTTCATTTGACATGAGGTTTAGGCTTTGGTCCTCATCCTCTGATGAGTGATCCATTTGAACTGTCTTTGGGTCTGATTTGGCTTTCTTTGAGGGGTTTCCATTTTTCTGTGATTTTGTTTGCTTTACAAGCATAGAGTTTACATGTGTCACAGACTTCAGTTGTGCCTGCATGGATTCTATTGTTTCCTGTAGTTCTGAGCCTAATTCTGCTTTTATCTCATCTTTAATGTTACCAGTGGAGACTGTTTGTTGGTTCTCATACTCCTCTGCAACTTCGAGTATTTTATCCCATGTAGTTGCTTCCCTGTGGATGACTACTGCACTGATGTCGTCCCTTAGACCATGTAGGAGGGCTTCCCTTGTTCTCTCCTCAGACTTGTTGTGAGCTGTGGCCATCTTTTGTAAGGCCATGGCATAGTCTGATACAGATTCTTTTGGATTTTGCTTCCTCAATGCCTTAGCATCAAATCTGTCGTCCTCTTTCTTGAAGTATTTCAGGAAAGCTGCCTTCATTTCTTCATAGTATGCTGTTGGATGGGCTGTCCTATAGGCTTTGTACCAAATTTTTGCCTTACCATCTAGGTAGTTTGAGAAATACTTGATTCTGTTACTGGGATGGTACCCATATCTGGAATCAAAGTATTGTTCATAGTCTGTGCAGTGCCTCCTGGCGGATTGTGTGAGAGAGGACTGTGAAAACTTTTCTGGCTGTAGAATATCACAGTATTTTTCCTCTTTGTCCCGTTTTAGCTGGTCCCTTAACCCACTGAAAGATGCCTCCCTTGCAACTCTTTCCTCTTTCAAGGCATCTAGGAGTGCTGAGGAGGTGTCAGTGTTAGTCAGGTTCACTCCTTGGGTAATGGGTGCACCTGACTTGAGTGAGGCTAGGGCCTCAGCTAGCTGGTTTTTCATTGTCACTTGTAGATGAGCTTGCATATCAAGTAGTGCTTGAGCGGCTTCAGCTTTTTGGGTCTCCATAGAGTTCTTCAGTGCCTGGTTGGCTTGTCTGAGTAATATTAATTCCTTCTCTTGTTCCTCTTTGGCCTTCCTTAAGGCTCGGCTGGTGCTTTCCTCATGTGTGGTGTGTAGGGCTGTTAGTTCAGGCCTAAGTGTCTTATCCACATGAGTTTCTACATTCTGGGCTATGAGTAGAAGTGCCTCAGCCTCCTCTTTGGCTGCCTGGCCTGGGGGTACTGTCTCATCGTCACTCATACCTGATCCTGGGGTATGCTGACCGTTTGAGGACAAGTCACTCTGTGTGTCCTGGATACTGTCCAGGGCAGCTAGGGTGTCCAGGTGAAGCTTGCCTTGGAAGTCACTCTCTTGAGTGGTGTGGTGTGGTGAAGCTGAGGGTGTTGGAGTGGAGCTCCTGGATGACTCCTTGGAGCTGGGTCTCCTCCTCCTGCTGGGTAGAGATCCAGGGGTAGCTGGTCCTTTGCTGCGGAGGTGAGTCTTGGTAGTCTGTGCTGCCAGCTTGTGGGATTTTGTTAGGACTTCTCCACCACTTTGTCATACAAGGAATCCCCTTAGTTGGGAGATCCCTTTAATATGAGGAAGTTGAGTAAGTCTTGAGGTCTTGTAGTATAGTTGGTATTTATTACAAGTTGACAGCAACAGTACAGTAAGTACAATGTAGGTTCCACTTAGTCACACCTATCCACACAATAGTATAGGACTAGTAAGTATGCCCTAGAGTCAAGGGGTCCTGCACACTGTCTGATAGTTGGGCATAGTAGGGCATAGCCTATAGCCTTGTTCTCAGTCAGTGGAGGGAGCTCCTTGCTCAGTGCTGTCCTTGGGTGAAGTGATGATGGTAGCTGGGAGGCTGGGGTTTATAAGGGGCCCAGCCCTCAGCTTGGTCTAGACAATGTTAGAGGGCTTGTAACTGTCAAGGAGACAGTCACACAATACCCCTCCATAGTCTGAATACCCCTGTTAGTGTACATCAAGGGAGGTGACCCTTATGTTGGTCTGTGGGAACAATGGTCCCCCTACCTAACAGTGGGAAACAGTGTGCGGGATGAGCGTCGCCTGGCGGCGACGGGAGTGCCGACTGGAGCGCCGCCTATGCGGGCCGGCGTGCGCCTGCGTGGGCCGGCGGCGGGAGTAGCGTCTCCCGCCGTCGGCTTGAACACGCGGGCGCCCGCAGCGCCGGGCTCGCCGGGCTCGCCGGTCATACCTGACAGAAGCAATGCTTACCAAGCGATATAAAAGATGGCATTTCAATCTTGAAAATATCACTGTATTGAATACTGGTGAATTCCTCATCCATGTTCATTGGGCTGCTATTCAAGTTCATATTTAAAGTTTTAGATTATTTACACATGTGATGAAAATAGCGATCACTCCACCCTTAGGTTACAAGACCTCAACATATCAGCTATGCAACTACAAAAACACTTTCCCAACATAAATGAGGTTGATGTGGATCACGCTGACCACACATGTTTTTTTATCTAACAAGGAAGGTTTCTCTTACTTCTCCTTCATTATCTGATTCAAACCTGTAATATGTAATGCCGATGTTAGACGGCAGGCTGGTCTGCTCAGGTTCTTGAAAATAACTATTTTAGTTTTTGTTTCTTTTTAAGTATTTCATTTCGGGAAAATAATACAAATATATTCAAATAAGAATAATAAGTGCATTAAACCTAGCATGTGTGCGTTGCATTCCTCCCGCTAGGACCCCTTTAATGACAATATTTTCATTTAGATAAGCAATTTAGAGGTATGGCTATCACAGGTTAGTAACGAGATCTTCTTTTTAAGTACACATTAAAGGGAAGAAATGAGTACTTAGGCATCAGGGGTTAAGGGAGCGGTCATTATCATCAACAGCTGGGTTTTGACTTTTGAGAGGGTACAATATTTCGACCCCTCTTGAGAGGATGGGGCATGTTTGCCCCTATCTAGGAAATTGAGCCAGCGCGTTACACTCAAAGGTGGGCCAAAAACGTTTGTTAGAAATTAAAATATAAAAAAAACTTATAAAAAACGACCACTCCCATAATGAGCGGTAAAGCAGCAGTTGTTGAGGCGTGCAGACCGTACAGAGATGCGGCATGTGACATGTTACCAGGTCCACCCCCGTGTACCTGGGTTGTTATGGGATGTTATCATGTAGACGTAAACTGTTACACCTAAACATGCCCTTGACACCACTAGCCTTGACACCACACATAACACACCTGACGGCATGTATCAAGACTGTTAGTGTTGGTACACAGAAGTATCTACTGTAGATCTATAGTAGAATCTACTGTAGAATGGATTTACTGTAGAATCTACCCGAGATATACAGTAGATTCTACTGTTTACCTACAATGAACTGTGCCCCTACAGTAGAACCTACTGTGGACTTACAAAAATGGCAACCAACTTTCTACAGTGCAGTTACTCAAGCTCTTTAAGGGATGCACAGTGCTTTAATGCATCATGCCCTGTATCGGCAAGTATCATGCTAACACTATTTATGGGTATGGTGCACTCCCGAAGGATCGGCATGATGCATGGATGCAGTGTGTAGACAACCCGGGCATTTATGCCGATAGTCTCGTCCTTAGCTCAATTTAACTATAAGCCATATTCGGCGCTTAAAATGTTAGACATGGACTTGACGGACGTCAGCAGCAAAGCAGAAAGGATTTTGTTCAGTCTTCCTTCTTTCTGAAAATAAACAAATTCAATTTTTGTTTTGTAACGAAATGGATATTTTCAATATGGTAAGCACCAAGGAAAAAATGATAGTCCGTGCGACACAGGGAGCATCCTATCTGCGTCGCAGCTAACAGATCTATTGTCCAAAGACGTGTCTTCTTTCAAAGTTGTTCTTTATGCCGTACAAAGTCTTTTTGCATTCTACTAAAACCTCCCCGTGCAACAATAGCAAGTTTTCCTTCACAAGGCACCAAGAAGTGACACAATCTAATTTTAGTTTAAGCACTCCCAATAGATCTAAGTCCATATTGGTATACTATGTGTAGATGGTATCAGTGTGGTTGTGTGCACCCTCAGAAAAGTGAGAGTCATTGTCGCTAAAACTACCCTCACCTGAGAGTCAGGCAGTGCCTGACCCTCAGGTGAGGGTAGTTTTAGCGACAATGACTCTCACTTTTCTTTGTGTGTGGCAGGTGTATTGTAGTCTGTATCTGCTCTACACCTGCACACGGAGTAATACTGCAGATATGCAGCATGCAGTTTACATGACTTTTACCGTCTTTCTCTACTATTTGAACAAATTTTGCTGTAAATTTTCTTTTGAGTATAGGATTTTTCTTTTAATCATTGATAATCATTCAAAATGTGTTTTTTTTTGATTGTCGTCATGATGCATGGATGCAGCTTAGTGCTACATCCATGCATCATACCCCGGTACTAGTCCTTCTTGGCTGTATCAACACTTTAAATAGTTAGTGTAGATTATACAGTAGAATCTACTGTAGGATGGATTTACAGTAGAATCTACCGTAGATTTACAGTAGCTTCTACTGTTTACCTACATTAAACTGTACACCCATAGTAGAATCTACTGTACACCTACGAGAATGGCATACAACTTTGTACTGGACAAGGCTGCATTCATGCATTTTTTTCAAATGGGTAGGGCGGCCTCTATCAGCCCTGCCCCTCCTTGTTTCCCTACGCTATGATGAGGTAAAGTGAAGGTTCTAATGCTAACATGCATCTCAGTGCGGCACCTCAGGTGTGAATGTATTTATATAGTCAGGTTAGTGTTATTCAGACAATCACTTCACCTTGAGACTAATCCCTCCTGCACACACCCACACCCCACCCCATGGTGTAATCCCGCCACAAACACCCTTAATGAAACAAGGGGATTATAAATAAACCCTTTCTAATTGCCCAGGTAGCCCACTCTTGTGCTAGTTAGACCTTTAACTATTACAAACTATACCAGAAACTATTCAGAATAGCGACCAGACGGGAGGGAATTACGAAATGTAGCTTGTTCTTGAGATATAATGGTCTGCATTATAAGTATTTTTACACAACTGTCAGGGCGGCTTTTGTTAACCTCTGTGTACAATTATGTATTAGATAGACAATGGTTATGAAAAGGTATACAGAATTAACCACAGCTTTCTGGTGGGGCCAGACGAGGGCGAAGCCCAAGTCGCCCTACCAGAAAGCTGTGGTTAATCCTGCTTACCTTTTCATAACCATTGTCTATCTGATTTAACCCTCGGGTATGCAATATACCCAACGTGTGAAGCCTTTGTTTCAGCCGCCCACCGTGGGTTAAAGATTGCTTAATTATATGTTATACATTGTATGGACTGGATAATTGAAAATTATTCAGGTTTTCAGATTTGGGTATAGCTGTATAGATACTTGGTTTATGCACTGTTAAAAGTTGGTTGCCATTTTTGTAGGTGCACAGTACCTAGATTCTACTATAGGTGAACAGTTCATTGTAGGTAAACAGTAGAATCTACTGTAAATGTACAATAGATTCTGCTGTAAACCCATTCTACAGTAGATTATACTGTGTACATACACTAACTATTTACAGTGTGCAGCTTCGCATTATGTATGTATGGGGGATTTTGTTCAATGACATAAATAGCAGAATATTATATATTTTATATAATGGTCACAGCACAGCTACAGAACTAAGCACGAGGTAGGACGCAGGAATGTCCCCTTGACAAGGCAGCATCATACACCAGTGGTCCATTGCCCACTGGTGAAAGAATTAGCCGTTATATATACGTGATTTATATAGGAAACGTATGCCTCATCGGCCGACCTAGCAATAGGGCCTTATTTCAACTATTACAAATTGAGTTAATCGATTATGGTATTTAGAAAAATTGAAAAAAGGCTATTCCAAAATAAGATCAAACGTATCTGACCCAGCCCTGTGAGCTTTCACACCATTTACCCTGATCTACCCTAGGACAACAGAAAAAGTGTTTTAGGTTACGCGACCCTACCCAACAAAACAGGTCCCACCTAAGACATTTTTAATCCAGTTTCGAATTCTTTAGAGTCATGCTGAAATTCAAGTCAGGGCTGTGGCGTGGCTGTGGGTCCAGGAGTTGGTACGTTTTGTACGACGGTTCGCAAATTCTGAGTTTCGTTTGAGGCCTAAGTAAAGAGAAACATTGTCTTTAAACTTAGACCTACTTACTCTAGATGTGCAAGAAATAAAACTTGAAACACATTTTTCTAGCCCTATTGGAAGTACTCTGGTCCAAAGAGGAAACAACTATGAATTATTCATAGGCTTTTGAGAGCACGAAGCCAATGATGGCAAGCGACAAAATAGCCACCACCCGTGTGTTGGGGGTAGGGGGTGTATAGCCGCTTTCTGTATCATGACCGCTAGCTGTATCAAAGTTGATACAGATAGCGGTTCTACAGGGGGGCTTACACTTGATGTGGTCATGCATGCAGGGCACACAGTCTGCTGACCAGGCCACCCACTCATCACCCCCCCCCCGCCTCTACCTACATGACATACCACAGCAGGGTTAGGGGTGTGCAGGTCATGCCATATTCCCATCATTGGTGTGATGCACTAATGCAGCGCGAGCAAATTATTTGCCAGCTATACTGGTGCCCACAGAGCCAACAGAGCCGGGGGGTTTCATGCCCGCCTAAAGGGTTGAAACCTCGTCCCTTTCAGCAGTCGGGTCATCCCGTCCCCTCCCCCTCCTGTCACTTCACCCATTGACCCTACCCTGGGGGCAGCAAAGTAGGACAAAATTAGAAAATGTCCCCAGTGGGAAATACCTGCAGTATAATAGAGGCTCTAATATGTACTGATCCCTGCTGAACTACATGTAACTGTCTGGTGCGCACTGCCCCCTGCTCAATATGAGGATGTGTATTGAAGTCACTGACAATTTAAGCATGTCACTGTGTCACTTTAAATAATTATAATATATAGGAATTTATAGAAAGATCTCTGTAGGTAGATTTTTATCCCTATTATTTCTGTGTCCGTCAATTTTTAAAAGGCCTGTGTTGCCCATGTCAATTTTGAAACCATGTGTCACCCGTGTCATTTTTTAACCCAGGTAGGGGCGCATTAATACCAGCCTGACACTTCCCACTACACATCAGATACCAGTAGCACCAGGGGGATGGAATACCTGGTGAATACCTGCAGAGGTCCAGCTGCCATGTACCCACATGCATGTCTGTACTGTGCACATACTATACTAGTAATTAGAGGCAGGTGATGGAGGCAAATTCTTCCCAGATGACCCCTATAATTCATGATAGCGCGCAGGCTTTTGTTTTTGTTTTTTGTCAAAAACGGGTTGAGAATACTCCCTCCCCACCAATAACTAGGCATGTAAATGCTGTGGGTTCCCGACTTGAGAGCAGTCCTAGTTTTGTCAATCTTAGTGCACCGTCATTTAAAGGTGTTAATGTACCGCTTGTCAATGAATCGGGACAATGTTGTAGCCCCTGTGCGTGTTTTGAGAAACAATGACAAAATCCGACTAGTTGTGAGTCGACCTATCTTAGAATCATATCGTATCAGTCCCTTGTACAGAGGGATGCTCATTTGGAATAAGTTAACAGCAATTGTACAAAGAGCAGCCAATGTATCTAAATTCAAAAATCACCTACTACACTGATGTGCGTTGTATAGATCTGAACAAAAGCTACTTGTTATAACCCAGTTGTTATCCACGGAATTAAGTACACATTTACTCTTATGCTCGTGGAAACCACTTATTGCTACTCAAGTACTCTATGTGAGAGGTCGATTATGTAACAGATGACGCCAATCTGTATTCTTTCAATTGCATATATGTGACTATCTTCTATCATTCCTTCTTGGCTGTATTACGAAGAGCATCTGTTTTGTTATGACTTATAGCCAATAAAAATTTACAAACTTCAAACTTCAAACTTCCTTCCCCTTACCCAGTGTTAAGTACAACATTAGTCCAGTGTACAATTAGGAGTGCCAGTGCACTGCCACAAAAGCCCAGTGTACAGTTACCAGTGTTAATACAGCAGCACATGCACCCAGTGTACCGCTGCCAGTGTCAGTGAACCACCACAGGAGCCCCGTGTACCGGTGGGTCTGCATGCATGCACACAGGTGGGTAGCAGGGGTGGGAGGACGGCGGCAGATCCCCCTACAGGTAACCACAGGTAGGTTCCCACAGGTAGGCAGTGGGGCGGCAGACGGGCAGGTGAGACAGGACTACAGCAGGGGTAGCGGTAACAGCAGGAGTAGTATACTACAGGGTGTGGACACGACCCTCCTCCAGTACCTAAATCCTCCCACATACCCGCATTAATACCTGACAACAACCCCTAGTAAGGCTGCAGGACTTCTGGATATACCAAAGCCGCCACAGCTTTAAGGACAGCCCTGGAGGTGTGGAGCAGGACCAGGAGAGATAGCTGTAGTAGTACCGCGGGGTGTGGATACAGACATACCTGTAGGGACCTAACCAGCAGGAGCACATACCTTAACCTGTCAGCACGGGAGGAGCACCGGCTGAGGACACACGGGACTAGAGCAGGATATCTGACAACTTACCTTTCCCACTCTTTAACCAGCTTTAACCTGGACTTAACCTAACTTTGTAGACACCTCTGTATGAGCTTGGATTATAGGCTATAGAGAGCGTACTCCCTACACCTGTATTTGATCAAGTCAGTGTCTAGGATTAACACACCAGCCGCCATGGAGTTCACTAGACCTATGTCCCTCCCCCTCCTCCTGGTCCTCCTCCTGGGGCTGGGGCTGACTGCCTCACAGAAGACAGGTAGCAGGAGTTGTGACTGTCAGTACATAACAGAGGACGGTAAATGTGCCTACACCATCCTCCTCCCTACTGGAGGAGGTAGTAAGGACAGCAGTCCCCAGTGCCCTCAGAAGGACATGGAGGGGGAGAAGGAGAAGGCTGAGCAGCTCATGGGGCAGCTGGAGCAACTCAGGGCCAACCTGACTGAATTAAGGTTTGTGTCAGGAGACCAGGCTAGGATGCTGAGTCAGTTACAGAGCCTGTTACTGAGCCAGCAGGAGGCCCTCAGACCCCTCACTGAGCTGCTCAATGATAAGAGTGGGGAGGACTCTATGGAGAGATCTGGTGATCATGGGGATGATGATTTTGATGATTCCGATGGCTCTGGGGATGACACTTCTAGATCTTCTAGCTCTAGCACTACCCATTCCCCTGGCGGCTCTAGTATGGGTATGGGAGGTTCATCATCCGACTGCAAGGTCTGCCCAGAGGTCGAAGAGACCTTAGCGGGTCAGCGACAAGCGGTCGAGTCGCTCCAGCAGCAGATCATCCAGATCTACACCAGTGTAACCAACCTGGGGGAGACACTGGGCAACCTAGACCAGCTCATCCCCATGGACCAGATCACCAAGGCCATAGAGGCCCAGCAGAACCAGACCATGGCCCTCCAACAGCACATTCAGGAACTAGTCCTTAACGCCAGTAAAGCCCAAGAGGAGGCGCTGATGATGTTCAAGATGAACCCCTTTAACTGCTTCCAGAGGGGGTTGTTGGTGTCGGGTCCCGTTATGAATATAACCGATGAGATGATTACCGCCTCCAGCAAGTTTAATGATGGTCACGCCGCCGTACGCGGGAGGATCAACGCAGAGGCCACCGGAGAAACCCTCAAGGGGGCATGGTGTGCAAGTAAGTAAAGTTACAGGGAAAATGCTGAAAATTAAGATGAAACTCATGAGGAAAGTTGGGTTTTCCAGATTGATAATTAAGAATCTTGAACGCCAATACAGATAAGCCTGAACTCCTTGGCTGACTTGGTTGACTAACCTGGTCAGGGTGTATTAAATATGTGTGATTGTCCCCAATCAAATGAGATAATCCACTGCAAATAGTTCCTTTCCTTGGTTATCTACTGAGTCTGCCAATAAGATAACCAAGTGTGTTGTGTGCTTAACTATAGTGTAGAACTGTTGAGATACAGCACGCAAAGCAATCAAGTGAGGCTCCATCTTATTGTGACGCTGAGCCATACATTATGAAACGGGGCCCTGGGTCCACATCAATTAGCTGAATGAGGAGATTTTTCTTAGGATGGTCCTGCCCCATGTCTATACCAACCTTAAAGAACAAGGTCCCTTGCCTTCTTGATATGGATTCAGGGTCCAATTTTACATTTACAACAACCCTCGTGTATAGGTGCTCCAGCCTGATTTTCCTTTGCGCTAATACAAGACAGGCTCTCTTTCAAGATTTCAGCTTTTAGTGCTTCGGAAACATTTATACAATACATGCGCTTTTTCAAAACCGGGCACTTCTAGTCAACTGTATGGTCGTTGTAATTTAGGACATTAGAACTCGCCATCCCAAAGCAGGTATGCTGTGATACTACTCACAGTAGTCAATATGGTATGAGGTGAACCTTATTTTGAGCTTTGTATGCACAGAGAAAAGAAGTAGAATCACGGTGACTCCCAAATGGGAGTCTGCACTCGATCACTCAGGGAACTCTTCCCATGACTCTAAAGTGACTCCCAAACATTAGGGAGTCTTTGAATATGAGTCATTATAGAGTTATTATCCTGCTAATGTTCGGGAGTCACTTTAGCATTCTGGGGAGAGTTACCTCAGTGATCAAGTCTGGAGTCACAGTGATTTTACTTCTTTTCTCTGTGTGGTACACCTGCTGTTCCAAGGTCAGATACAATACGGTTCTAAGGTATAGAACTGCCAATAGGCACATAAACATAAAACATCTGCACACACACTGAGATCTAAGTTTACAGGAACTAATATGCAAACCAGGCAGAATAACAATTCAGTCTGCACTACACATGTACAGTCTGAACAGTATAACTCCCCTTCCTGTGATCTATCTGACTGTCAAGGGGAAATGTTTAACACCTAGTTTTTTGCTGCGTGTGTGTATTTTTATGTTGTAATTTACTATGTATAATGGTGTATGATTCCTTGAGGCATGAACATATTTGAAGTATATGAAGAAACACTGCGTTAAAAAAACTGATAAAAAACCTCGCCTCTCGAATATGAGAACAACCCCACAACCTAACTAGTCCATGGTGGATCAGTCTACACGGGGATCATCTCTTCCACAACGTCCTTGATAGAAACACTATAAAACAATTGCTTCCTTACATTTCCTGAAGGAACCATTACATTTACATTCTATCAGTCTACACAGGTCTACACAGGTGGAACCATATCCAACTGCTTCCTAATAAATTTAACACATCTCTGGAACAGAGTTTTCCCTCTAACTACACATCTGTCATAGGAACATACCTTGAGTCAGTTGAAGATAAAAAGTACCCCTAAGTGGTATATTTGAAGGGAAAGCAAAATGGAAGCCTGGGGTGTTGAATGTCTGCCTACAGGGGGTAGAAGGTTAACCCTTTGAGGAGAGCAAACTACTTTAATTCACCATAACCTTCATTATTCTTGGTGGTAACTTGCCAGTAGTGTATTTGTGTATCATGCCATCCCCTCAGCATGATGCACCAATGATCATCGAGGAAGTGAGCCACTTGCCGGCACTGCATTGGTGCATCATGATGACAGATGGACTTGTGGCATCATGCAGTCCTAAAAGGGTTACAGAGGGGTGAGGCAGAGGGATAGCTTGGTTAGCCGGCTTCGGTGCAGTATAGGATGAACCGGCATGTAGGGCGCAACGCAACATAAAATATTTAAATAGTCATGCATGATAAACAGACCGTGCCGTATACACAAAAAAAAATAGCTAAACGAATTTTTTGTAATGGTTGAAACGTAAGAGAAATACACAGGAAACCTTGAGTGCCCTCTCATGTGAGCACATATGCTTGAGATCTGCGCTGTCGTCTAGAGAGGGTGGAATATTTTATCCGGTGAAAGAGATATTGTGTAAAGAAAGTGTGAAAAAGTTGAAAGTGTCAGTTTGATGAGGAAATTGTGAAATTGAGTAAGGAAATATAGACATGGAGTGTGAAACTGGCCTGAATGCGAGTATTGAGGTGAAGTGAGGTGAGGTGAGGGAATGGAAACTGTGACAACTAGTTCAACCAGAATGACCCCCTTCTGGCATGTCTAGGACTGTAAGAACTACCCTTTCTATTGGTGTGTGAACACCTGAGGAAGAAAGCTGAGTGATGTGAGTGTGAGCCACAAGCTAAATGAGCATTATATACAGCACTAAAATACTATGCACAATTCATTACACAACTACACTGTAAATTACTTTTTCTCACTACATTAAGATGAAGGACATTAATCAATGTGGCATTTTTACATACAGTAAGGGAAGATGGTAGGATATAGACAAGAGTTGTTAGTTTGACGTGAAAAATACTTTGGTGAATATACTAAGCAGCCCTTATAGATACTATAGTGCCGTTTATCTTGTCCTTTGCTACTTTAGTATGCAGATAGAGAGTCATACTATACAAGAATACCCAAAGTATGTAATATCTTGATGAGTCTAAGGATACTAAAAGAGTCATGATGCCCATTCATCCACTCAGAGCTCTAAATTCACTCATTATGACAACCTAACAACATGTCCAACCAGGTACCATGCTTTTAGCAAACACGGGGAACGTTTGCAGAAGTGTGTGTTACAAGTACTAATTAGCAACCCGCTTGTATCCCCTGCAAACATTGGTGAACATTTTCTCTTCTGAAAACCCTGCCTATAAGCCCCAGCATAGAGAAGGTAAAGCAAGTAACAACTTACTATATGATACTATTCATTTTATACATGCAGCCCCGGTGAGTACTGGCAAGTAACTCCCAGTGCTGCATTTATGCATCAGGCTGACTGGATACACTCCCCAGCAGCAGGCTGCAGCCTCTGACTCACAGCCCGGATGTGGGTACATAAATCAGGGCGATAATTGGTGCATCCTCTATTATCACCCATTACTGGCGCCCATGGTTGTGTGGTTAATTACTTGTAGGTCGTGTTGGGGTGTAATCTGGGAGGAAATTACCTACCTGTCCTATACCCAACTACACCTAGGGAGGTAGAGGACATTAAGTTACCCGTAAAGTACAACACCTTTGGCTTTCACATGCTATTGTGGAATATTACATCGCTTGTATTAATTTTGCTTGTACATCAGACATATGTATTTATAAAGCTTCTGACTCCAGGTTCTCATGTAGTACTTTGCCTTTTCTATACTATAGGATTTGTATGAAGGGTTTGTGGAGAGAGTAAATGTTAACCAATGTTTGCAGGAGAACATGAAGTGATTTGCTAATTAGTCCTTGTTACACACACCTACTCTGCTAACAGTCCCTATGTTTGCTTTAGGCATGGTGCCTAATGAGCGGAGCCAAGGGGTTGCTGGAACGAGTGAATTCATGGGTGTATTCTCTGTATGAGAATTAATATAATTTCCTCCACTCACTCCCTAGCCATAATTATGTAGCAACTTTCACTATATGCATAGTAATTAATTTAGGACTATTTGATAAGTTATGTTAGAAAAAGAAGGAAATGATTGCCCGGACCAAGTACTTCTCTATTAGGGCCTGTGATATGACACAAGACTCCAGGTTACTCTCCATAACCTTTACTTCTGTCCTCACTTTAGGTTCAGCTTTCAGTGTACCCCTCCCATAGATCTATATCTACCTGTACTAAGGTATGCAGGGCATGCCTCTATATACATAGTTCTATATACATATATCTATATAGGTAAGGACCCCTGCTCTAAGGTACAATTAGGACTACCACAGAGTTATATATGAATGTCTCTGGGCCTCCCAAGTACTGCAATTACCACATAGCTATACACATTATCTTTATGGGGTAATGGGCTTTCCTACCAGTGAGCTACACCTATAGGACTGCAATTACCATATATATGCATGTATGTATGCATGTATACATATATATATATATATATATATATATATATATATATATATATATACATATATATATATATATATATATATATATATATATATACCTAAATGGGGTAAAGACCCCAAGGCCTTCCTGCTATGGGGTAGAATTACCTGTATGTGGGTCAACTACCATGTAGTCACCCTACCTATCTATCACTAGGCTGGGTAGCATCCTTAAACAGCCATACAATAGAGAAACTACCCATGGATAGCAACTAAACTTTCCCTTTCTACATTGTAATAGAGCAGAGAATGTGTTTCAATCGGTCGCAGGTCCAGCGTCTCATGTATTCCAATTACTGAAAATGTCGCTCGTGGAGGACCGGTAGGCTACTATTCACTGGACCCGAAATTCCAAAATGGAGTCAGATATGAGTCAGCCCTGACACTATCTAGTCTGATCTCGTGTCGTCCTGGTACAGCCAATTATCTCTTACGGAGTGTCCCTGTTACTGAGGTTGAGGTATAGTCAGCAGGTCAGGCATCAGTCTGTGTCATGAATAGCTTCTTTATACGTGTGAGATTACCTATAGAGGTGGGAGGTGTGGGGATTTACTGGTAATGCCAAGGCATTCAACCCTCACCTCCCCTATAAAGGGCCAGAATGCCAGTCTTCGCTATATTGCTACTCTTACTGGGGTAATAACATTTGGGCCTTTAAGCCCAAAGTCAAGTGTTTGCTTAAATGTGTAGAGCACCACACTGTCCGAAGGGTACCCTGGGCTGAACTATATCAAAGCCATTTACAATTTAACCTTATAAATGACCTCTCTTGCTATTCTAATGATTCTTATTGGCTTTACTGCTGCAACGATATAGAATAATGTTCAGAACTGCTGATCCACCTGATATGCAGCCATATCTTTAGCAGTGCAAGACAAGGCCTGACCCTGAATATGATACAGGGGAAATAAAAGGAACTCAAAGTATACAAGGGTATACTCTGCCGATCGAGTAGTAAAACAAATTATATAAAGGGACCATGTGGCTGTATCCTATTTGAACACTATTTGTAGGCTCTTGGCCGCATTCTTTTCTTTGTATGTAGACGTATACATGTATACATATTTTTAAAACACTAGAGTACACTATCCATGTATAGTGGTACATGAGGGATGAGGGTATAATATTATTATGGAGGTGGAATAGGGGTTGTCCCAGTGCTGAGAGCTGCAGGTACATTATACACGGGGGGTCCAGCCACAACAAACCCGGATGTAAAGGTATGGCTAATCTGTTTCCTGCACCACCCCCTTGACACACCCCTCCAGACCCCCTCAGGTATATATAGGCATCTTGGGTAAGGGGTACACAAGGGTCATGGCATCACCTGTTTGACTATTGTTAGCTCTGGACACTGACCCAGGTAGGGTACCCCCCCCCCCCACCCCACCCAGCTTCTATTGTCAAGGAAGCAGAGGATGTCCTGAGGACCAGACAAATAAATAGACTTATAGATTGGACAGATTCAATTTGCAGGGACCAAGTCGACTGGAAGAGCACCTTGTGAAGGAGATCCTTTCTTAAGGGTATGGGGGCATCCTGCGGATATGAAATGTTGATGAGTATAGGAGTGCATTTGTACCTTATGTTTTCCCTTTTATACCCAGCTCTTGTCAGAGATGTATCTTATATTTACCCATATAATGATGCAGGGGTTACACTGGGAAGAAGGTTATAAATTAGAAATTTAGAAAATCAATCTGTAAGATAAAAAAAAACTAATTATATTTAATGATGGGGACTCTTCCTGGGTAGGATATTTTATTGCTCTAGTGTTCAGTGTAACCCCAAGCATGTCAGGTACCTTTACAAACTGAGAGAAAGTGACTAAAGAGCTAGTCCTAATGACTCCCCCTGGACTAGGTTATGTACACCTTTAAGTTTAACTACCTCAGCAGTTACCACCACTATTATCAGCTGGACTTTTTTTTACAGATGGCATGGGACCCCTGTTACTTTTGTACCCTCGTGTATAGTGTGCCTTGGGAGACCAGTTTCGGGGACTTCTCCACCGGGGATGTTGGGCCCTAGACGTGTTACTGCTATTGAGGAGTCCTGCTACATTGTACAGACAGACCCAGCACCATTCAGGCTGAGCGGGGCCGTGTTTGGGCTGTGTTTGGGCCGTGTTTGGGCCGTGTTTGGGCATGTTGGTGTCAGGAGCTATTTTTAAGTGTCATGTTTACAGACCTTCTAGCAGCTCCTCCCTAACACTGACACCTACTTACCAACAACCCCCCCCCCCTCCCACCCACACACACACACACCCTCGTCCATCTTATACCTCTCTACCTCCACTAGGATTTAGGATTTCTTTTTGAATTTTTAAAGCAACAGTGAATGGGAGCGGCGGATTCCCGACTCTTCTCACCTAAGGCGGGGGGAACAACTGCTTAAGAAGGGAATTTCACCTGCTTTTAGTTAACACACTTTTCAGCTTTGTGTGGTGAATTGAGACGGAAAATGAGATTTCTGGCCGTTGGTCGGGAAGGGGAGGGGAAACAAAAATGTTACCCTTGCGCTTACATAGAATGAGAAGACCTGAGTTTGCTCTGAACCTACACACCCAACCCCCAGGTATAGCAGTGGTATTTGTCTCAGTCCCTGAAGGATCAGCCCCCATTACTCACGGTAAGGGGGGGGGGGGGGGGGGTTTGACTCCGATGGCAGCTAGGGCAAAACATATGTGTTTTCAGGTAAACTTTTTTTTTACCTAATTTTGGCAAGAAAATTTATTTTACACCATTTTGGGATTTTCCTAGAGTTGATTTGATGCTATACAAGTCATGGTTGCAGTTCGCAAGTCTGCAAAGTCTTTTTTTTAATCTAAAACATAAGAAAAGCGTACCCTTGATTCTCAGACCATTTAACCTAAAGCACACAATTACCGCTAAGAGAAGTGATATGTCTTTAAACGTAATACTTGAGCCCTGCAGTCTGGAAGCCAGGTTGGTACAATATACCAGTATCTGGCCAGTATTTGACTGACAACCCATAGGTTGGGTTTTACTAGCCCCCTATATAAACCCTTGGCATTCTGACAGTACATGCACCTTTTTATGAGGCCTACACATGTATAAATGTGCTCTCCTCCCGGCTATGGGATTGAACCACTGACCTACTGCACACGAGGTAAACGTCCTTCCACTGTGCAGCTATAAATAAGACTTGAGATTTATATAAGTTATAGTTAGACACCCATCCAACCAGCCTATATGTAAGGCCCACATCAGTGCAGAGTACTACTTCGGATTTTAGTGGAAGGGCGCAAAGACCTGTCCTTTCATGGCTTTTGCTAACGCTCGCCACAATTGCAGCGCTTAACTTGTTTTCCTTTAAATTAGAAACAGCACTCACGAGACATGAGCAATTCTACAGAGATTTCGGATCCTAATCCCTAAGTCACACACGCTTCACCAAGTGCTACAGTAAAGCTTTTAAACCACCCGGAGTCAATGGCTATTATCCAGGATTGGTCCTAGGTATTTTATGTTCAATTTAACACAGGCAGTCTGGCATAGCACTTGAAGGAAACGACTTCTTGGTTGCAGTTAGAGGGAATAGTTTCGTACAGCAACGAATAAAGTACCGTTAGCCACTTGAGTCCCCACCTCTCCTATAAAGGCCTAGAGTATCGGTGCTCGGTCCACTCCGACTATTGCTGGAGGGGCAGTGATATAGGGACTGGGCCTTTGAGCAATGTCTTAATATTCTTGAATATATTGACTTTGTCGTCATGATGCACCAACGCAGTGACGGAAAGTAACCTTCCAGTACAGCATTGGTACATCATGCTGGCCCTTTGGGAGTACAACAACTCTGAAGGGCCTGCATACTGCAGCACTGGAAAGTTACTCACCGGTGCTGCACTCATGCATCATGGTGATAAAATGGCCTAGCTATGCTACCATTAAGAGTTAATACAACCGGCGCTCCTCAAAAGTCAGTAAATGGATTCTGCATGCCAATCAAATACATATCATGCAGCCATACAAAGACATTTAGGAATGTAGAGGGGGGGGGGGGGCTACGGTAATGTAAAGCCACTCCATACATGCAGTATCTCTCTAAAGGATCCTGCACTGTTAGAAGTTAATGTAGCTGAGCAGTAGAATCTACTCTTGCTTTGCAGTATATATACTACGGTATAGTGTACATGGACAGTATATAATATAGATACTTTTGGATTACAGTATAAAAGCACGTATTTTTTGGTTTCACTATTTACAGTGTATTCTATATATTGATCGAAAGGCTGTAATATGACAACTTCCGTGTGGAGACCAAACATCATCAATTTGGAGCACAATTCGATATTCCTATTTGCTGTGGCCACCATGCACTTAAATTTATGCACGGTGACACTTTGCACGTGCAGGTCATTTTCCACTGACGATGCTTGTAACTACTGAGGAAGACAATGGGGATCTGGCTTCTTACACCAACCAAAATTTCTTAAGATTACCACATTTCTTAAGATTACCACATTCCTCCAAGTCCAATTTGTGTAAATCCAGCAGAACAGATGGACAATCATGACTGTCTACTTTAATTTCGGTGAGAAGAACAGTTTGTCAATATAAATGTCACTCATGTGTCACCAGAGGCAGGGGAGTAAGTGTCCAAACCTGGCCTCTGTCCAGGGAAATAATACAGTGTGGCGCTGCAAAATTATTTCAACATTATTTCTTATTTTCCTATTATACTTTAGTATATAACCACTACATTTGACCTGTCATCGTATATCAGGCTGTAATGTTAGAATAACATGGTACGGACCGTGCCCAAGGGAGTGATGGTGATTGCTTCGAAGAATACAATGCAATGTCCCTTCCACACTGGACATGGGCTATAGAGATGTTGGCAAATATCGAACTTATGATATGAACCATTTCCACATCAGTCTTTTTTGTACTTTGGGAAGCAATCTTACATAACCAGATAACTTCTCTTTATAAGCCATTTGCAATCGTTTAGGAGATGCGGACACAGGGGATACAATGGGTGATGCATGCTAATGCCCATCTCTCTTCCTCAAGTAAATAAGGATATTTTCCTAACCCCGTAGATCCATATAGGCATTTACAAGGAAGGATGGACAGAAACCCTCTGTGAAGATAATGCTCTGTACAGCTAACTAGTGTCGGCATCTGCATTGCAATTTTAACAGCAGTATGTGAATGAAATTCCAATGCCAGCGTGGCACATTACGGGCCACTGCAACACACAAAACAATCCCTGATTACTTTGGCAGTGGTGAACGACCCCCCCCCCCATCCCACTACACCCCTTCCCCCAGAACAAATGGAAAACTTATGGCCCCGTTCCAGCATGTAATCAACTACACAAAGGCTATTCAAGGCCGTAAAAATGGAAGTTTTCAGAACTTTAGGAAATTGCCACAAATAATTAATTAAGGGTTGGGAGGGTGGGTGAGTCACATAGGGAGGGGGCTTTCCGCTTGACCAGTCCGCTGTGTAGAGGGTGGGTGGGGGAGGGTTATACTCTATTTATGAGTTGTTGGAAAGGTTCCTTTGATAGGCACACCATCAAGAACAACTCCTGTACCAATTGTGCTCTAGTAATGCTACCATATCTTTCTTTCCTCATTCTTTCTGGTTGGGGCGGGGGCTCCATTGTCCTACAACTTATGAAAAAAGAATACATATTCCCTATAGATGTGGCTCGATCTCGATATTTATAAATAAGTTCAATGTCTATCAATGTTCAGCATCTGGGTGATCAACCAGTTGGCAATGTTGATTCAACGTCCATCACAGAACTCAATTATGAATCTGTCCTCATGAACCTGATGTGTACACCATGAGAGATAAACTTTATCAACACGGCCTAAACAAGTCAGGGACATCACAGAGGGAGTGACTCATGAGTTGGTACACTCACTTCCCGCCAGGTGCGTCCCATGGGTACTTAATGAGCTGCTCAAAGTAGGTCAAGTGACGTGGGTCATTTCCCTTATGAGTAGGGCTGATTGGCTCAGGTACCTGCCAAAAAAGCACATTGTTTGAATCACCTCAACCCTTTAAGGACCGTATAGGACTTTAATGCATTATTACTTTTGTCATAATGATGCCTCAATGCGAGTAACTCGCCAGGGGGTGGGGGGCTTTTATGCATCATGCATCAACCCCACAGGCTCAGCATGATCCTTGAACACAGTACTGGCGAGTTCCTCGCCAGGGCTGCATTCATGCATCATGAAAACAAAGGACATACTGCGTGAAAACGTGATGCGCTCCTCAAAGGGTTAGCGCAGTAAATACTCATAGACAGGTGTGTGAACAATCTTATAATCATGAACCCAAATTTATTTTATATCCACCCAGGAGCCAAGACTGTTTTTATGTATTCTCTGACTGATTTACCTATGACATGGGTTTAATTAGATCAGGTGTCTGCCTCACGAGCTTTGTTGTTTGAAACACCTGAATCCAATGGACAGGTGTGTAAACAAGGTTTCAGCCGTAAACCCCACATAATTAACACTATCCAGGGAGCAATGCGTCATCTTAAATACCAGCACTGCAATTCTAGCTAATAGCGATAAAGGTGTCATGAGGACAAAGGGCAGAGTTGTCATTGTTAGAATGTCTACCTCGTTTTAAAAATCCATACCATAATCGTTTCTGAAGTGGGGATTATTATACAAAATGGAAAAATATGCCTAGTATAGTACATATCCTCATAGGCCACAGCATATACTGGGCATGAACGTAGATCTAGAAACAGAGACAGCCTGGTTTAATTATAAAAATTTGATCAATGTTTCGTTGTAATGACTTAGAGGTGTACTCTGCAACCACATTTTGCATATTGTCAACTCAGTGGCTACAGATTTGGAAATTTCCCAAGATGCTCCTCATGCATTTTCACCCTGGGTGTACAATAGGTGATAATTAAAGTATTGATCCTAATCATGGCAGGTCTCATAGGGTCAGCTAGTAGCCTCAGGGAATATTGGTTGCCGTGGTAACCAGGTAAAACGCCATCAGGATCAGCCGGGTGTGACGCCCCGGTCGGGCACGCACGACACGTGGGTGGTGGTCCTGGTCAGGCGTGCCACGAGCGACAGTAATAATACATGGTACAGGCTACACCTAGACCAATTATTATAAAACCTAGTAGTTGCAGCCATAATCCTTTCTAGAAATCTATATATTTACCTTTTTTGCATTGTAACGCCATCCAAGATAGTTGACCATAGTGGATGCTGTCCAGAATCAGATTCGGTATTGAAGGCCAACGTTCCTAATACCAATGGTCAAATCTACCAAAAATGCTCCACGAGGTAGAAAGTCAGTATATTTTCTCCAACGGCAAGAGTTCTACAAAAGCAGAACGATCCAAATTAATGCCAAAAATTATTTTGAAACCATCACAGTGTTTCCAAATGGCCAAATGGCCAAATGGCCAAATGTATCCTGACAGTGGGCTAGAAAATGCTAATGGTCCAAGAAGAATGGTAATTTGGTCATGAATTGATACAATATTTGATACACGAGCATAATGTTACTCAGTGACCAAAACGCAAAGTGTTGTACATCGTCATACTCCAGCAGTAGCCCCTGGCCCCATATTGGTGTATCCTTCCAACCCTTCATACCCCAACGGCTCGGCATGATGCATTCATGCAGCATTGGTGAGCTACACGTCTGGGCTGCATTCATGCATCACACATAACAACGAAGGAGCATGATGCAGTAAATCACTATGTCTCCCATAAAAGGTTAATAGCTGTATTTCCTGTGTTCTGTTGACGCCTATCATGCTAGGGACATGATATCTACAAAAGGGATCTGATGTTAGTTTTTACTTCCATTGTGACTAGTCTCCTACCTCCTACCCTACACCCAGCACGCACAACCCTGCCTTCTGTGTGCCCTGCTTGCTCTATCCGTGTCTGTGTGCATTCTGTGTCTGGGCTCTGGGGAAATAAATATCAATTTGATAATATTTTATGATATGTATTTGACGTTTATTTATATTCATATAGTTTTTTGAAATAATTATTTTCAAAGCATTCCCTGAATAGAAGGGCAAAACGTTTACATAGATACAAATCTATAATATACATGAAAACTAAACAATTTGCTCAAAACAAGAGCTGAGAAATACGTTCAAATTTCAAACATATTGTATACATCAGTATCAACACAATGATGGACATGAAAATACAAGATTGATGAAAATGCAAATTATACAATGGAAATAACACAGAGTGCTGAAAAGGATGGGAAAAGGATGTCTAATGATGTTATATTGGTAAATGCATCGATCAGCCTGACGCCTGTCCAGCTGTGTTTGTGTTTAACCCCTGCTACCCCCAACCCTAATAACTGACAAAATTAGTCAATAAAACCCTTTACTTTATGCCGAAGGAATTGTTCGTGGATGAAACCATGATAAAGCAGATTTACTTTGAATGGCAATATATACGACAGGATTGAAATGATTCCTTCGCCATAAAAAAAATCAAGGCCCCCCTCAACCCCACCCGCTAACCCTGCCTCGCAGCGGCCGCGCTCTGACCCATGTTTTTGTACATCATGTGTCATTTGTTGTTTGTAGGCGAAAACCGGACGAAGGCCGAACAAGGTAAAACTAGAAAGTCTACCAAAGCCTACCCCCCTGACTTGTAGCCTACAACGCCTTGCTAACTGTTGATCCGCTACGTTACTCCTCTGTTGCATGTTTGCCACTGCAGGCCTAGTGTTGTCCTCACTGATACCTGCTTCTGCCACCCTGTGACGTCATGACGTCATCTGTGACGTCACATGTTATAAAATGACGTCATGATCGATCTCGTCATATGTGATGTCACAAGTGATAGCATGACGCCACACATGATGTAAGGGCTTCACATATGACGTCATAACATAATGGATGACGTTAGAAAGTCACATATGACGTCATTGATTGTATGACGCTGTGACCTCAGCCATGACGTGTTTGAGGTCAATGACGTCAGAATTTTAAAGTCAAGATGTTGTCACAGTTCAAATTGTTTTCATACCAAAATCACCATTTCAATTAACTTTTCTCTCCCGTTTTTCAAACGTGGGTGACATGGAATTCAAACCATCACACTTACACATTTAATACCGTTTTTTTTCGTCAGTATTGTATTTTGAAACTTATCTTCCGTATTAAAACTCACTGCATCGTTTTGATATTTTGATATTTCTATACATTTCTGCGGAAGTTTTGTGTAAATTTGTGCTTTTTGGTGACAATTTGATTGATTTCCTTCAGTAGAAGCTACCTTCAGTGGTATCAACTCTCACTGCCTACTAACAACAAACTAGTAATGTCTATTAGAGGTCCCCCTAGACATGGGTCCTACATAGAAACAGGTCCTACTTAGAATTAATGTTCTTGTTGTATAGTGTATGAACTATACAGTTAGGTAGGCCTTCTACCACAGATTAACACAATGGTGTACAGATGTAGGATATGTAGATACAGGAACCTGGTTTAGTCCAGCCTAGTTGTATGTACAGAGACAGAAAGTGGCTATAGAACTGTGAATGAATAACCTGTTCTTGCTCTATGAAGACCTTTGCCATATGAATACAGAACAAAGGATCTCTCAAATGTAATTATGAACTATACACGAATCAATAGAACAATGTTAAGTTGTAAAAGAATACGCTATATTTTGAAAGTGTTTTTTTATTTATTTAATGTTATGTCATAAGATACAAGGAAGGGTAAATGTGGGATAGGCCGTTCATTGGATGAAATCAGTGGAGCTATCATATTCACTGTTACGGTTTTTTCTTTATGACTTGTATGAAAATGAATGTCATGCTATCCATCATGATTAATGATGATATCCAGGTGATCTATAGTGACATCCATTCTATAGTACACCACGGAATGATCCAACTGTCATAGTATGTCTGCTACAATGGAGTGGAGCAGTCTAGATAACCTGCTACCAGCTAGAATGAATATATCTAAAGTAGGGAACAGCTCTCCCTGTGACATAAAGTAGCACAATTTGGGATGGCAATATTCGATTGGGATGTATACCAAGGGTGTGATTAAAAAACACTTACTTAGATTTGATATCCCCTGTATGATTTGGTCATAATACCTAAAGTTTTACAGCTTGCTTGTAAAGCCTTATAATTTATTAATAAGCTAATGTTTTAAGAAAATAGTTCATTATTACATTACACTTCACACATTCATGAACATACATCTTATATATTTATATTATTTTATTTTCTTACTTTTCTGACAAACTAAACCAACAAAAACAACACTCAGAATTAGTGAAACTGAGCTCAATTATCATATATAAGCAGGAAAGGGTTTCCCAAGAATGTTTTATACAAAATCCTGTTGTTTGCTAGTACACAATCTAAGATATTTCACAATGGGAAGGGCACTATTATAAGGTATCTCACGGTTGTACTTGTTTTCTTACAACACATCCTACGTTTCTGTATAGTGGCTGGATAAAATTATGTATTACATGCCAATACAACTCTCTTTTAAGTCTCAATGCCAGGTCCGTACACGGTGCCGTTCATGGCATAACGTGTTTTTATAAATACTGCATGCCCTATGACGTCACATCCAGCAGAGGTCATCTCAAAATGGCGAAGAATATATTGGACATTAAAGTGTGTTTAATTTCTTGATTTTTATCTGGTAGGGACATGTAATACATACAAAGCCTCACGTATTGGCATATTTCAATCGCACTTCAGTCGTACGATCCATGGGTACTGTCACACAATGTCGTAAACGACCCAGGTCCAACTGGTAAACCGAGTGCCAACAGCGTGAGGTCTTGCTTACATTATATATGTGGTTTTCCTTATTGCCATACTCCAACTTATTCTGGCTCTAATAGCCCTGGTATTGACAACAACCGTCCACCACAAAGTCACGACTGCTCCTATAAGATTACATGATTACATGAAGTCCATTACTACCCATTACTATACTAAGCATACATAAAGACCTGTAATTTTAACTTTTTCTTAGCCTCAAGAACAGCACATGGGCCAGCAGTAATGTGAACATCAACTTTCCCACAATATCACAAGTATTCCCAAGCAGAAGGGGACTGACTAGATCCTTTATGCAGCATACCAAGTAACATCCTGACCCTCCGTTCTGGACCACAGATTATAATAATCTGCTGTCTAGATACCCCTAAGGCAGAAAGTACGCAGTCTTCACCTCAACTAGACTGGACACTCCAATGTATTTCTGACAAGCGATATTATATCATTTTTATTTGCCTTGTCCTATAGACAAGGCCATCTCTCTGGCCAAATTAACGACAGCCTGTCTCACTGTGGCCAGTGTCTGTATGAGGCATGAATGCAGCGCTGACCAATGCTGCATCATGATAGCAAAATAGTTAAGTGGTAAATATAGCATTGAATCACTGTTGCTGCCCCTGAAGCTTTCAGCATTGCTTTATCTATACCCTTAACGGGAATCTCCAGTCTACAAGTCCTGCACCACTGCCCCCTGGTGTCAGAAGGGCAGTGCCCTGGTGGCCAACTACTGAATCAGACCCTTAACAGGTAAGAGATCGTTAAGAAGGATGTAGACAGCCTCCAGTGGCCGGACAAGTCATCAGAGGCACCCCTGGGAGCCTCTGCAGCGTGACCCCGGGCCACCAAAGGACATATGGGGCCTTCTAAAGCACTTGTAAAGGGGCTGTTTTAACCCTCTAAGGGTAGCGTGGTGCTTTAGTACACTGTGCCCTTTTGTCGTCCTGGAGCCTGCGTGAAAGCCTGGCGAGTAACTCACCAGCGCTCTATTCATGCTCGCCAAGTACCAATGGGTTGATACACTCCCAAGGATCAGGCTGATGCCGGTCCGCTTCTTGCTAACTCTTCAGTTTCTGTTGATGCATTAGAAAGCCAACTGAATGTGCCGCCTTAGGAATCATGCCGTCCATAAAGGGTTAAGGATCAGGAGAAGTCAGCACAGAGACAATTGTGCAGACTATTGTAATGTTGTGGTGCCCGGGGAGGAGGGGAGAGCTGCCCTGGGTTGACAGGGAGAAGTCGCCAGGCACGGGAGGGATGACTGCGAGTAACGCGGCTTCTGGACAGGCAACCCCTTCTGTAGAAATGAGAGAAGGGGAGGGGATACAATGATAAAAATGGCTACAGCTTGTCCCTTATAAATAACATATATCGCTAAAATAATAAGTATTTTCTTGGAAACATATTCCTTACATATAGTGTACATGGAGAATGTGTTACGACAAAGTTGCCATATAAGTTGGAAGAAGGGCCAGGGCGACTACCTTGAGTAGGGTGGCCGGAGGGTCTGGATGATCATGCAGTCCGTATCTGATCCTATGTTAAATGACCCTTTTATGATGTGTTCTCATTTTTGCTAGGGGGCAGATATAGACTTCTAGTAACTTGGTAATAAGAGATTTTGGATGGCCCTATCATATATAGGCTGGAATAAAGATTATGAATTGTACTACATAATGGAATTCAGAAGGAAAGTTGACAGACCTTCAGATTTTGAGTCCGTTTGAGCTCTATAACTGGGAAATCTCTTTGACCTGACCTTTGGGAGAATTTGCATTGATTGATGGCAAATCCATGTATCAACGAGATTCTTTTTTTGTTTGAAGCATCTTGAATGCAGCTAACACATGGAGGGTCCTATAACTACCGAAGAAATTGTTATCTTTTTGAGATAAGCTACCTAAAAATGTGCATTTTCAGGGCTCATATTTTTAGAGAAATCTTTAATTGGTAATCTACGGTAGATTACTGGAGATAGAACTAAATCAAGTTGGAATAATGCATTTTGAATGGAAATGATACAACCTACCGCCAGCCAGCGTCAGGGCATCTCCTAAGGGTCATAATAGACCATGGAAGGGGCTTTTGTATCATATAAGCTAATATAAGGCAGGAGATGGCAGCACCAGCTGGCCACTGTTAAACTGCTATGTACACAAATTGCCACAGGTCATAAGTACATGGTTCATTGGTCAAGCAGTAGATGTCCCCACAGAGTAGTGAATCACCAATGTAGTAAGTAGGGACCTTTAGCAACCACGTAAAAGCTCGATAAACGCAGACGTAGCAGTGCTGAAGGCATAGGATACGTCTAGGTTAAATGAGCTACGTCGGGATTGCTAAAGGTCCCTAATATACAAGTATACACTGGGAATGTAAGAATCTGTCAGAAGAGTTGCCCTGGTAAGGCATCTGTAATCAGCTGTCACTCCTGTCTTATCTAGTGTATAGCCATAACATTGACAGATTATCAAATGCGAATATGAAGGCTTTGTTAAAATAATACACATGGATAAGTCAGGGTGTATAAAAAAAATGGTCCGGCCACCCTACCTTGAGGTCATACACTTCAAGAGCCCACTTACCAAGAACCCATCAATAGAAAGGCATCAAGAGTTGATGCAAGTTTGCTTATCAAAGAACAGCTACATCAATCAGGGGTTCGGGATAGGGTAGAGCACAAAGGGCCTCATACACACATGTTCATTTTGTCCTCAAAATGCAGTGTTGCCAAGTAACTTGCCAGTGCTGCGTTGGTGCATCATGGGGGCCCTTTCGGAGGGTGTTAACCCAAGAGGGCTGGCTAGATGTATGCATGCAGCGCTGGCGAGCTACCTACCAAGGCTATATGATGATGGGGGAACAGTGATTTAAAGCACTATTCCAGTGGGCACAGAACGTTGCATCAAAGGGTTGTCAATGTTGATCCAATGTTGATTCAACGTCAATTCAACGTTGAACAGTATTTTGTGCCCACTGGGATGCTGTGTTTAGAGGGTTAAACGAGGGTTTGTTGCTGCTAATTACCCAAGAGCTCCACATGAAAGGGACATTAACCTACATGTACCGTCACGACATGCAGGCATTCCTGACACATACCTGGGGTTGCTTAGGGTAAAGACATGCTTAAACCCTTTAAGGGCTATATATATAGTGCCTTAATGTGCTCTACTCTTCTTGGCCGTCATGATGCATAAATGAGTCATATAAAGTAACTTACCAGTACTGAGTGCAGGGTTAGTACACTGTCGAAGGGATGGCATGATGCATGAATGCAGCTCTGGTGATATGACTCGCCAGGGCTGCATTCATGCATCATGGCGACAAAAGACATAACACATGATATCACTCTTCGGTCTGTAAACGGCCATTAGGGGCTGGGCCATTGCACCACGCCTCTGGGTGTCAAAAGGGGAGCCCATGCATACTACCCATAAAGTAACACGTGGAGTGGTAATTATCTCTGAAATGTTTCAATCATGGTCAAAAGGTGAATTGGTTTGAATCTATTCTATGAGTAATAAACTCTATAATAGGCTGCAGATGATTAAAACCTGTGGACAGTGGTGGAAGACCGAACTAGATAATCCTACTTGTATATGTATATACGATATAGTACTTTTAGCATTTTTATTGTCTGGTAAGTGTTAGTGAATATGCAACTTTAGATCGGTGTACTATTACAATTCTGTAGATTGGGGAGACATTTCTGGTACAGCTTACCCTTTGGTACAGTAGAGTTAATTAATGATGAGTCACTGAGGGAGCAGACATTGTAATCAGTATATGCTAATTAGCTAGGTAATAAGGAATTCGTCACAGAGACAGCAGGTCATGGGGACTTTGTGTCAATAGCCCTGAGCCTGGAGGGAACTGTATATGATATACAAAGCCATGTACATAAGGCTTTACCTGCTTTCTATCCCTCCCTGAGGGACTCTATATACGTTTGTAGAAACCTTCAAACCTTCAGGACAGGGCATACATTATTGTTTCAAAAAACATTTAATTAAACCCAGTCAATTAGCTAACCTACTTTGAATGAATGAGCCATCCTATTACCTCGAGGCAGCCTGCCAAATATCTATATGTAAAAATTCTTATCGAATAAATTTTGATGTCAAGTTCTAAGGTAATGGTCATTCTTGATACAGTAAATTAGATGTCCCTGATTACCACTTTGGTGGAATTTGCTTTACTAAACCAGATTTAAGGCTTCCACCCTCAGGGTCCTACCTTAGGGGCCAACATTACAAGTCCAGTATATGGCTCTGGGGGCTCTACATGAGGTGTGCAGAAATCTTCACACCTATATTATACACAGGAAACACCTTCCACGCTACGCTACCCGGCAGGTATGTGAGTGTCGACCACCTCCCCCTCCCAGATGCCTTTTTATGTCTTCTGCCTGTCTGCCTACTATATCACAAAACAACACACCTTAGTATCCCGGCCATTAAGGTAACCCTATGAGGACTGCATGATGTCGTTCGGTTTGTGTTAATTTTTGTTGTCATGATGCACCAATTTAATGCAGTGCCGGCGATTGACTTTCTGATGCTGCATTGGTATAACATGCCGACCCTTTGGGAGGGAATCAAACCCGTACGGTAAGCATAATGTATGAGTGCAGCACTTGCGAGTATCTCGCCATGGCTGCTTTCATGAATCATGAGATAAATGACTCCAAAGGGTATAGATAATACATTAAAGCACTATGCTGGCCTGAAAAGGACTTAGCTCTGCTCTCAATTCAACACCGACGCAGTGATTACAGGCGCAGACAGTTTTTCTTGCGTCTGTGCATCTAAAATAAGGCCTCCAACTTTGTCAATTGCCGCTTCTCGAAGAGGGTTTTATGACCGCGCTGAGTTGTTTGAGGTCTGTGGGCGTCTAATATACCATAGGAGGACTGGTAATTATCCCTTTAAAGGCGCCATCGTGCTTTAATATGCTAGTCAAATAGGGTGTCCACCCATGACTGCAGCCCTGGTGAGGAAATCACCAGGCCTGCATTTAACCATCACTCCGACCCTTCGGGGTCGATACACTCCAGAAGAGACAGCATGATAACAAATGCAGTGCTGGTGAGTCACTTGGCAGCACTGCATTGCTGCATCATGAAAACAAGTGTTATCTTTTAGTAACATGCTGTCCTTAAAGGATTATGTAGGATGTTGGTAGTGTAGAGATCCGTCTACCACCGAGGTTTGAGACCATTTCCCTGATTAATTCAATGAGTCTGCATGAGGGGAAATCAGACACCCTGGTATAAGGCCGATACCTCCCATATGCTGTTATTAATCTATAGCCTCTGTTGATGACTTGTATTACCTATTATTCTGTTATATATGGCCTAAGAGGACCCCTGAAACCATCCAACTGTGTCGTCACAGCATGCTCCTTGATCTCACGAGATCATGAGGACGCGCGAGATGAGATTACCAAGATGTGTGACAGTTCTGTCATGTTAAGGGGCACTGCTCTCCGGCCACAGATTTAGCTTGCTACCCAGGGTTTAAGCACGGATGTGCGCATGATCAGATACCTGTGCTTGGAGAGTTAGGGGCAGTGGGGTGAAGTGGAAAAGGTGGGTGGTGAGTGTGAGGATTATTGGGGCGAGTCCCACCTTCTCCGATGACCACCGCTCTGCAACCCTCTCACCTTCAGCCCTTGTCTAGGGATCTCCTATTTCCCCCACACCAATACCTGGAAATTGGACTCCCTCCCCCCTCTACTCTTGTGGTCACCCCCGGCCCCCATTTTGAGGTTATCTATCGTAATTTAGTGGTTAGCATGGCAGTAATGGACCAAGGGCAGCAAGTGTGAACAACAATGACCCTGAAGGACATTGGAGGCCACCAGGTGTGTAAAATGGGAGGTTGCTGTCATTGCCCACTCCTCCCCAGAGACACTGATCAGGTGAGGAGCTATACTAGTACTGACCGATGAAACTTGACCCCACTAGCACTGCATGAATGACTGCATTTAAGCGAATTAAAGCCGCTTCGAGGCACGCTTAGAGCATCTTTAATTCTGCTAAATGTCACGTAAAGTATGACCTTTCCGTGACATTTACATTTCCTGAACTTGAAATGTGTACTTAAACATCTTTAATTTTGTTAAATGCGAACATTAATGCAGTGCAGTGACGAGGGATATTTTGATTATCGAAATTTCATATAAGAGTTTTGATATTCAATATCAGAGTTTCCATGCTCTATATCAATTCAAAACTGTTGATATCAAATATAGAAGCTCTGATCAGCTGATTTCAGGGGTGAACATATTGGTTGCCATAAACACACACAAGGAGTGTGAGCATCACAATGCAGGCCTGGTTGATCCTTAGACAAGCATCTGAGGCCAGTTTGACCAAACACGTTTGATCTGCATCCTATCAGATGTTGGTGACATCCTCTCACTCATCCCTGAGCACTGTCCAGTGGCTATGACATAAGTAGCTTAGTGTTAACCCACCATTGAGTGGTGATCGCATCAGATCAGATAACATCTAAACACAAACTGGTCCGATCATCACTTGGCAAATTAGCACTGGTATTCTTAGCAACTGTGACAAATGCCGTAGCTGCTTTCAGCTGAAATCCTTCAATAGCTGCAATCCTAAAAGCTGCGCTCTCAGTGATAATTTGGCTTAATCTGAAGCCTTCTGATAGCAGTCCCCATCTTCTAGTTCCCTTTTACTCCACCAGAATGTGAGTTGAGTTGGGTAATTCTCTATTGACTGAATTCCTCATGGAAAGTCTACAAAGGGCAATATAGTGACTGGACCAATTTATATCTTGATTATGTTAACTTTCTTGGAACGTATCAGACCTCATGAACCATATCTAATGAGCTAACTGAGTCCCTGATTGGTCATCTCACGTCACATGGTACTGAATATACAAAAGGTAATACACAACACCGGCTAAGAGCTATAGTTACAATGTTAACAGTAGCACCCAGACTGTAATATTATAAGGTGCTGGAGAGATGATGGCTCAGGTAGACATGGGGTACTGCATGTATACTGACCCCCTTCCCACAGGCTGAAAGGATGGGGTATGGAGTGTAGTTGTGGGGTAGTTGAAGGAGGTGTTGGGACTACTGGTTCCCTTCGATCCCTTCATGTGCCACCTTTATACAACAACCCAGTTTGAAGTCAGTCCAAGATGACCTCACCATCGAGGGTGTGGAGAGGGGGGTGTTTACTGAAGGGTACAGGCTTAGACAATATGTTGTGAGACTCCTGGATGCATGCATGCAGGGAGGGGTGCTTTGAATGGGGATGTGTGCAGTATTACCCTTCTTACAACAAGCTGGAAGAGGTCGGGAGAGCCCGGCGGGAGAGGTTGGGGTTACTGAGTGTTCGAGGGTATATATAGCAACTGCCGCCCTACTGTGCAACTTCTCGGAGGTTGGGAAATCTAACCGCCCATGTCTGTGGATAAGCTGTAGGCCTACTTATCTATAGACTGCTGAACCACTGCCCAAGTTAGTTCAGGGCTGACTGTGCCTAAGACCACTGGCTGGACCATTGCAACCAAAGGCGGCTTACAACTTAAGTACAAACTAATCAGTACAAATTCACATTTTTACGAAAAAGAATTTGAAGGCCTTACTTATCAGAATATGACCACCTCCTCACCCTTTACAAGATCTGATAGAAACTGACCACCAATACTCTTGAGAGTTGTGCTGCAGTAATGATCCAATCCATGACAGAGTGCCTCCGCCAGGTGAGGTAGGCAAGGTGGTGAGGTACATGTGGTGACGTTGGGTGTGAGGTGGGGGGGGGGGGTGAGGGTTGCCATGGTTTGTGAATCGTGTCCCGGATGTTGTGGGTTTAAGGTCAACAAGGGCATTCTGCACCACGTGACCTGCCTCTCACAACCTCGCTCTGATTCATCAACTTGACCTTGAGTTACCTGGATATGACCTTGACAAGGTCACTGCGCCCGACCCCTCTGACTGGGTTTGGGGATTATCTCTCTAGCCCGAGGGTGAAATACATACACGAACATGGCAATAGGATAGTGGCAGATGGTATAATATACTTCAGACTTGAGACAGGTACCCAGAAGGTGTCTACGTGTAGGGATTGAAAGGAAAACCTCATTTGTCAACTGTCATGTCCCTTGGATGTACAGCGTTCAAACACATATGATCTCCACGTTAGGGCTATCTTTGCGAAACATGTTAGAAACCTGAGACACTAATTAGATTGGCAAGTATGTAACTAATTTCTAAAGGCAAATGCCTATTGCCCACGTGGAACAGTGCTAGTAAGGAATTTGGAGACAAGTCAAAACCATCTAAAGTATAATTATTCAGGAGACGTCTATCTACCAATCCAAAAATATCAAAACCATGAGTCATTCAAAGAAATAATACCATGCCAAATTACTAGACAAAGAATGTACTGTAGCTGCCTACTTAAGATTGTTTTTAAAGAAAATGAGAGTGGACACCCTATATGCAGCTATTTAAGTCACAAAAAGGACACTTAGGGAAAAGATGCACCATATGACCTGTCTGATATATACAACATAAGCTCTGTTGGTTAGCTTTTAGCCTATACATTCCTGCGGGAGTCCTTCCTTATTTTTATCTAGTTTTACAGAGATTACTTACTGGTTAAAAAGGCACCTACTCTGCTGCCCCCAATCTGGTAATCTCGTGATACAAGTACACTCCCCCGCTGCTCCTCACATTCCATTCCAAAAGGAGCTGTCTCTTTGAAGGATGCCTTAGACCTTTAAAAGCCGCATACTGCTCCAATGCACTACGCTCGAGTGTTGTCATGATACATGAATGCATCACTGGCAATGCTTTTCACGAGTGCTGGATGCTAAGGGGAGATTCCAAAATTACATGACCAATCCCCAACCTCCCAGCAAAGTTTAGCATTGCCCGATTCTGGCTCACTCTGAAGGGAGGATCTACAAATGGAGTCAGGCAATGCTGGATCTGTCCATTCTCTTTCCCTCCTCAGGACAAGTCATTTGGTGATATGTCTGACTCTGAAAAGGAGAGCTTGCTTTTCCCTCAGTATAGACTGTGTTGGCTGTGCCTGTCTGACCCATCTGCCCCCGTGCATGTATGTAAATGTGTGCATTATAATAATATGTACATTGGGGGAACCTCCCAGGCCGAATCCAGGCTAAGCAAATGCTGGGCCTAATACAGAAGAATACCTGTGTATTTTGTAAGGGTAAAAAACAGGATCGGTAAAGGGGGTTATGCACACAGGGGAGTACTTCAGTGAGGCTGCCCTTCATAAGATTTGTATAGGTTCCGAATGTTGTTTTAATGCTACGGTGACTCGCCAGGGCTGCATTCATGCATCATGACGATAATGGACTGTTAAAGAGGGTCCGATTAAGATATGCTATGTTTAAAATAAATTTAGTAGTGTATCAGGCCTCTAGCATTTGTTATGGTAGAACTATCTAGGTTTGATTCTTGGGTAACACATCCAAGAATAATCATACTCCCAAATCAGATGAACCGAGCCGACCCACCCTGTAGGCTGCAGTCTACTGGTGTAGATAAACAGGAGGGGTAAATATGGTGTTGTCTCTGGCACACCTAGCAACCTGTCGACAATACCTGACTCAGTGTTGGGTGATGGGGAATACCAACTCTCACTGCAATACTGTTCATACCAATCCATACTACAGCATCGGACCTCTCAGAGACCATACTCATATTGGGTGTTATACATCCTTCCCGACATGCAGTGTGTGTGTTTAAAAGTGAAACGAAATACTGGTGTTCTGCATAATCCCCCAAAAAAACCTTCTTGTTCAGTGTGTTCTGATATAAAGGAACCCTGGGCAATTTAGACATTACAGGAATGGAGTGGGTGAAATCTTTAAAAGGTTTGTAGCACCCTCGTCCTTACTTTTGGTGTTACCCTGTTCAATGACTTTGGCCAATACAACAGGACTAATAAAGAAATGCACCACTTTATCAAAGTGACTCAACAAGCAATTTGCCATGGCGAGGCAGAGTAGATTGGATTAAGATTGACAGATGTTATCTGGTAGGCATAGATGGGTACCAGGGTACTGTAAGGTGGTTCATGTCAGAGGGAGCTCAAGCAGACAGAGAAGACATTAACCCTTTAAGGGCAGCATAGTGCTATGTGCTATGTACCTTGTCAGCATCAGGCATGAATGCAGCCCTAATGAGTCTTCTCCCCAAGGCTGTATTCATGCATCATAGGAGTGTATCAAACCTATATTGGATTGTCATCATGCCTGAAGTTGAACAGCAGTGTAGAGCTATTTACTAGAGCTGCATTCATGCATTATGACACCAAAGGTCGTAGAGCATTTACGCAATATGCTACCCTTAAAGGGTTAGAGGTGTTACTGACCTGAGAGGACCCTCTACCATTGAGGTATGATCCCAACCACATCCTATTGCTGATATATGTATCCCATTAATACTGGTGCGGATGGGGGAGGCTTTGTGGTGTGTGCTATTCAAAGGGAATAGATCAAAGCAGCTAACAGTGTAATACAATAACAGTATGTATAAATACACGGGAAAAGTTCGTTTAAAAACTTGACAAATACCTAGAAGACAGATTTTATTTTAGGTAAACTCCCCCCTCCGGAAATATTGGGAAATAAAATAATTGGAAATAGTAATTGGCAAATTCCATATTTATATTGGAGATTAGAAGGCATGTTAGCTGGAGTCTGTAACCATTACCAATGGGATATCGCGCTTCTTGGTGACTGATCAGTTATTTCTGCATTGGTACATCTTGTCAACAGATGAACACAGAGTATTGGGGCATCATGCTGTCCTTAACGGGTTTAAGATGAAGGTCTATATTCTTCAGAAAAATGGCTAACCCGATATCCTGTTACCTGTGACATTGTTTATGTCCCATTTACACTGGAGACATCGGCCACCCAGGGTCTATAATTATCCACCTCTCTGTCTACTTTTTCAAAAGAAAGTGTTGTTCTTTCATGTTTATTCTTGAAACTGAAGTATGTGCTTGTCATGTGGAGAGGACCCCCACGTGGGCCCTACACAGGTGTTCATTCACAGAGGTGTCTTTCATGCTGCTCTAATGTTAACCCTTTGAAGAAGACATAATGGATCAAGTTATCATCTGTTATCTTTTGGAGAATCATACCTACCCTTCAGGAGTGTATCAGCCCCGTAAAGGTCGGCATGATACATGAATGCAACCCCGGTAAATTACTCGCCAGGGCAGCATTGATGCATCATTGTGACAAAGGCCACTGTCCATTAAAGCAATATGCCACCCTTAAAAGGGTTAGACACTTGACCACCTGTGTGTGTTTTCAGCACCCAAAGACAAGGTTGTGATCCACCGCTGTCTCTTGTGGAGGAAGAAATATTCGTCGTTAGTTAGACAGGACATGACACCAGGGGACATCACTGTTGCATAATCAGCCTTTAGATACTTCTATTTTTCATTTAATCTCTTTAAAATCATCTCCTTAAATGAATAACTGTTTTCCCAGCGTGCAGCTATCCGCAGCTCCAGGGGTGAATTGCATATTACTAATAAATCATCGGCTCTGCACTAAGTAAGAATGAACAATGCAAGAGGAGAATGGGTAATGGGATCATGTGTTAGATTATTCCATGACTAGATTTTGACTCATTTTTACTGAAATAGAATCTTTAACCGATTAATTTGATTGCCTAGAGCCGTTGTGAGAAACATATTGTCTGATTGGTTCAAGTGACAAAAGTACACTGCAGAATCGCTACATGTCCTGAAGTAATCATGTCACTGCCAGGTAGAAAAGTCCTTCTTCAAGATGATGCAGTTGTAACTTATGCCCATCACATTCATTGCACTTGACTTGGGCTACCTGTGGCCCCCTTCAGGAGGTATACTTCTTTGTTGTTTGAAATCAACTTTAGTCGTACCTTATTGTTGATCTTCCTGGTGTGGGAAACTAATGAAGCTATTTTAGATGGAATGGGTATAAAATAAAATATCACTGAGAGTCCACCAAATTGTACTTTACAATGAGGCTGGCATAAAGGCATCATGAGTTGGAATATACTGACAAAGGTCCACGGGTTTCGATCTGTTGATAAGGTTATTTCATGATTTGGACATCAATGAATGAAATAGACCTTCTATAGGCATGACCGAATGTCCCTTTGCGTATAACTTTTACATTTTCTAAAATTCAAAATGATGTAAAAACGGCCTTTTAAATGCTGTACGAATGTCAACAAATCCAGCGGAATCGAGCGTGGGCTATTCAATGGGGCATCAAAATACGGTTTCCCTTGTTTAGACAAAAAGTAAATGTATTTATCCAGACTGTCATTCAGGCAGCTTATATAAATAGGGAAGTGTCATCCTCCTTCTTTGATCTCTGTTTTTATCAGATCTGCCTTGAGGACCAACTGCACTCTAACAGACAGGGACCTGGGGCTGTGTCAATCACTCTAGTCATGAAATGGGGGAATAATCCCTGAAAAGGTTTAACCCCAGAATAATATCGCTTCACCCAATGTCAGGAGATAGAAGTGCATGTACAGGCTAATAACCTTTAATTTTAGTGTATCATGATCCCGTGCATATTGTACTTTTGAAACTGCATTTTAACATCAGTTTGTACGGCATAGTGTCTAAAACTCATCTTTCATCAGATTAGTCAGTTGATGGGGATGGGGTATATCCAGCCTTCAATATTTCCTTACGGACATAATATATAATGTCGATATAAATGCCTACATGCATGGACAGGTATGATGCATGCTAATTAACATCGTTGTGGCCAAGCGGCTTCACCCTCCTAATACAAATTATATGTTTCCTCTGTCCCTCCGTATGCCAAGGACGACTGATTTGATCAAGGCTGAGTTGTATAAAATGCCCTTATCTATTGGCCCACCCTCTCAGTCCTAGACTCACTGGCCGTCTGAGTTTAATTGATTGTATGAGATTATAATTTCACCCGTGGGGAAATGATATAGCTTTAAAGCATTTAAAGCAACATTCCTTTTTTAATTGCCCTTTTTTGAATACTACAAAAGGAATGTACAAAGACTACTTCTCCAAAGAACAGTTCCACCAATAAACCTTTCAAATTAAAAACAATTACCTGGAGTCAGCTCATGGTAATCGAGGATCAGAAATTGGGGTGTGTCAGCTAAATATTACCCCTACTCTCTCCCTAATTAGCCTTCTTCATGTAATTACCAAATCACTTAGACCAGCATGTGGCGATACTGTCAGCTTTGATGTCCCAGCTTTCTTGGTGGTCTTACCCTTTTAAGGCCAGCATGATGCCTTCAGGTTTATGCGTCATTATGTCACACCAGCACAGCGCTGAAAAGGAACTTACCGGCCCTGCAATGTATACACAATGCTAACACTTTAGGAGTGTATCAACGCCACATGGTAGGCATGATGCATAAATACAGCACTAATGAGTTACACGACAGGGGTACTTCCATGTACATTGGTAACAGAAAGGCATGTTAGCATAATGATGCCCTTAAAGATTAAAAACCAATCTCCAAGACTGTTCCTGCTGTTAAGACTGGTACTCTCACACAGTCTCTGTCCCAGCTGAGGCCTTCTGTGAGGGTAGATGAGGTACAGGAGCTGAAACTAATTCTACAGCCTCCCTACACCTTTAGACATACGTAGACTGCACAATAAGAGCCATTTCTTTCCTGAAGGCATTTTTGGCTTGAACACCTGAATGGATTTGAGGCCTATAGGCATTTGTGGCCTAACGGAATTTACAGATGTCCTGCGTTAGTGTTTGTGACTTTATGGCTAAAGTCATGTGCATCCTGAAAATAATTCATGTATTAAAGGTATTCATGGCCTACAGGAATCTTAGGCTTAAAGGAAAGTAATTTGTGGATTGAAAGAGTTTTATGCGTAAAATCATTTGGAGCCTGAAGGAATTCGAGGCCTAGAGGCATTTGAGTGCTGAAGGAATTTGAGGCCTAAAGGAAGTTGAGGCCTGAATGAATTCGAGAGAATTTCTGTCCTGAAGGTAATTGTGAATTAGCATAACCCTTGTGGCCCACTGGGAAGCTTTACATCTCACAAAATGGCACTCTTTTGTGAGCTAAATGTTCAACAGGGTGTTCACCAGGGCATACTTCGACACAGTTACAAACATATCTCAGGTCAAGCGTTAAAACTTTCCCACCACTTCTACTCAATGTAACCCCAGATAAATATGATACATGCTGCTTCCTTTTGGGTATGTGTGAATGCCAATAATGGTGGAGTATATCAACGTATGACCGTTTAATGCTGGTACAAATGAGTGCATTTCCGATACCCTGCCAGTAATATAATCAAAGTGTTGATACACTGGAATGTTACCAAATATATGAAGGCAATTTTACCAGCAATTGAATCTGACGCACTCAGTTGGACGAAAGTCAAACACTTCATGCCCCATAAGGAATTGCCTTGTTTGTTGAAATATTGTTGCAAAATCCAATCCGCCCTCATTGGAGGAAACTCTTCTGCGGTTCTTGGCATGTGCCTCATTCATTCTGCTTGACAATTCACTGTGCTGCTCTTTAACAGTTTTACGGCAATGTTTACCACTTGGAACCTTGAAAGAACTACTCCAAGAGTTCAGCATTGTCAGATTATAGAAAGAGAGTCCAGCACCTCGTGTAAATTGAGGATGCTGGACTCTTAAAGAACAGTCCAGCATCTTATAAGGAGAGTCTACTGGTGCCTGTCTCGAGTTAAAGTGCATGACTGCGAATACGTCATTGTTTTTGAGACAGTGTTCTTCGTCAGGCAGACGCTCACCCTTATCTCATACAGTACATAGTGCATTCAAGCACACCATACACTGTCCTTAAAGGGTTAAACCGTAGGCTTCTGACACTTTTCCAATTGCTTTGACGATCAGCCCTACCTCTTATGAATACAACAAAACCGTGGGAGTCTGCCTGGGAGTCTGACTAACCACAATAATGCACAATTGCCCGACCTTCCCAGTTATTACCGATACTAAGTCATATGTGGCCATACACGGAGCTCGGTAGGGGAGGAAGTGGGCACTATAATTGCTATTGTGAGCGGACATTCCTCTGGCTGGGTCTGTGGCAGTTATGGACAGGGGCCAGGTATATGATGAACGCTCACATGTAGTCATCTACAGGGGGTGGAGCAGGGGCTAGCCATTTAAGGGCTGCATAGTGCTTTGATGCATTACACACTTGCAGGCATCGCGAGTAACGCGCCAGGGCTTGGCTCAGGCATCATGCCGACCTTACAGGGTTGATACACTCCCAAATAGAAGGGTCGGCATGATGTATGAATGTAGCCCTGGCGAGAAGTCTCTCATTCAATCTTCATGGCAAAAAGGGTATGATGCAATAACGCCCTATGCGGCCTTTAAAGGGTTGGTGTGTGAAACAGGGCGTGAGGAGGAGGTATAGCCGGGTAATGACCCCGCTCACTTCTCACACAATAAATGGTCACAATCTGCACACATGTATTTGCATGCTCCCCCTTGTCCTATGTCTCTGCCTCAAGTGGAAATCTTTAGCAGGTGGAGAGAGGAATGAGTGACCATTTTCAACCTTCTTATCTCATCGCAATGTCCAGAAGGAGAACCAGAAGTCCTAGCAAAGGAAGGAAAAAGAAAACTGCATTGGAAAAATCTGCAAATGGGGACAGAATTGGCGGGTATTGAGACTAGCAGGGGAAGTAGAGCATGATATAGTATGTTAAATGGGGATGGGAGGCAGGGAGGGTTAACCTAATATTATATAAAGGAAGTGATCATTTTTTAACAATAGGGGGGTGGGGGGGGGTTTCACGCAGAGCGCCCAAAACCTTTTCACCCCCCCCCCTGCCCCACCTATGGGTCAAAAATCAGGTAAAAGGTTCATGTTCATTGCATTGATCATTATGATGTAGAAACGCATTGCTGTCATGTATTTAGCAACACTACATTGGTGCACCATACAGAATTTTTAGGGGTATATCAATCCCATAGGGTCGGCATGATATATAAATGCAGCTCTGCATCATGATGGCATGAGGGTGTAGTCCATTAAAGAATTATACTACCCTTAAAGGGTTAAGGCAATGAGGATCTGATCTGTACAGGGGACTGGATGAGATGGTGGGAGTGTATTGTAGACCTGTCACTGACACTGAGTCCTATACACCCACATTCTTCAGCATAGAGAGCATAGAGTCAGAGTGGATAATGCTCATCCAATCCAGTCTACTCCCTTATTTACCTACTTTCTCTTTTCATCATGTACATCCTTTATACATGTATAGATAGAGGGAGGTGTGTTAGCTGTAATGGTAATAGGCGACAACGTGAGGGATGAAGGTGAGACTCGTCAGTCAGTCAGCCCTTTTCTCACTAGACAGGCAAAATCCTTGTTCCTTAGCCTCCTATACATCATTAAAGGTATATAACATAATACATAATGGTGTTGCTTCTGCGATATATAGCGTTCGCTAAGCTCGCAGAATTACAAATATGTCTTCATGTATAACACATTCCATTGATACTTTGTCTTCCCTCAGTATGGAGATGATTACTAGATTGCCCCATGCCCAAGCATGTAAAACGTATCATTGACAGGATGAACTATATATATATATATGACCGTCTACACGCACTGGACATCGGTCCCGGTTCTAAGGAATGTCTACCCCCAACCAAGCCTAATGAGTTGGTGATAGTCACTACTTTGTCTATAAAGATCTAAGATTATAGAAGTAAACCTTGATTGAAAGTTGAATATAAAGTCCTTGACAGGGTTGTGGAGTATTACTCTGGATCAGTATAAACCACAGAGTAGCTAGACCTGTGTCTAGGTTCCTGTGGTCAGACCCTAGAGAATGTCATGCAGAGTCATTATGGGGAGATTTAGGGAATAGGGCTGAGCCTGTGGCTGTGCTGGCAGAAGCATAAGGGGTAAACTATAGTATCTTGGTATTCAGCGACTCATTATTGTTTTAGTGGCACGCCTGACTCTAAAAGTCTGAAAATAGAGTCGTTTAACTCCCATTATGTCTTTATGTTCTTTATATCTAAGAGTCAGTCTCCCGAACAGCTCAATGACCAAGACATAATAGGACTTTGGGGAAACAAAGATCGAAGGTGTGACTATGTTAGTTGGGGAGCATTTTATATTTGACCAGTCAGATCCTGGTTAAGCCAACAAAGATTATTGTTCATGGACATCCCCAGTAGGTGTACTGATATAATAGCCAGGATGCTGCTACAACCTCCCATAGGGATGTAAATGGTATCTGGGGTGACTACAGACACATACAGTGATATGAATGACCGATGGCTCTGCTGGAGTCAGTTGTCTTTATGAATGGGTATCTGTTAAAGGCCTAACAGAAACCATTAATGATCCACACCCCTGTGCTAGCTTGTACAAATTATTAAAATACTACCAGTGTATATATTTTTAATAGAAAGCGTTATATTATTAATAGGGTGCGATTCAAGGAATAAGGCTGCGTGTGTGACTGGGAGAATTGGAGAGGAAGACGCCGTGGTATCTCTATAAGGAGGTCTACACCACACATGTGGGCTGGGAGTAGGCCCAGAGCCAGGTAACATTGGATGGACACAATGGGAGGGTCTCATGTTAGATCCACCACCCTGCCCACCTGGCCAGGTCCTCCTGCCAGGTGAGCTGTGAGGGGGCAGGTAATAAACAATAAACACAATCTGTATAGCTCTGTGGGGGAGGTAGGGGGCAAGGGGATATTGTGGTAGACCGTGTGTTAGCCATTTATGGAGAGAATGCTGCTTCAAGGCTTCAGCACGATGAATTGGTGTATCATGGATTGGTATGTCATTCCGACCCTTAACATGTGTATCGACCACAGCTTCCTCCATTATATGCGAACTGCCAGAGATGTCTTTACTATGAGGAAAGTTTTGTGAAGTATACCATTCCCTTTAACTGTTTAAGGGCTAAATACTGATTAGATAAAGTATGCCCATGGTCTTCATGATACATTCATGTAGCCCCTAGCGAGTCTTCTCACAAGGGCTGCATTATTGCAGCATTCCAACTCCGGCGAGCTACTCGTCGGGACTGCATTCATGCATTATGACTACAAAGGGCATAATGCACTGAAGCACTATGCGGCCTTAGGTAAAGCATTACCCAGGGCAGGGGGGTCTATTGGCATTGGCAGGCGTCGGCATGGGGTAAGACTTAGGCCACAGCAGGTAATAATACTACAGAGACCTTGGCCACGGATCACAGGGGGCTTAGGGCGCCAAGAGGATCCAAAAGGATCAAGACGTGAGGGGTCAGGGGGCAGGCAGGATCAGAGGAGCATTTGAGGCTATGTCCCAACTGAGGTGAACAGTGCGGATGGGGGTATCTTCAGGGTGGGCCAGGTGAGGGGGTAGAGAGAATGCATGAAAGAGAGCGAGGGAAGTTGGGAGGCTATACTGAGAGTGTTGATAGTTCTTGAGGGGTGGAGAGGGAGTGGAGAGGAGGGAGAGAAGGTGTAGAGGGCTGTGGGGTTTATTAGAGAGGCTATGAACCATATTGGAAACGAAGGAGAGGGAGTTGGAGGGTGTTTAAAGAGGAAATGTCGGGAGGATATGGAGATGATGGAAGTGTGGGTAAGGTGAAGATGGAGGGGGGAAGGGGGAGGGGAGGGGGTAATCCCCCCCCCCTTGTCCCAGACAAAACAGGTGGGTGTGAAGGTTCATCTCAGCTGCAGAACTGTCTACACAATTTGCACATATCCTCACAAGGTGACAGCCCCTGCTGCTTCTACACTAAACTATAATAGGATGTATAACAGTCATATCCATATACATTGTTTAACACTTTAAGGTCAGAGTATTGAATTGTGCACTACACCCTTTTGCCATCAAGATGCATGAATGCTGCAGCAGCTAGTAAATGCCCACCTCAAAGGGATGTACCATTGCAGTGATGACGATGTACGCCAGTTCAGTGCTGAAGCTACTTTGGTGCATCATGGCGACAAATTAACATGAGCCCTCGGGGCTTCATGCTGTCCTGAAAGGGTGTAGTATAGCAGGATGTATAATGGAAATTTTTCTTAAACAATTTCACCACCAAATATTCTATAAATAATAAGCTTTTCTGAAATGTTCAGAGGCATTCCCTTCCAATTTCCCCATGACAAGTAGAGTCCCTGGGAAATAGAACATAGCCATTTATAAAAAAAAAAAAAAAAAAGCTATAGCAGAAGTTATTTGCCAACTGAAAATACATATTTCTAAAAACCTATAGACAGTCATTGTTGAGAATGAGGGACACAGATAATGATCATGTCTACATCTGTGTACATATTAGTGTCATGAAAGATACTGTATATTGCTAAATACTCGCTGCTTGACAGGTTCATATAATATTGGGCGGCATTCCTTCTGAAAAAGATACCATCTCCAAAGTGTATATTTACGCTGTATACTCCCACGCCTTTTAAAAAAGATGTCTCTGGTGAAGACAGAATAGTTTTTTTTGGTGACCTATATTCTCTATTCATCCATATGCCCAGGGTGTTCCTTCCATCTTTTACTCAAAATGGTCCCCTCCCCCATGTCTGTTTATTTGTGTTTAAAATGTAATTCCTTGGCCGTGATGTATATATGCGTGCATTTCTCTTATTTTTGATCATCTTAAAAAGTGACATAGTTTAGACAGACTACATGCCAAATAACCCTGGCTGGATGAAGTAAGAGCACAGACATATAGGCAGTAAAAAACGGACATCTTGAATAACACTGACAAAAAAACGTTATTCAAACAGGTTTTATATGTTTTTAAGTTTACTTGAGTGGGAAAAACGCAAGGCTATTGATGGAAACTGGGACCCTCTAAATAAAGATAGAACCAGACATTGATCTAAAACTTGATATCAATTTGGGATTGACATAAGGGTTCCTGTTATGCTGCTTATAGTATGAGTCCAGCATGATAATCATGTAGATACCAGATGTGGACATATTAGATAATGCATTGGGAGGTAAAATTATAGGTCTTGAACGGGGTGTTTTATCAGAAGCAATTTCTTGCCGACTGTCGCTGTGCGGCCTAGAGCGATAATGTTACACAGCTAGGATATTATCACACTAATTTGACAGCGTTTTTACCACTTCACAACTGCTTCCAACCGCTTGGATGGACGCATTTGGACTATCCTTCCTGCTTAACAACTCACCTTTTCTTTGTTCTTTCTTTTTGATAATAAGGCTGCTCACATAAAAAGAGAGTATACATCAGAGATATTAGATGAATTGAGATGGCCATGTCCCTGGAAGTACCCACAATGTGCATGATGCTACATACTGGTGCACCAACCTCCTTTTTTATTCATATCTTACATATATATTTATATTCTAATATGTTTTTGATGTTTTTGGGAACATCCACAGATGACTGTGATATGATAGTGCAGTGTGTGTACAGAGGAGAAGACATAAACAAACCCCTCAGCCCGAGTACACAGTGTGTAAGGGTCTCCATGCACGCCGAATACAAACTCTGCCTGTCCCTTTAAACCTTTGAGAACAGTATTACCTTTATAAACACTCATCTGTCATCGTGATACATTAATGCATCACAATGCAGTGCTGGTCAGTTATTAGTTGGTGCATCATGACAACAGATGAACGCGAACTACGAGGCAGTCCTGATTCTATATTCTCCCCCCGCCCCCAAACAGGGGGCAGGGTAGGGTATAGGGCATGATAGGGGAAAGATAACGGGGCAAGGTAGGAGAGTGTAGTGTAGGACAGCACAGGGCAGGGTAGGGAAGACAGGGTTCAACAGGAGAGGACAGGTCAAGGCAGGAGAGGGCAGGGCAGGTCAAGATAGGGCAGGAATAGGCAGGGTAGTGCAGGACAGGAAAGGCATGGACAGGACAGGCCAAGCCAAGGTAGTAGACGGCATGGCATCCATCTAGCCCTGAATGCTGGGGATCTAGAGTCCAATACTGCCGCCATGCTATAGAGCCTTCCCCACTTCCCGCTTCGATCCCTGTATCGACATGTTGTTATCACATAGCGTTACCATGGTAACACATGGACTAATGTAAACAATGAGGTCACGTGTTGTTAGCCCACTTGTCATGGTTCAATGGTTTCCGGTCAGGCAATACACACTATAACGTGGCCTGGTTCCCTGGATCATTGAACTGCTCAGGTAACCATTATTGCTGAAAACACAAATACCAGTGGGTATCCTATGATAAAATAACTCTACTATACAGTTATATTTGTTGATGTGTGAACTAGATATTGAGTATTGACGAGCAGTTCATGTGGATATTTCTGCATGATGCCCCAATGCAACCCCGGCGAAGAACTCATTGCATTCCGTGGTGCATAACCTTTAGAAGTGTATCATCCCCGCAGGATTGGCATTATATAGAAATGTAGCACCAACGAGTCACTCTCATAGCTGCATCCATCCATCATTACAATAAAGCGATATTTGTCATTAAAGAACAATGCTGCCCTTAAAAGGCTCAGTGGTTGTCAATGGTATCGTTCACCACAAGAAGTCAGAAATATGTACACAGTGGGAAATTCCCACATTATTCATCAGCATGGATGGTACAGGACACCTTGGGAGGCTGACGAGATCTATTCACAATAATTATTAATCGCATTTGTTTAAAAAGAACAGTTATCATTTAGATGTTGATCTATTCGTTTTTACACCAATAATATCATCATTGGTATTGACAGAATGTGTATGACTATAGCAATAAACATGGATAAGGAAGTTATGCTATCGCACTCGTTCAAGTAGCTAGGTTCCAAGTAAATACAATGGGGGTTTGTAGTAGAAATATGACAAGTACCAAGCTGTACGCGAAATACAGTGAAGGTAGCCTTATAGGCTCCCTTCACTGAATACCCCTTATTTATACCACTAGCTGTATGCAGTATACAAGAGGTGTGAAATACTTTGTTCTCCGTGCCCGCTGTGGTATCATATATTACATATCACAACCAGGCATATCCCTGAAATCTCATCACATCAATACCATTCCTGAACCATACTAGGTCCATTACCCATGCATGTACTCATGCACAGATGGCTTGGTTAACTGCATATGGCGTTACCAGACTCGGGAACCAGACAGGGATATACTATTACGTCTAGTCCCTAGTCACTGCAGCAAACCTCTGCTTGGACAGATACCAGGGGCTCTGTCTGTTGGAGGCAACTTCCGGTGGTTGGCTTCCCATAATGCATTTGTGTCTGTGAGGTAAATGCGCCGGGCCTCCTGCCATGGACGCTGCAGGGGGGTGGGCTATGGCCAAGGTCTGGCCGTATTATCTGTTTGGTTATGTTCCAGGGAAAAAGCACTGCCTAAAGCAGAGTATAGTCTTCTTATCCTTCTTATTCCCAGGCACATGTTTCTCAGGGGTCTAGCTCTTCATGATTCATAAACATTCCTGTCAAAGTGGCCTTTTTTGACAAAGGTTTCTTTCCCAATAACGACATGTTTGAAAGTGGAGTTGGCACAGGGCCCATATTTATGTGAGCTTAAAAAGAAACACAATGGGACATTTGATTAATGAGGTAGTTTACTTCTTGTCTTTGGCCAAGAGGGGTGGGGGTAATATCATGTTTAAACCTTTCTTGTATAACTCCTTAAACATGGCATGATGTCTCCAGGGTATTTAACCAAGGGAGTCAGCATGATGCATGAAGCCCTGGGGAGTTCTAAAATTAGATGGGTTAACTGCATAGCGTTGACAATATTCTATGATACAAATAGTTTCAGATGTTCTCTCTATATATAGGCCTATGATTACTATACACTGATTTTTTCCCTAGGTAGATTTAGACTGTAAATAGTATCATATGTGTACATATGATATCGCCCCATACATGAGTTGAGTGCTCGTTAAGTATAATTCAAGTACCCTTCCAGCACAATTTAAGTCACATGAAGTGTCCCTCCTTCAGAGTCCACTTAACACACCAATAAGTGGTCCAACGCCCGACGTACAAATAATGGTGGAATATAATACACTGGAAATAAAAAATGCTACTAATGAGATATTTTAGACTAGAATTAAGGTGTTTGTGAACGTCCTGGTTTATTTGTTAGAAGATTGGCTCTTGAAGTCCACTCTGTGGACTTACTTTTATAGTACAACATGTACTTTAAATGACAGTAGATGTTATCTAAGTCTATGTTGGTTGCCAATTAGACTTTAACAACCTTTACCTACTTGGTTGTAAAGATACCATTTCATAATGTTAATTGGGTACTTCAGAGTTCCCAATGTCAAAACATCGGTAGTGTGTACATGACTCATTCTGACCTAGTATGGACTATATCTAATCCATGGGAGGAATAGCCTTCAGTTTATAAGGATCGCGAAATAACCACTTTGTAGATTTTAAACAATTCCTTGAGCATGAAATACTTCTAAATATTTTTCTATTATTAATGTAATAATATTTATCTTTTATTTCCGACTAATATATAATGTCCGGTGATAACCATAAATGAATTTATTTCTTTACATATATTATTCCCCTATGGATGTGTCTCTATGTATGAATTATGTATGTCCCTAGGTATTTTCTTGCCATAAACCTAATGTTTGTTCTTGATATATCCCAAAATTCAGATATTCCTTGATATATTTCTAGGGTATCTCCTTGCCACGTTCTTAATGTCTGTTCTTGACATAATTATGCCCAATGTATGTCCATGACATATTCCCAGTTGATGTCCTCCAAACATTCCCTATTCATGCCCTTCGTATGAAAGCCATAATGCATGTCCAAAATGGATGCCCAAAATATGTCCTTGGCATATTCCCTATGACTGTCCTTCACCTATTACTGCCTGTAGATTGGTTACTCAGGAAATCCAACCCTAGGCCGGGAGGTAGCCATTGTTGCAGCCCTAGAAATAAAAACATATTCCATCAATCCAAACATCAACATCACTGACATCCTTGCTGTAAGAAAAAACTGTAATTCGAAAAAAGATTTGTTCCAGTAACTAACTATGTAATTTTGTTTTCTGCAGCTGAGCCCAATGGCCCTGAGGAATGGTTGCAGTTTGACCTTGGTAAAGTCAAGGCCATCTTCGGGTTGGTAACTAAAGGTCGGTCGGACTACGGTCAGTGGGTGACGAGCTACAGTGTTAACTACACAAGTACCGACCCGACCGCCGCCGGGGCAGTCTGGACGCCCTTTACTAACGTACTAGGCGAAGGATCGGTGAGTGCATGTCTTTTATTCTTATACTTAGCAATAGTAAAGTATTACTGTTAAGACCTTATTTAATTATTATACCTGTTTTCATTCCTTTATATATACCAAAAATTCATGACAAATTATTTTGAGCATTTATATGAATTTTTAGTCCAGAAATATCCAATTTATATAAGTTTGAAGTATATGTGTGGATCATATCAAATATTATCATATTATGGGAAATTCGTGAAATGCCAACTTCTTGCGACACATGTGTCCTTCGAGAGTGCTGTATATGTGTTATTTTTGTGAAATAGTTTAATAGATAAGTCTTCAATGTACATACGTGTAGAGGTCTTTGTGGGAGAGGGGGCGGCAACAGATTTGGGCTTCTTCTCTGTAGATTCTTGTATGGTTTTTATTTATACTAGTTTTCTTGATTTCATCTATCCCTAGTATGCAGTGCAAATTATAAAATTCAAAATCATAGCTATCATATGAAGAAGATAATCACTGTTCATACCTTGCTATCGAGCCTCATCTTTTACATGTATATTTTTCCTTTTGCAAATTTCAGATATTTTCGGGAAATGTGGACCAAGGCACAGCACAAGTTCATATGTTGTGGCAACCCATCCGAGCGCGTTACGTTCGCATCATTCCGCTATCATCTGATACCAACAAATGTATGAGGGCCGATCTGATTGGCTGCCTGGATGAGCAATGATCTATCAATCAAACACTTAGCTCCTCCCCCATTGCCTTATATGGCTACAGGTATGAATGGTGAGAATGAATGTGAGGTATAAATGTTTTGAGTGACATAGAACTGCCATTTACATAAAATAAAACGGAAAATACCGTTTTAATATTAAGAGGTTTGTTATGTCTGTATTGTATATGGAGGGATAAGGATAGTTATTGAGGTTGTTCCCCAAGTATTCTCAACCCAAATGGACTTATTGTACATCATCACTCAATGAACACTTTTATAAATATTAACCCTTTGCTAATACTGTACACTATATTACAAGGACAATCTTTTATTCACACATCTTATTTTATCAATTGTAACAAAGCCCCATACTGTGAAACATACTGTTTATATGATTTTAAAGTCCAGGTTGATGTGCATACATGACTGTATGTTTCCACTATTTAACTTACAACACGAAAGGAGGACAGGAGGTGTGTGCTATAGGCTGGTTATATTTAGCACTGCAGGAACTATCCTATTTAAGCAACTTTACGCAGAAAGTAAAGTTGATTAATGAACAATTTTCCATCAGCTTTTAGTAATTTTAATCTGAAAAAATTAAAGTTTCGTAAAGCTGCTGAAAAAACGGCTATTAATCAAATTTAAACGTTGCTTAAAGTCGCTTTAATCACATAGTCCATGCAGTGTACGAAGACCCTGTGCCTCAAGACTGTAGTTGTGAATGAGATGTGAGTTACGGATGATGGATATTTTTTTGTTACTTGGCAGACAAGAAGAAGTAGTTTTTGAACTTTTGTTTGTAACATATTATGGAAGTGTCAATTCCATATCAATTTGGTGTTATTTTGCTGCTTGCACCGAAGAAATAATTTGGTCTAGCATCAGAAGCAGTGCTGATGCCTACTCTGAACTCTCTAGAGGAGAGAGTCTATTTAGTATGGGCATGTCTAGGTTAGGATTTGCCAACAGAATTGTATCTGTGGATTGTGCAAGTATTTCACCTTATTGTGTTAATATGATGTTATTGTACATATTTCAACATAGGGTTAATTGGTAATGGTTGATCATTTTAGTACATGTGATCTAACTATGAGATGTATATTGCTGTGACTGTGAGAGAATTGTGAAGAGAATAGCCCCCACAAAAGGCTCAGGGAAACATTGAGACAGCAAAGTATGACAGTATGACAGTCTGCGGGACAGCTCATCTCACCGACAGAAGGGGAGAGACTAAAAATGAGCTTGGATAAAGTGTGATGATGCCATGGTGAGTTATGTATATCCAAAAATATACAAATGATTCTGCTGGATATAAAGCTTGGCTACAGCTACATATTTGCTCTGATGCGATGAGACCATCTGTAAAATGAACCATGATTTAGGAAACGATCGATTTAAGCTGGCTTGTTTGTTATTTTACAGAATGATTTTCACAATGTCTTGGTATAGTTAACAAAATCACTTGTATTATCGACCAAAGACATTTAACAAGTCAATGCTAAGCAATGGATGTTGAGTTCAGAATATGATTGTATCATAGTGTAATAAACACAGTATATCTAAAGTATGTACATTTACTTGAAGGGACAACGAGGGATATCCCTGTCCTGTTTAGAGGCTTCTTAAATGACTAACAGGAACACCACATAGTGTCTACTTATTTTGACTATCTAACCCAAAACGGTTTTACTGTTGGATGCTTTATGATAACTGATTAAAAAGTACAACAACACATTATTCCTACCGTGGCTATCATAACTCAGTTTGTTTTGGGTAAAGTTGTAAAAGGAACTTTATAATGACTAGCTATTAGATTTTGTATGTGAAAAAGTAGAGTGTATTTCAACAATCCTCTATTGATTCTGACTATGAATGGACATATTCAAGTTTAGCTGAAAGGACCTCTCTTGCTCTGTGACTTTTTAAGGTCTCCATTCCAGCAAACTATTCAGATTTCAGAAGTTCTTTATACTAAAGAAGGGTTCTGTGTACAACTGGAGAGTTGACTTTGTCCATTCACAACAGAGTCATCCCTGGTATAATGGTGTCCTAAGGAGTTTTATAATGGGCGGAGTTGTATTTGATCCCCTTAGGGTTTAGTGTTGAACACTTTTATTTTGTGTAAAACTGGTGAATTTCAATTGTCCAATTGTACCCCCCGCCCACCATAAGGGATTATCAATGCATGGACACTAGGACGTACAACTTTCAAATCGCTGGTTCACAAAATATCAATATTCTTGCGGATACTAGCGCATATTAGAACACGGCTGGCAGAGAAAAAAGGACCTCTAAGAGAGCTTCCTTCTCTGAATGCAGTTCAATAAGCAGAGTCATTTTCAGAATATGTCCCTATTGTTTGGTTATGTGACTGACGTATGGTGATGTCCCTGTATGTCTTATTTATTTTTATACATTATGAATACGGAATGTTAAAGCATTGCTGTGCCTAGTGACTATAACTAGGAAAAAAGGAAAATTATCAATGGTTTCTTGTCATCACAAGTTGTAGTTCATCTTTTATCAAAATGGAATCGGGTAAACATATTACAGTAAAATAATGTTACAAACTATAGCAAATTACATGTATTATGGGCTTCTTTATAATATTTTATAGTAAAGACACAGATATTCCTTAGTATTGACATGAAAGGCAATGCAGCTCCATATGACCATGAATATTGGTTCACCTCCCTTTAACACACATAGGCAATGTGCTGCAATAGACCTATGTTTTTATCAGATTTCCTCCAATGGTTTAACATGGGGGATACCCCTCATCAACCATATTACCGACCGGTTTTTGAGTGAAAGGTTTTAACCCTTTAAGGACTGCATGACATCTCAAGATGTGATTTCCCTTTTTCAATTAGTATATCAACCTAGAATCAGATTGGTCCATTCATGTGGCATGGGAAAGTTACATGTTGGTGCTGCATTCATATACCATCACAACAAATTGAGAGAGTACATTAATGCACTATCCCAGTGGGCACAAAATTCTGTTCAATGTTGATTCAATGTTGAGTCATCATTGACAACCATTTATCAATGTTGATTCAATATTCTGTGCCCACTGGGATGCAGTCCTTAAAGGGCTATTAAGGATGTTATTCTGAACAGTTACACTTGGATGGATGTGGAAGTTTTCTAACAGAACACCCTGCTTTGTAACATTCTTGTTATGTGTTATGTCATTTAGAGGCAGATCAAGAGCATCAATGCTGACTCAAATCTGTATAATGCGACTAATAAATATATCATCATTAATATAACAAAGGTGTTGTCTTCACTTTCTTACATACCATCAAAGATTTAAAAAATGATAATGTCACATAATCCTGGACGTCTTTGATGAGTTGCTGTATCATCTGATGAGTCGGTCATACCTGATGCATTGAAATGGTTAAAGTTGCTATATCCGATTTAAAAAAATTCTAAACCTTACTAATTGGGTTCCAAATGGCACACAGGCATGGGCTTTTATAGTGTATTCTCAATGGGTTGAATAAAGTCGTATACTACTTTATTCAGCTCTTTGACCATACAGGGGGCAGTAAAATCAAATTTCAGCAAAATGGGGACAGGGAATGAGAAGGAATGGAATATATAGGAATGAAAGAATGGTATTTGTGGACATTCCAGCTCATCCTCATCATCAAATATACTAGCAACTTCTTTTTTTAAATATTTTAACCTATTTACGGTCAGATGTGTCTCTTCAAAAATAGTACATAATAAGCACAGTGTGGTGTAACCATCCATGAAAATACACTCTGCCTATGGAATAGTATTCTACTCACTAGTGTCACCTAGTGTATAGTGTAAGAACCATAGTAGGTGCAAGTGTCAGGAAGATGAATCCAGGAAATGTTGAGTTCTGCTTAGAACACATATGGAAATATATAATATTATGTCAATAATTGTCTTACTGAATGTCAATAACAATCCTAGATCAATAGCCCTCTCCCTCTTATAAAATTGTATTCACTCTGGCATTTGGGGGAGTCTTGCAGGGGCTACCCAGTGTTCAGTTCATGTTAATCTACTCTTTTTGTCTGAGTGAGTGAGTGAGTGAGTGAGTGAGTGAGTGAGTGAGTGAGCGAGCGGGTGAGTGAGTGAGTGAGTGAGTGAGTGAGTGAGTGAGTGAGTGAGTGAGTGAGTGAGTGAGTGAGTGTGTGAGTGAGTGAGTGAGTGAATGAATGAGTGAGTGAGTGAGTGAGTGAGTGAGTGAGTGAGTGAGTGAGTGAGTGAGTGAGTGAGTGAGTGAGTGAGTGAGTAAGTGAGTGAGTAATGGTTGTTTAACACCATTTTTACAGCTAATATCATATTCGTGGTGCAGAAACCACATTAGACTTCAATTTTACAAATAAATCCATGATTGTGTCTGTGTTGGCATCATATTATGGGCACTAGGCAAAGAAAATAGGGACAGAAAATAGGAGATAAATACCTATGATGGGCTAGGGAAGCACAAACGTACTCTAAATCATGTTGAATTATATTAGTTTTATGTGTAATGAAATTTTATGAGCATGAAAAAAACTGTGGTATATTGACATTAGACAGTTAGACTGTTAGAAAATAGGCCAACCATTAATTATGGCCATCCATGGGGGACACTTTATTCCTGTTTACCCTTTTTAGGAATTGGCCCATAGTATCTTAACCAAATTCTTAGATGTTTAAAGGAGAACATCTGACGTAACCAAAGTATAAAAAGAACAGAAGCGGCAAAGACGAATCTACCTGTGTCATAAAGAAGGAAGTGTTGGAAAACGAACAGTGCATCGTCCTCCTAAGTAAAACAGATAGGTAAAACCAAAGAGCCATGATTATGATTCAGGGTGAAACAGAAATAACTCTCTATTTACTGGTGGGAAGTAGCGTAGATACCAACTGCACAGGTGCCATCTACTGTGAAACCAGTGAAACATCATAATCATACATGTAACTTCATCCCGGCTCAATATGAAAAAGCTTCAATTTACCAAAATGTCTACCACATGTGGCAATTAATCAATATGACGATTCCATCAGATATAATTATGTTCATCCTTGTGACTGATACACTTCGTGCATGATCAGATGATGTCATTTCATGAATCATCTGATGCCAACTCTTCAGGAGTGTATCAGCCCAGTGGGACCACCTTGATGCATGAATGCAGCCCTGGCGAGTTATTTGATATGTTTGAATACCGGACTAAACTGATTTATTGCTTAGGCTACTCAAAAAAAAAGTGTTTTTTTTCTTACTGAGGCCTAAAATGTATAGGAAAATTACGACTTTTCGTGATTGATTTTCACATTTTAGTAGTTTAAGGGGTTAGTGATCCTCAAAAGGTGTTATATTGAAGTGATTCCAAGCTCACTGCTTTACTGACAGTCTAAGCTTTAATTTGATACCAAATATGCAAATATTTGTCCACCTTTTGAGATGTTTCTCATTAAAAATCTTTAAAAAAAACTGTGATGAGAAACCAGTTAATTTTTTTGAGTGGCCTTACTAGTATTTAGTTGTTTACGGTAGTGGTATCAGTGTGAGATGTCCCCTGTATATATATCTAGATTTCTACTGTATACTAAGTGTGGGAGCCCTAGTTAGGTCAGAACTATATATATACATGTATACTATTACTCAACTGGACTATACACATGACTGCTACAAACCTGGTATACACTTTATAACACTAAGTACTCCATGGACATAGGATATAGAGGTGCTACTTTGCTCCAGGTACCGCACTTAAACATAGCTGCTCTATAGATCAATACAGGTTCTGTGGGAGTGGAACCTGGGTTCATAGCAACCCCAGAAGGTGAGGATAACACACCTTATGAAGCCTCATGTGTGGCCTTTGCTGTTGCCCCTGTTCTATGCACTGCTACATCCAGGTAAGCAATAATCTAAATACGGGTGTGTTTGTTTTACCTCAATATATGCTTTGGGTATTAGAGCTAAGTATGCTAAGCAGAGGCTAAGGGGAGGTGGCTACAATCAACTAGGAATTGCTCTCACCAGGGATCATGAATTTATCAACAGAGTCAATATAATACCCTATAGGATGTAGGTCAACTTCTGCTATACCTGCAAGGCATAGTCATGCATTCTGGCACTAGAACTGTTATTGTGCTGCCTTTTGCCATGACCCATTATTCATACTCTATTCCACCACATTGGGTCAACGCATTGAGTAGCACATTGGGCTTTAATTTGGAACATAAGGGTGTAGGTGGGGTCTACACTCCTGGGGGGGGGCAGTCATTATCAGTGTTAACTGTCACAGCCACTGTCAATACAGTGTCAATACACATCCATGACAACTCGTCATAGAATCCCTAGCCAGGGCAAAAACTCAGCAACGATCAGACCTTATAAAACCGAAGCTGAAAGACAAAACCAAACCGAAAGCATTTTATTGCATCACCACTCACAATCCGCACAATCCACCCATTAGGGACATTTTATCACACAACTGGGATCAAATGAAAAAATCAAAAACCACAAGGGACTTCCACGACCACAAACTAATCTTTGGAAGTAGGAAGAATGTCAGTCTCAGCAATGAACTAGTAAGAGCTTCAACCAGCACAAAGACCGACAAACCAAAAATCCCACACATCAGAAAATACCCTTGCAACCGTCCTCTACTATGCAGATACTGCCCCAAACTCAATAAAACAGGCTGCATCAAATCCACCACTTCAGGTAGAAAGTTCAGGACCCTGATGTCAGTTAATTGCCAAACTGCCAACGTGATATACGCATTGACATGTAAGCACTGTGGTATGCAATATGTTGGCCAAACCTTAAAATGCATCTTAGACTGGACTTATCGTCACGGTTGGGACATTGAGAATTATCAAGACACTACAGTCGCCAGACACTTCAATTCCTGTCCCCCTCCCCCCATGAGACCCTCCAGATGGGCTGGCTTTGATGTAACAATTCTTAGCTTCATTAAAAGCCCCCCTAGGACCCCAGCAGGAATCCTGGAACTAAATGTGGAGGAGAGAAGGTGGATGCATCGCCTCTCAAGCATCACACCCAATGGCTTAAATTTGCTAGATTAATCTAGAGGAGACTGAGTGGGCCACTATAATCCGTCAATCACATCCATGATGCACAAAGGAAATCCTAAGACATCCTATAACGGGAAATGGAATAGACACTAGGATTTTCTAAAAGCAAAATGGCCGGCTCCCCTGTGCTTTCTTCTTTCCCATGACATATTAGATGACTACAGTGGATTGGCACATTTACCGATGATTGGAGGGGGAGTTCACGTGTGGTCACAGGCAGTGGTTACATGTGTCGGAGTACCAAAGGTGGTAGTAGTAACATGGGTGCTGCTCACGTAATACCTATATAATATATACATATTATGTATCAGGGGTTCTGCTTCTGAACCCACTTTTCTTCCTTTTTTCTGTTTCTTTTTTTTCACAACTATCCACTGAACATACCGCTTGTATTCATAATGACTTAAACATGGTTAGCACCATTCAGTGAGAAGGACGATAAGGAATAACATACTTCTCATTATAATTCAAGTATGTCAATATGTTCTAATTGAGGCACCTGACAGATGTTCCCTCTCTACTCAAGGTGTGATGGCAGCGGATTGCAATACAGTCTGCACGGAAGACTACACCCCTGTGTGTGGCACAGATGCCAAGACCTACTCCAACCTCTGTAACCTCAATGTTGAAAAATGTCAAAGGTACGATACTATTTACATTTGTATTTGAGGGCTTGTATAATCAACCATGAACTTTGGAAGGTATTTGAAAACATAATTTTATCAATTGTTGTATAAAGTTCCATGAGGTCTCTATAAATCCATATACAGTGATAAGGGGAACCACTGGTTGTAACTTTTGCACCCTCTCTCAAATTCAGGGGGCAGGTAAGCAGAGAGACACCTCTTCTCTTATTGGTTAATTTTCAAAAGAAAAAGGACACTCTAAGTCTCTCCCAACAGCTTTTCATCCTTCTCCCGCCCACCCCCCCCCCACCCTGTCTGGGAGATAGCTGATGTTTTTTCTCCTTTTCCCCCAATGTTTAGCAACTCATCATTGGAAAAGCTGTCTGATGGTCAGTGTGAGTGTCGTCAGAATGTGGTCTGCACTCAAAAGTACCAGCCTCATTGTGGTACGGACGGCAACACCTACAGTAACAGCTGTTACTTTGCTGTGGCCAAGCTGTGCAGGTCAGTAGACTGATACTTATTAACACACTTTTGTTGTTATGATACATGAATGCAGAACTGGGAAAGTAGCTGCCACCTAGGGTTGGCATGATGCATTAATACCATGCCAGCAAGTTCTATGTGGCATTACGTTGGTTTTGACAAATGAACATGAAGTCATCATATGGTCCTCAAATGGTTAATGCTTCATTCAAAATGGCACTTGTTACCGCTACTGTTGCACCCCTTCTGTTGATCCATGATTTACCCTTTCTATCCTGGGTTAGCAGACAGTTAGGTAGGTCTCAGCAAAGGAAATGGTTCCTCTATACACTTTGATAAAGCATAACACGCACTTCCGAGACAATGACAACTTCTAAAAATCACCCCTGACCTAACAGATACATCCTTCCTACAAAGCATATCCAACCAAAATTAGCTACTGACCATGGAATATTTGAACACTGGTCTATATAGCGTAAAACCACCTGACTGAGAATCCCTTTCCTACCATTTGATTCGAATTGACAGACATTCAGCAGTATGTGTACAGGTTTTCAAAATATTGGCCGTATTTCCAACTTAATTATTGACCATTCAGTGCTCCTACAGTATTCACTCCCAAACACAATCATATATGACTTTCAGTTTGCTACGGGATTACCCTCAGTGAGACCAGGTACCAGTGACAACAATGCATGCTGGGATTCCCATTCTGTACTGTGAGATTGTGTCAACAAACTAAGAGCAAACTAAGGGCGTTCAGGTTCATGCAAATGAGGGACAGAAGATATATAATAGAGAAACGATTCTATGCTATTATCTGTTTCTGTAATTGGTATTTAAAATACGAAATACACTTAATCCAAACCAGGTTATAATGGTAGCAGCTTATCGATTAGTGTTTACCATAATTATCAATAATATTTAATACCACTGACCCAATAGTTGATTAATGATATTTGGTTTACTTGCAGCCCTGGCCTTGAGCTGGATAAACTTGGGGTGTGTGGAAGTACTGCTGGTAGGTCACCTCTAGTCATACAATCGTTAACCAACATGAAATTTACATTGACGTTAATTCTTAATACATTTTTAAATTGTTATCCAAGGCACATAACGCTGTTGTCCATGTCTGTTTTAGGTACGGTGCAGCCACTAGTGGCTATCCTGGCAGCAGCTATACTGACAGTTCTAACCATCACCCACTGAACACATGGACCGTGTCTGAATCGCGTCTATGTTACGAGATATGCATTGTTAAAATCCATGATGATGCCTGATGATACAGTCATAGGTAAAATCATTAGAAGACTAGTAAATTTAGTTGAAACATCGCTGTCAAACAAAGATAGCCCCCAACATATATCTACTTATTCACTGCCTTGTACATATTCTCAGCATTAAAGTTCCACATTTTTGTATTTGACTGCGTCTGGCTTTTTGTGCATTCAACAATCATTTTTAACAATATTTGTGTTCATATGGCATTTCTCCTCATAATCAGTTCTATTATCAAATATTTATTGTTAGTCAACTATTTGTATTCACTATGTATTTCTGGCTATATAAACATAATATAAGTATAGTCATGAGCCTAAAGCAATACAAAATGACTATTTCTCATATGCATATTATATTTATGATTATCATTGAGGAAAGGAGACACACCCGCTCAATGAAGATGAAGTATTCTGGTGTGATGAATTCCTTCATGGCTACAATGGTTATTTGTGGCATGTAGGAATATGGTAGACACTGAGCACTAGAGACAGCATTTTGTTAATTTTATGTTCCTGATCCGCAGGAACATTCTGAGAAAGGACACAGAATAGAATGATATATCAGTTACTTAAGTAAAGTGAGATCGAATCTGTTTACTTGTAATGATAGTTGAATGGCAGCTCTGGTTGATCCTTGGACACCCTTACAGTCTTTGCGAAAACTTTTTCATCCCACAAGAAATTTTGGTCCTGTAGAATTTCAATGTTGCAGGACTGGCTAGATTTCTGAAGCACCAGATACCCGCTTATCTGAAAATGTATGCATTTAAGTATGTCATAGTACTGTCTATTAAACAGTTTTGGCATCATGTTTGTAATCATTTATGGCTAAATTAGGATAGATACACAATATATTGACAAACATGTTTTAGCTTTAGTAACCAAACTAAAATAAATTAGTCCAGAAAAGTCCAAGATGGTGACTGGACATTCGGTCCTGCTACACTTGACAATCTGCTGGAACGGGGGCATTTACGTGGACATTGTCACCATCCTGCATGTTTTCGCAAAGACAGCCCTTAGACAACAGAATGATTGTTTGTAAAAGTATGTTCTGTGCTAAAGGAGAACCCTTCCACTGTGCCTCTTGTATGGCCCTGCGCTGCTTGTAGGCAATCCAAGCAATCCGTTTATGCAGCAGCACAGTGCATGGGGTCAGCACATAGACACACCAGCTGAATGAGGACCTGAGGTGTTTGGGATAAACACTGCCACATATACATCCTAAAAGTGAGAGAGCTTTTATATCACTGCATGAAGAACTCCATATAAGTGAATTTAAGTCTCCACTAGAAGCCACAAAAAGTGCTGAAATGTCGCAGATAAGCAGCAATGACCTTTAAGCAACCTTGTTAAGAAGACCTACATGTCAAAGCTGCGAGATTTAAGCATTATTTCGGTATACCTAAAGTCACTATTTTGGTACATTTAAGCAACATTAAGTTGACCTAAACGCACCAGTGTGAACCTACATCTCCAAGCACAGTCTTGGTGGTTGGGTGGGTATTAGAATAAGGATAAGCCACTCATGTGGCTATGTAGGTCAGTAGGTTAGTCCTGCAGCAACCTGGGTGCAAGGCACATAGCCATAGGAGTGGCTTATCCTTATTCTAATACCCACCCAACCACCGAGACTGTGCTTGGAGATGTAGGTTCGCGCCTTTGGTCACAAGAGGTGTCCTCTCCCCTATGCAATTAGGGCACACCTCCATCTCCTCCCTGAGTTCTAGTCACTTCTCACCCGTGCATGGACATAAGCTTGCATTACACTAAATATTCTTGCACTATAGGCCTATATAGCATATGTGCAAAAATAAAATACCTATGCTGTCCGTAGGGCTTAGCCACTGTTAATTTCTCACATTTTTCCGAAATATTTAGGCCCATGAGATATGGTACATAGTGACTTAATTTGTTAGTACAGGCCTTTCAGTGGGGCCATACCCAATTTCCCTAGTTCTTCATGCAGTGACATATTTGGGATATTTCCAGAATTCATTTTGCCCTACCAGACCAATCTAACATCAAATTCCATCTTGAATACCACTGGAATCAATTAGTATACACTCTAAGGATTCATTTGATGTCTTCAAGCAGAGCTTTAGCGTCCCTATCTGGTACACGGGATCTGCTGAAGCTGGTGATTGGAAAGTATAGGATACCTACTGGAACCAGTCAAATATGGCACTGTCCAGTGGACATCCAGCTAGTGCGGAATAGTGACCGGGCTCCATTCTGCCTATGGACTTGTCTGGTAGTACTGAACCTTGACACCAGATGTACCCGCTGTACCACCAGAAGTAAACAAGACTCCAACAGCCATCGGATCTGGTGGCTCCAACTATACATAGCTACCCAGCAAATTAGTTTGACTTAGTTTCTGGAACGTGCACTTTGTGTGACTGTGTCCTATGGAACAAATTGGCACAATATTAAAAGAAAGGAAAGTCTGTTTAGTTTGTAATACTCATTATATTTAGAAGTTGGCATAGGGCACCCTAGCAGAAATCTGTTAGTGCACTCCCTGCTGTATATGGGCATACTATCTCATTCAACAATATTTCTACCATGGTAGTGTAGGCCTGATGAAGTTGTGTACAATTCATGCCAATTATCAGCTGTATACACATGTAACAAAAGGTCAGACCTTTATCCAAACAAGATTACCAGAGGAAAGGTGTCTGTGGTCTGTCCCTCTTAATGCAGCTTTAATCAAATCATATGGTGTGTTTTTCAATCACTAATGGAACTTGATAGAATTAGAGGTGTATAGCTAGGTCTAAGTTGCATTGACAACACATTATTATGGTTATAAACATTGAAAATGATTCCATTTCACCCATGAGAATAACAAGGAACAACAATGATGACACCTGGTGTCAAAACCATGCACTATTCCAACCTGACAAAGTGATAATGGTTCTGTTTGAAGATGTGTGAGTGTGTGCCAGAAGGGGAACTAGGTGACACAACATCACACAAATACCTGTTATGTGTGACACCAGGTGTCATCAAAGTTGATTGTACCCCTTTTCCTGATTAAAGAGAATGATTTTCTTTAGCTATAAGTATCTAAACAGGGTCCCAATGTATTGTGAATCAGACAATGCACCTGTCCTTCTATTAACATTCATTATGTATATAAATAGATGCCATATCATTTTAATGAAAGCAGCATAAAGAGGTCCAGATGCTAGACACCTTTCCTCTGGTCATCATGTTTGGATAAAGCCTGGCTATCTCCTGCTGCTCATGTAAACTCTAATGTTGATGGTTATAATGGTACATATATTCATCAGCCCTATGTTGAAACGCTAGGAACCTTATCAAATGAGTTTGTACAAACCAGCAGCACACACACCAATAGTGTGCTATGACTATCTATGTCAAATACTGCTGGTTGTAAAAAGTATTACAGTATTTCCTATCTTTTAGTAATTCATAATGAAACTAAAAATACATGACTAAACATTTTGGTTTAGGGCATTATATATTTTGTCATTTGGTGTGAATAAGCTTTTTAAAAATCTGTCAGAACTGTGTGAATCTGTTCCATGGAACACTGTGTCAGTGTGTGTTACATGGTATACATGTCACACAAAATGCACGAAATGAGCACACAGTTCCAGGGGTAAAACAGGGTGAAACAATCTGGAACTAAGAAGGGTAACCTGACTAATATTAAAAACTGGCGCCCAATCACATTGTTGCCACTGCCCGGAAAATTACTAGAGAAATTAATCCACAAAGTACTTTCGGACCATCTGGAACAAAATAATATTCTGAACAAAAACCAGTACGGATTCAGGCCCGGTCTTGGAACCTCTGATGCTGTGTTTGCAGTGGTTGAAGACCTCTTTGAAGCACGAGACGAGGGTAAAGTGACTGCAGCTTGCTTTGTAGACTTCTGCAAAGCATTCGACAGTGTACATCACCCCACTCTCATTCACAAAATTCACCGTCTAAACATTCATGCTGCCCTGAAAAAATGGCTGACTGATTACTTGGCGCACCGCTCACATGAAACTCTAGCTAACAACTGCCGGTCTACTCCGTCAGATGTTCACTTCGGGGTCCCCCAAGGGTCCACCCTAGGTCCTCTCTTATTCGTCCTGTACGTCAATGACTTACCTGACACCATTACACACTGTAAATACGCCATGTATGCGGATGACCTGGTGCTATACTCCTCCCACGAGGACCCTTTAACTGCACAGCGCCTGTTGCAGGAAGATCTTATTTCTGTAGGAAATTGGTGTCTCTCCAACTACATGACTATCAATACAGCCAAGAGCATGGTAATGCACTTTGGTACTGCATGTAAGATTGACCGGCTTGCCGATCCTGTAATCTCTCTCTGTGGGCAGGTCCTTCCCTACTGTCATACCTACCCATACCTCGGCATAGAATTAGACAGCAAATTAACTATAAAACCTCACATTAATAAAGTAAAGAAAAGTTTTGGCAATAAAAATATCAAACTAACCAGGCTAAGAAAGTGCATGAGTAAGGAAGTAAGTCTCTCTCTATTCAAAGTTATGATTTCCCCCTCCGTTGAATATTGTTCATTTTACTCAGGCAGCGCCCTGAAAACTGAGCTGGACAAACTGCAACGCATGCAAAATCAAGCATTAAGGACCTGCCTGCAGGCCAGAGTAAGAGAGATAAGCATTATTGCCCTGCACAAGCAATGTGGGGTGGAAACTATGTATGCTCGGCGCCAGAAGCAACTTCTGTGTATTATGTGGAAGAAAGCTAAACGTGGCGATGCCTTAATACAGCGTAATGTGAGGACAAGGGGTGACTTGAAGGTCAGGTTCGCCAAGCGCCGCGCAAAATCAGCCTTTTATGAGAGATCCCCGTACTATAGAGCCGTTACCCAATGGGACAAATTGGACCACACCACCCAGAAACTAACCACCTATAATAAATTTAAAACTGCTATTAACAAACTAAACCTAACCAATCGCTGACAGCGCACACGCAATGACCCTCAGGTCGCCTCACGCCGCTTAATTAATATGTACTATCTAATATGTACGATCTAATATACTTCTTTGTATAACTTTGCAAATTGTATAACATGACTATACCGCCGCTTATTTGCTAACTGCCTGATATATACTATCTACTCGCGGTTCCACTGCACTATGTCTTGCATGCTATATACTATTACTCTGTACTTATGTTTCATATTCATACTTATACAATGCATAACCCTACTCGGCGCCATTAGTACCACATCAGAGCAAGGAATGAAATCTATGTGGTGCGCGGAAGACCGTCCCCTAGGGACGAATGTGCATCAATAAATTTAATAATAATAATAATTTGCTGGGTATATATATACTATGTAAAAGGTTAGACCCAGGATTGTACCCTTCAAGACCCATTATAACTACTATACACAACAACCCTACTGACTGTCCTTAGACGTAGATCTACAATGAGGAACGGCCGGAAAGCAACTGGAATAAAACCACTGAAATTCACTTTGGTTTACGTCACTGATAACAGGGATAACAATGAAAGTTCTTGTTTTCTCCATTTTCTAGAAATATAACTATCATGTGTAAGTAACGATTCACCCAATATTTCATATTCTATGTACTAGCCTACTACTGAATTATATACAGGGCAGAGCATATTTTATTCTTATTTTAGGTTCACACAATATTGTTATGATGATTTTTTAGCATGGCAAGGGAAACCCCACAGGAGAATATTCATTATATGGCTGTATCTCACGAACTTGGGCCAATGTTTTTGTCTATGACTGGGTGCAATCTATGACTGAGTGAATCTATGACCGGGTGCAATCTATGACTGGCTTGAAAGAAAACGGTTTGTTTAGATAGTAGATAGAAATTGAAATAAAATGAGTGATATAAAGTTTTAAAACACCCATTAACATTTTCCACCATTTATGTCTTCATCTGCCCTAAATAAACCGTTTTTTTCCAAGCCGGTCATAGATTGCACCCAGTCATAGATTGCACCCAGTCATTGACGAGTACATTGGCCCAAGTTCGTGAGACACAGCCATATATGATGACGTCTGTGATATTCTTATTGAACTGCTATCTGATATCACAGAATCTGAAGTTAAAAAGCATTATTTCATAGGCAAAGAATAGGTTCTCGGTGGCTATATCCCACTTTTTGTTGATGTTGAAGACATATATTACCCAGAATACATGAATTTAATGATGGAAAAAATAAGCTTCCTGCCAAACTAGTATCAGGTTTTTATCGCATTTTATACATCTAAAATATCAAATAACTCAGAAATGAGAAATAACCCAGGAATTCATTATGATTTAAGAATTTAGCACCCTTGAATTGACCAAGATCAGTTGGTTTTCTTTCCAGTTGCTCTCTGAAAGTGTAGAAATGGTCCTTAGTGTTATAAGTGTTTATTGTAGTTATAATAGATATTGAAGGACATAATATTGGTTCTAACCTTTTTCATAGTATTATTAGTATGATATAGTTGGAGCGCCAAGTCTGATGGCCGAAAGCATATTGCCAGAAGAAGAGTTTTCCAACAAAACAAGAATGATTTGCCTCAGTACAATCAGAAATAGGAGAAAATGTTGTATAGGAAACAATAAACATGTTTTCTCACAATTTGGAAATAGATTAGAATACACATTTGAATGATCAAACCTATCAACCTTAGACTCCATTTCTGTTGCTTTAAAATTGCATGGAGTATGGATACATGCTTATTGTAGGTATATGACCTGAAAGAACACCATGTCCCTATATCAAACAAGTTTGACCTTTCCAAGCCTGATGCATGACTTAAACCTAATGATTATCAGATTATCTGTCTGCTTGAAACCTTTCTATAGCTGCGTAGAAATGGTATAGTTTACATCAACCTATGGAGTCTCCAAGAAATATGCCTGATGCCCTGTTATTGTTACTAATTCCATGCCAAATTCTGCATTCCCTATAGTATGCTAAAGGCAATACCAAACTTCACACCACTCCATGCCCTGTGAACTTGAGGGTTATATTAGGAGTCCCTTAGTTGTGTACTATCCAGGTGAATCTCTGTCCATAGATTTGTTTTTGAATTGTAGTACCAGTGTGAGATCTCTCCTATTTGCTTTATACTGTGTGGATACCCTAGTTACACCATTACAGACGAGCAACCACCCTGACACTATAGGACTCTTTCACAGACACATGATAGATGTGTCGCCCTAAGTGCTACACTTTGTAGAAGATCAATTCTGTCTTTGTGGGAGCGAAACCTGGGTTCAGAGTTCCATCCCAGCACAGAGGATGAAGCTGATCGTCAGTATGGTGCCTTTGCTGCTGTCCCTGTTCTATGTCCTGCTCAATCAAGGTAAGAAACAATCTAAATAAGGGTGAGTCAGAGGATTTCGGATACAAAATGTCTGTTTTATGGTATTAAGCTAGTATGGTTTGGTGAGGATAAGGGGGTACCAGGCAATGCTAACACAAGAGTTCGTGGCCAGCCAGCATTACCCATTAATATTTTGCTAATTTAGTTTTTCTCTCATGAAACAGCTATACACTAAAGGTATTGCTTTTTATTTATGTAACATAACCATGGTTGGTACCATTGGTAAGATGGACGGTAAGGAAATCCAGACTTGTCAATACAGTTTAAAGTTATGCCAATATGCATTTAATTGAGGGAGCTGACAGTTTTGTCTGAATTTCCCCTTTGTACTACAGGTGCAGTAGTGGCGGAGTGTCCTGTAGCCTGCGCGACAGACTACAACCCTGTGTGCGGCACAGATGGCAAGACCTACCCCAACCTCTGTAACCTCAATGTCAAACAATGTCAAAGGTACTGCACTTACCTTTATATTAGCATTTAAGGGCTCATATGAGGGGCGGTTCGTGAATTACCATACACAAATATGGACCAATTTCCACACTTTTGTCACACTTTTCCCATCATTCTAAGCCACACTATGACCAAGATCCTCCCCCCATTCCCTCCAGTGTGACATAATTTATTGACGGGCCCTTATTCATTATACATTTCAGTCTTTTGGTTATACAGAAACTTTCTGAAAAATTGTTTCATGAAGTCTCACTGGGCCTACAGGTACCATTTATATAGAGTTCCACTAGAAGTGACCCCAGATTTCCCGGTTTATTTTATGTTTGTTTTGTCCTTATCCCAATATTTAGTGACTCATCATTGGCTAAGCTGTTTGATGGTGAGTGTGAATGTCGTCAGGATGTGGCCTGTACACAGGAGTACGACCCATACTGTGGTACTGATACCAAAACCTATGGAAACCGCTGCAACTTCGCTCTGGCAAAGCTGTGCAAGTGAGTAAAGATACATTCTAACCCTAGGTAGTTTAGTGGGTAAAGTGATACCTTGCGTTCAATCACTATCTACTTACCAGTAGTCTCTCTTAATCACTTGAGATATATAGTCTCCAATATGATAACTATGGCCGTTCATGTGGGACATCTTATTTCTTTCAGGTCTCTACCTTTGAGGAATTGACCAATATATCCTACTCTAATTATTTAGAGGAGATTATATGCAACAAGACTAAACAACATAAACATGTAGTCATAGACAAAAACATGAATGATTAAGGAGGAGAAAAATCGAAATATGGAATATTGTGGGCTTTTCTTTTTGCATTTTGCAAAGATAAAAATCGACCATCAATTTAAAACCAAAACCTTGGTCATGTGAATATAGGACCATTATTTTACAACCAAAATATCAGGGGATCAGTTGTAATTAATTCAAATATCTAACAAAAATACTTTCTCGCATGGCTTTGGATTCGCGTCCACTGCAATTATCCAAAGATGTCTCTGTTTAATTGATGTTTGTTTTCTTATCTGCCCCCCCCCCAATATGTAGCTCCTCATTGAGTTTGCTGTTCATTGGTGAGTGTGCATGTCGTGAGGATGTGGCCTGCACCACAGAGTATGAACCACACTGTGGTACAGACGGCACCACCTATGGAAACAAATGCACCTTTGCTGTGGCCAAGCTGTGCAGGTGAATACAATTTCCATCCTTTTAAAGGCAGAATGGTAGTTAAAGGGTACAACCCAGTATTCAATTTTGGTTTCTCTGTAGATCATTTGAGATTACATGTATATTAGTTTCCTATTATGATAATTTAACATCGGGAAAACTAGAATCTAACGCAGGTTATCTGCTTCAGAAATAAATATTTTAACTATGATTATGAATACCATAATTTCCCAATTATCCAAAATTCAATTAGTATCAAACCCCCATCCACCTTATATATAGGCCTGAGTATCTGGCCGTGTCACACCAAATAGATACAAGTTGAAAAAAGGTGCAATTTATGACTGGGTGCAATCTATGACTGAGTGCAATCTATGACCGGCAAGCATGAATTTGAAAAGTTATTATAAAAGAATTACAATTGAATTACTATCATGAGTCTTAATACATCAATTGACTTTTTCTGGCCACTCATAGCTACATGTACATCTGCCCTAAAAATCATGTTTTCTTTCATGATATAGATTAGCCTACACCCAGGCATAGAGTGCACCCAGTCACTGACTTTTAACTTATATTAATTTGGTAAAACATGCCCCCTCTCGGTTCCACTCTGACTGTTGCTGTAGGGCTAACTAACATATGCGCCTGATTTGCTTGCAGCACCACTGGCCTTCAGCTGGCTAAACTTGGCAAGTGCGGCAATACTACTGGTACTGGGAGAAATGCTGGCAGAAAACCCTCCTCATTTAATATCAACGTTGACAATGCTGCTGGTAGGTCAAGCATGTATAAGAATAAATATATACTCTTTATTAATCAGTTCACAAGTACATCTCCTGGAGATATTTGTAATCCAGTGTAAAGGTGTCTGCATAACCAAGCCACGACACCTCTGTATATGTTCATTTTGTTTCAAATGAAGCCTGTGATGTTGTCAATGTTCATTTTAACTGTTGATTGTTCTTGCAGGTACAGCTCAGCCCCTAGTGGCCATCCTGGTAGCAGCTATAATGGCAACTCTAACCATCACCCACTAAGTACGAGGACCATGCCTGCACCAAGTCAACACAACTACATCTGCTGAAGGACTTTGTTCTAAGTTCCTTTGTTTGCTGAGGTATAATACTGATGAACCATGCTGTCAGAATACTCTGAACATCAATGTCCTATACAAGTTGATTGTGTATAGATGCAGTCAGTAACTCACCAGTGCTGATTGTTGAGCTCTGCTTAGAATACTAGACTTCTTTTTTCGAAAGAAAAAGAGTAGCAACGATTTAAAAGATTACAATTAGATACGCTTTTTATATGTTTTATTTACGGCTATCTTGGCTATAATGACTCTGATTGATGTTAAAACATCTTTGATATAATGAATATTTACAAAATTTTGTATGTAAAAGGGAGAGTATATTTCGATAATTTCGCAAAGACTTAGTATTCATGTAGTAGGCATGACATAACACATTTGTAGATATCACATGAATGTTGTAACAGTCATTAAATATCTATATTCTCAGAAGTTACATTGATGAGGTAAGATGTGATGAGGGGGTGATTTATGTATAGATTTTTGGGGAGCACTTTCAAGTACAAAAAAAAACAGTAAACGTAAAGTTTCGGCATAGTAATTTCAAAACCAGAAACGTATATACTGATGACAGACCTGCCGAGGATTTTGAAGAACTGGCAGTAATTCTCATGGGAAAATTGTTGCAATACATACTCTTAACGCCTGCTTTTACATCCCCAATGCACTAAATGGAAGCTGAGTTCCATGATTACAGATGGTGCTACTGAGCTGTTGCTGGTTCATGTGAATCATGTGTTGCATTCCATAGATCGACCAATGCAGGCAATAGCTAGAGAGTTTACCAGTACACTCTAACAAGGGGCCTGATTATAGGTATATAGAAATTGGAAAATCTATACATCTGAGATAGCATGGTAGCTTTATTGCATTCATCCAGCACATTTATAGTGGGCATGCTGCCGACACTATCTACACAGATAATCTAAAACCCCGGCCCTTAGACTGTAGTGGCTATCTCAGGTTGATCATAGGGATATTGCATGGTCAGGCACGAATAAGTGCTGAGAAGCATAATTTAATGCCTCGTAGCAATATGCAATTACACTCCATGAGCAAAAGGTACTCTGGGATTATTACAAGGAAGCTCTGACAGCAGTCTTTTACAGTGTCTCATCATAAATCAAAATTACAGTGATACACCGTCAAATTTAACATTGATTCTCCATAATTTCAACAGAATATTTTACAGCGTATAGTGACTGAGAGATTGGTCGTTTAGAGAGCCAAAGAATATCAGTGTGGTGGGCAAAGATTCAACAAACCAGAAATCGCCTGACTCACTCTCTACTGCTTCACGTTCATGTACTACTATTTGTAATCCTACACCGGTATACAATCCTTTATATGTAAGAGTAACAGTGACAGACTTGAGATAACTACCTACAAATTTGTAATGGCAGAAACATCCCATCCCCACCGTTGCATTATTACAAACAGGGGGTGTGGTCGATGTTTTGGCAATAGCCTGAGTTGGAGCTCAAGTATTGGCACCCAGCTACCCTGGGCGACCCAGAGCACCCTACCCTTAAGGTTTATATGCCCCACATGAGTTAGCCCCATGTGAGTTGCTCCTGCAGTGCGTGCAGGCGTACAATGGTGCACCCCCGCAGCTGTCAGAGTCACCTAATTAGGCTAATGGCAGGAGCTGACATGGTTGTAAATACCTCACCACTCTAAACTGTCTGACAGGATTTCAGCAATCTGCACATGAGACTAACATTGTTACACATGGCCTTACTACTTCTCAGTCTAGTTTTCCTTTATAGATAATGTTAGCTTTATAATAACAGTGAAAATCCTTCCCAACACCAAAGGCCACCCAAAGATTAACTTCAAGAAAATGATGTTTGATCATGAGAAACTACCCTTCAATGATCACAATGATATTTTTGCCAGTAGTGCGTATAACCCCAGTCTTGTATTTAGTGGAATAAGCCTCTTTCTGCTGTGGCCCAACTATATCATCTACATGACCAATAAGATACTCAATGAACTCCTCTCTGTTTATTTAATCGCTCAGGAAATCCTTCCACTGACAGAGTATTTGATTTCAGTGGTCGATGTCTTTGCTGTTGAAATAATATACTCATCCGCACAACTCCGCGTATACAGAGTATGAGGAGCCCTGGAAGGTGTTTCACAAGGAATATGATATATGGATTGATCCATTCTGCATACAAGTGGTCTAAATAGATACAGAATAGAATGACTCCTAGGAAAACTGCAAGTGTTTCAAGAGGATTGATATATTATGTGGTATAGAATAAAGTTATGAGTGGTTAATGCACCACATGATAGAATGATCATTTTGAAACACTTGCACTTTTCTTCCTACAATCGTGATGAGGATATTGACCATGAGTTTACCTCTTATCACAATGCAAACCTTAATAGAGGTAACAAAAAGCCCAAAATGACACAAGACTATATAATATGTCCTCTGTATGTGGGCCAAGAAGAAATGAAAAAATATTCATTTCTGAAGAAACATAAACAAGAATAGGAGATAGTATGAGGTCCCAGTGTTTGGGGCTTTATAAAAACTTAACTTGTACTTATAACTGGCTTTCCAGTGTTTATGATTCGATTCTGCTGTTCATATACCAATTTGATCTGAATAGAAGAATGGAAAATTTTGTGATTTGCTGACCACCTACGTTTGCAGATTGTGATCTGCGATAGTTGTACTGGTCAAGGGCAAATATTAGGGCCATCAATAACTCCATGGACTCTAGGATTAATTCTGTGCTATTTCTGTCTGTCCCTTAGAAACAAGTGCATTAAAACTATTTGAAAAGTGGATAACACCAATAAAATCCTATTTTAAGAAAAAAGGGGATTCAGTATTTTTGGAATTGTGTGCTACTAGGCTAATGAATATGATAAAATTCACACATTCTCTTTTTACATGGGAAAAATGGCACTTTTATCCGGAAGAATGACGGTTGCACTTTCCTCTTCAGGAAGGTACGCAGCTACAGAGTCCTATGGAGTTTATAGACATGGTATAAAGGTTGGCATCTAAGCAATGATTGGACTCTTTAATTCTTTAATAAGTGGCATTTACTGAGATTAAAGCTGCTTAAAGAGATTTTAAACAAGAAAAGCTTTGCTTAAATGCCACTGTTCATGCAGTGGTTTCTGGGGACTGTGACATCATCCGTTGTAATTTCTAAGGGTTAATCCTTTAAGAGTGGGGCCTGAGACTCTCACACAACGCCCAGGACATCAGCAGGCACTGGCTGGCATTAGGGTCTGTATTGATTTTATTCTAAAACCTTCATATTCAGTCAAAATGGATCTATCTGTGGCAGTTTTCCATGATTTTCCAATTTACAATTCCTAAAAACATATCATATTTTTGAAATAGCAATATGCTCTTTCTGAAATATGTCAAATTTTCAAAACTGTGTATACGACAAACTGGTTGATATGTACATTCCATATCAAAGGCTTTTTCTTTATTTCAATTATGCAATCATGTGTATTTTATCCACTTAAAAACATACTTATTATGTATCTACATACACCAACTTTCAAGAGGTCTCTATGTGGTTTCTTGCCTGAATTGGAAAGATATAGAAATGTTTTGTTTAACATAGTTACATATACAGGCATTGGACTAGGCCAGACCTTTCAGCCACACTACTAATTTAGTTGTTTACAGTAGCAGTACACATGAAAGCCACCAGCCTGGCAGACACTATAACACTGGATACTTCACAGACACAGGATAGACACGCCGCTCGAGGTACTACACTCTGTTCAAATTAGATCAATACAGTCTGTGCCGGAGTGGACCGTGGGTCTGTAGCTTCATTCCACCAGAGAAGATGAGGATAACACTGAGTATGTGGCCTGATGTGTGTCCTTTGCTGTTATCCCTGTTCTATGGACTGCTGCAGCAAGGTAAGCAATAATCTAAATAGTGACAAGTTCCTCTTACACAATATTCCTAGTGTGGGTTATACGGTTAAAGTATTGTAAGCCAAAGCAAAGGAGAATTGGCTTCAATCAACCAGGAAATGCCAATCTCAGAGGTCATGAATTTATTAACAGTTTCAATAAGACTATGCAGGGCTACTCATGCTACACCCATTGATGCTTAACACAATCTGGCACTGAAACTGTTGCTGTATTTCCTTTTGCCAAGGCCCATAATTCAAACTATAAAATCTTTTATTCACAGTTTAAACCTTAATTTTACTTTGATTCTTAGGAAATGTTCTGGTCCCTTATCTTTAGACCACTTTTCAGTGATCTCCTGGCTAAAGTAGGTCAAGCAAGCATTAATTCGAAATTAAGGAGACACTTTTGACCAATTTTAAACCAACTGGGTCATGAAAAGTCGGGTGAGTGCAGTGATTTTGCCCTGTCCACTGAAGCATACTGTTTCTATGTTAGTTTCTATGTTATTCTGGATAAGACATTTTTCATCAATTAAACTAACAGTTCATTGCTCATGCAAGACCCTTAATTTGGTAGGTATGCAATAGTTGTACGTAGGGCACATTATGAGGACAATACACATTTGGTATATTTTGGCTCGATATTTCTTTATGATAGTCAAGGCACCTGACATGTTTGTCTGAATTTGGCTTTTGTACTATAGATGCAGTGGAAGCGGCTTGTCCTACAGTATGCACGTTAAACTACAGCCCTGTATGTGGCACAGACGGCAAGATCTACTCCAACCTGTGTACCCTCAATCGTGAAAAATGCAAAAGGTACTGTATTTTTTCTCTTTGTATTTTTCTGTTATCTGTATTTCAAGGGCTAATGTTATCATAAACTGTGAATAACCATTTAGCTTTAAGGCTATTTGGAAAGGTTTCTTATATAGCATATTAGCCACACCACCAACTTTGACAAATCCTATAAGCCTCAGAGAAGGTCTGAAAATTGTTAATTTGGTACTGTGATATACTCATAAAAACCCACATAATATATAAGTTGCAGCCCGACATTGGGGCGATCCTATAAGCCGCACTGGCGATCACACTTGCGCACTAGCTGCAGCCTATATGCGAGGATTTATGGTATACAATTTTCAAATAAATTATAATTGTCCCCAGATGGCCCCTCTTCACTTATATAATTAATGTTTGTCTTCCCCCCCCCCCCATATCTAGCGACTCATCATTGAGCAAGCTATTTGATGGGGAGTGTGAGTGTCGTCAGGATGTGACCTGCACTGAGGAGTTTCAGGCTCACTGTGGTACAGACGGCAAAACTTACAGCAACAGCTGCTACTTTGCTGTGGCCAAGCTGTGCAGGTCAGTAGACTTTCTTATCCTTCAAGGGACTCGCTACTTGTCACAGGATTACTGATGTTCTATTGACTTTTGCATATAACTCAGGATTATGTTAGTTTGATTCATTATCTAATAGAAAATCAAAAGAAATTGCCATGTCACAGTACTAACTTTCATGATGCGGCCATTTGAGCAAAGGAGTACCTTAACTATAGAAATGAATAGGAAAACAGCATTTTCACATTATCTGTCATGGATAATCCCCTTCTTCTATTGATATTGCAACCAAATCTTAGAAATGTATAATGGACATCTATATAAACATTTTAGGACCAATAAAGCAAGGGGTCACAATGAAATGAGAAAGGCATGAATTTTGGAAAAATATTTCTTTTGCCTTAACTATAGGATCCTATGGGTGTCCTAGCAGTGAATGTATGTGAACAATGGAGGTATACTGTCAAAATAGCAAATACAAATAGTTGATATAGGGAAGGTGGTCTATGTAGGAATGTGAATACAGCTTAAAGAATACTTTTCATGAGCTTCGATTTTTGCCGCCAAGTGGCTTCTGTGTAGGAACCAGCAATTCCCTTTAAATGGCAGTGTAGTGTGTTAATGCACTTGTCGTCATCATGACTGTGTGAATACAGCACCTGTAATTGACACCTAGTGTGAGCACAATGCACCAATACAGTGCTTGTAAGCTGTCTGTGGCACTGCATTGGTGCATGATAATGACAAATGAACGTGAACCGTAAGTCATCATCTGGTCATTAAACTTCTGTGGGTGCAGGTTTTACTGTTTCTATGCTTGGTTAGTACTTGGCTTCATACCAGAGATCAGGAATCATAGTGCATGCTAGGAATCCGCCCAGGTCCCTTGATACCTCCACAGGGCCTGGTGGTAGTGGGGTATATGTACCTGGGGCCCATTTCTCAATGGGAAACGATCGCATCATAAGCAAAACATTACTATCCGGTAAAATCGTACAGAGCAAATTGTCCAAGGCATGGCTTTGGTCCAGAGCTTTCGTCCAGAGCTAGCTTTCATCAAGAGCTTTCGTCCAGAGAGAGGGGGGAGGCAGGCAGGTGGGCAGGTAGGCAGGGAGGCATGCAGGGAGGGAGGCAGGGATGCAGGGAGGCAGGGAGGAATGATTATTTGATAGCCATTTATACCTGGACGATTCAGCTATATGTAAGGGGCTGCATGAATCGTTCACTGCTATATGTACGGGTTGCATGAATCTTTCACTGCTTTATTTAAGCAATATTAAGCAAAATGAATTGTTCAAATTTGAGAAATGGGCCCCAGAGTATAGTCTGGATTTGATGTTAAATAGTGTTTCATGTTGGAAGGAAGCAGGAAATGTTTAGCTTGTACGGTAACCCAACGAGCCAGAGCCCAGTGAGATTGTGTCACCAAACACCAGCGTATAACGTCCTCAGACTTTCAAAATAAAAAAGAGAAATAATTCTCACCAAAGAGGACTTTGTGGACTGCATTATTTATACCATTTTATTTCATGGTGAATACGGACTGCCAAGGTTAAAGCAATGGAAGGGCATTTCCCCAGGGGAGCATGAAATAACCCTAGGTCATATTTCACGCTGTGGCCGTATTGCACGCTCCCAATGATCACGTTACCCCCAGATAGGTTAAATTATTTATTTTTTTCATGTAAATATGGGTGGATTTCTTTTTCTTTGAAATACCCTGAAATCAATGCAGAGCGTCACTCAAAAGTGACCTCGTCTGTGGTTATTGCACTCATGGGGGGTGGGCCGTTCTGCCAGAGGCCAGCGTGCAGAACAGCCCAGCCTCGAGCTCTCCAGGCCCATTACAGCCGTCAGGCTGTAACGGGCCTGGACAAGTTTGTATCTAATGAAGACTATGTCCTACTTAGAAAATGATCCGGGATCCTGGATCATTTCTTAATGAGATAGGTAGCTCACTGATTGGTTAGCTATGGTCACATGATCATGACTGAGGTTGTGTATGGCCTCATGGGTTCGAATCCCACCTTGGGGAAAACGTAGGTTCGTTTTTTTACATTATCTATTTAGCCCATTTGAAGCATAAATCCATTTTAATTGACATAGTTATATAAGCTATTAGATATGTGACTAAGTACATTATCTCAATTTAGGTGCAATATGCAGATATCAACAGTACAATAATTGAGCAAGAGTGGGGTTCGAAACCACACTCCCATGGTTGCTGATACTAGTGGGCATGTACAGTATAGCAGGGTATGTGGGCCAGTGTAGGTACATCTGTCTAGTTACTCTCCCAGACTGTAAACGTACAGTCAGGGCCCGAGACTGAGAACAGCCCGGCCCCCACTCATGCGATTACCACCCAGCAAATCTTGGTCACACTTTGCCAGCCTGCCAAATTTCCAGTATTTTGGCTTATGCGTTGCCGAATTTAGTCATGCCAAAACCTCATCAAAGTTGCCGAATTCGGTCATGGCCAAACTTCACCAAAGTTGCCGAATTTGGTCATAACCAAGCCTCACCTAAGTTGGCCAAAGATCACAGTTAAGATTATGAACTAACAAACAGCCCCTGGCCATTACATGAGTCAGTGGTGATGGGGTATTGAAATGTTTCCAAATTTGCCAAATTTAGGCAGGACCAAACCTGGCCCTTTATTCAACGTTATTTAACATTTTTATAGGGCTATCGTTTACAACGCAAATTTAGGAACAAAAGTAGTTATGACCAAATTCGGCAACTTTGGTCAGTTTTAACCTTGCTCTTTAACTACGATTTCTGTGATTAGCTCTAACAATAATTTGTGACCCATCTAGGGAAAAGACCCCTTCAGGCGGGATTTTTAGCTCTGGTTTTGGCCACCAGGAGGCACCATAGTTGCAAAAGAGTGTAAAATACATGAAAAAAAAGTTCTAAAACTATCTTTTATGTAGAATGCAATGATCCTCATGAAATAATTCCATCTTTGACGCAAACATTCTATATTTGGAATGCAAAAAGAATGTTTTTGTGAAGAATTAGCATATATAATACTTTCTGGTTGCCGTGGAAACCATCCCAAAAGCCTAAATTCGAGGTAATAATCCCTATTTCTTGAAAAGTCCCATCGGTTACCCAAAACTGAAAACAGAACAAAAAAAATCCTATTAGAACCAAATTTAGACTAATAAATCCAATTTTATTTGGTTATTTTTAAATAAGACGGATTTTTGATAATTATCATCATTTACTATGGGATACAATGCAATTAGAGCTCATTTACCATTTTGAATAAGTGATGTGTACTTATCTTTGAAAAGCAATTCCCACAAAACTACCAGGGTGTTTTTACGAGGGTTTTTTTCCTGACTATTGGTTGTTACCATTTAAGGTTGCCCGAGGGTTAACCATGATTAAAATGGCCAGCGTGGGAAAATCGAACCTACCTGTGTCAGAAGGAATGTAGTGTTGGGACACCACAGTGCCTCGTCCTCCAAACCTTACCAGGGTGTTTTTAGCTCATGATATCTCATTTTAAAGATTATGACACCAATTTTAATTACTATTTTCCCCCCTGCAGGGGTCTTTTCCCTCACCTGGTCACAGATGTCATATGAAATACATCTCGTTCAAACCTGCTTCAGCAGTCAATGTAACTTTTCACCACTATTTGCCTAAAATTCAACTAATAATTACTGATTTATTTGCAGCCCTGGCCTTGAGCTCGATAACCTTGGCATATGCGGAAGTACTGCTGGTATGTCCATGGCTACACTCCTTACAGCAATATTCTATAATATAAACATTCTACAGAAATTGTTAACCACGATCAGATTAACATGGCCGTATATGTCCAACTTGCGTATAAGCCCGCACCCCGACTTTGGGCCGATCCTATGACACTGAAAACCCCAGGGTCGTCATTTTGACAATACCAAAATTGACAACTTTAGGTGGTCAAGGTGACGACCTGAGGTCGTCATTGTGACGACCTAAGGTAGTCATATCTGATCCATATAGACCAAAGTTGTCATAATGACGACCTTAGTTAGTCACATGGATTGGGTAGTCAGAATGACTACCTTAAGGTTGTAGTTTTAGGTATTGTGAATTTGAAGACCTAAAGTCATCAGTAATGACAACTATCAACACTATTGGGTAGTCATTGTGACAACCTAGGGTATATCTGGGTGTTGGACATGGCACATCCCCTGTCACGTGCTGCCACCCAGGGGAAATGGATTGAAGTAAATTTTCTGTCATGAGATATAAACTGGTGACAGGGAGCAGAGTAGTCTCTATACCTTCAAGGCCATCATTCACACCCATACACAACTTATTTATAACAAGTAAAGCTACTTAGTTTAATTAAGAGTAAACCAAATATGTGAAAGGGATGCCTCTCATTAGGAGGTGAACTAATTAGAGACTATATTCATACACCATTCTCCAGAGCACTTTCCATTAGTCATTATGACAACCTAGGTCGTCATAATAACTGGGAACCTTCCTCTGGGTTTTCAGTGAAGCTGCACTGGCCATCTGACTGGCACGACTCTAGTATCGTACTATAATAGCAAAACCTTTCGTATTCCGCACTAGCGAGATGCAGTGATTCTCCCTTGTGAGACCTGTAGCTGAAGCTGGTTCCTAGCCTGTCTAAAATAGACAGTTTTAGGGGTCATGCATTTTTGAATCATTGATAGTTACATATCCCTAATGTCAACCGTCCAGATTGGGGGAATGGTTAGGACACAGGCCAATCAATCCAGGGGTCATAAGTTCAAATCCATGCCAAGACTACATGTCTTTTTCCTAGTTGGTTAAAAATAAAACAATTTGATTACACTATGACTATTTTTCTTGTGTAAAGGATCTTTACAATCGAGTTGTATACTATCAGGATTTTTGACCTACCAAAATATATTTAAATCTGTGTGTAGACAAAATAGCATTGACATGGGTTTGAACTCATGACCCATGACGTACTAGGTCAGAGTCCTAACCACTCCCCCAATATGAACAGATGACATAAGGACCCACAATAGAGGCATAATTATAAATGAAAATTGTATGGCCCCTGAAACTCCGAATTTTGGACATGACAGGAACCAGCTTCAGCTAACCATCTGGCTGCTATAGTTAGCAGAGGAAAGAGTACTGGTACCAGACAAAATGTCGCTGTACAGTGATCATCTTGCTAATGCGGAATAGGCCGCACTCAGTCTAGGCTTATCACATGAGCCGCACTGATGATCTGAATTGCATACTAGCCGCGGCTTCTATGTGAGAATTTACCGTAGCATTGATATGGTATGACCCTTGTGGTATGTATTGATAATGATACTGCATGGCCACTTTTTGATTATAGCTGCTATAGTTAGCAGAGGAAAGAGTACTGGTACCAGACAAAATGTCGCTGTACAGTGATCATCTTGCTAATGCGGAATAGGCCGCACTCAGTCTAGGCTTATCACATGAGCCGCACTGATGATCTGAATTGCATACTAGCCGCGGCTTCTATGTGAGAATTTACCGTAGCATTGATATGGTATGACCCTTGTGGTATGTATTGATAATGATACTGCATGGCCACTTTTTGTTTGTCTCTCTGCTCATGAGAGGAAAAAAAACATTTGGTCTCAAATGCACAAAGTTGTATGTCAAAGTTGGTTGATTTGTATGTCCATTACATTTACGCCGTGTGGCTTTTGTCAAGTTTTACACACACGCAAAGAGATTTGTTACCATATTTCAGTACAATTCTTTACATTTGTCTTTACTGTAAATAGTTAGTGTAGGTACACAGTAAAATCTACTGTAGATCTACAGTAGAATCTACTGCAGATTTACAGTAGATTCTACTGTTTATCTACAATGAACTGTACACCTACAGTATATTATATATAATCTACTGTACACCTACAAAAATGACAACCAACTTTTTACAGTGTTGTACCTAATTATAACATTAGAAGTGTATGTATTGGTGAAAGACCACCTGCATTACACAGCTATAAACAGATAAAACTTTTTCATAAGGCTACTCAAGAAAAAGTGATTTCTCATCACGAAGCACTGTAAAATATGACGAAGGAGTAAGTTTTTTTTGTGGAGTTTTTACTCAGGGGTTAATAATTACGTATAATTATAGGAAAATGTATGCTTTCTAGTAGTTTAGATTGTATCAATCTTCAAAAGTTGGGAGTCCACTGCATTACCGATATTATACGATTTCATTTGATACCAAATATGGCAATTTTTGTCAGTTTTTCTTGAGTGGCCTAAGGAGATTTCTCTCAAAAGAAAAATGTGATCTAAAGCAAATACATTCTGTTGTCAATGTCTCCTCTAGGTACAGTGCAGCCAGTAGCAGCGATCCTTGTAGCAGCTATACTCACAGTTCTAACAGTCACCTCCTGAATAGACGGCACCATTTCGACACCACTATATCTGCTGGAAGACTTTGTTCTACAAGGTCCATTGTTCTAACACTGCCCAGCCAGCAGGAGGGACTGTAAATGGTTTCTTGTTCACCATTTTAACAGAAATTCCCACCAAAATGGCTGTTCGCTGGTAGTTGCCGTAAAATCCAAAACACCAGCAACCAGCTCACTGCTGGTTTCAGTCGTGCCATGATTAATCACCAGCAACCAGCTCTGCGGCCGATCAGAAAATTCAGCACATTTTCTCTGTACCGTGAAACAGCCGGGGCTAGGCTAATTTCTCTAATCACAGTAAACAGTAAAAGTTCACAAAATGACAATGATACTCTGCTGTTGAACGAATCCTTCAATCACAACGTGAAGGTATGCCTCATGCACAAGTTGACCAACTTTGGAAGCACAGGACGCCATATAACTTGCAAAATTCCTTGGGTTTAGCACTGGCATCCGTACCTGACAGAACCTTGAAAGCAATGGACGAGGACTGAGTAGGCCTGACATACACTGGGATTGGTGCATGTGCACAACATATGTTACCTGGTCGCTCCCGCCACTTTCCTGTGAAATAAACTAAATTACTGAGCCAACTCTAGCCACATAAACCTTGTCATCATGATGTATGAATGCAGCTCTGGTGAGTAACAGTGTGTGCTGTGTAGCCAGTGCTGAGCGCTGCTTAGAATGCTATTGTTCTTTCTAGTAAAATAAATAAGTGGAAACAATCTTAAAATTATGTACACCTAAATAGGTTGCAATTGGGCACTGCGGATTCTGTCTTTGCTATATGAGGGCTCAGTTCCTTTGGGATCTGATCTGGAATATGCAGACACAATTCTATCTGTAGATTGTGCAAATGTTTCACATACTTGTGTTATTGCGATTTACTGTACATGTATCAACATAGAAACATATTACATCTACCTTTAAGCTATTGCTGTGACTGGGAGGGAATTGTAGGGAGAATGCAAATGAACCAGGGAAGCATAAACACAGCAATGTATGTCAGTCCGAGGGTCACGTGATAAAAAAAAACTCCTTGGGGTTGTAGACTATGCCTTGAGGTGAAGCTGAAGAGGTTATGTACCATATTCTACAGCTCCAAGGAGAGGTTTTCTCTCTTATGCTCCACTCACTATCAATAGTAGAATCATCTCTTTATACGTATCAAATGGTATGCTAAATCTGTCATTGAAAAAATGGAGTTGGACCCCATGCACCCCAACCATGTGAACACCTAAAACAGCCTACAACTTGGCAAGCTGACTGATGGCTCAATCGATAGTACAGAGGGTCATGTATACATAGTTGCAGAGTCTTGGGTTCTAATATCATATAAGCCAACGTTTTATTAATTATGATACTAATATTATTGATATCATGGAATTTATGCTAAACTATTATTTATCAGTTGTTTTGGTTAAGGTACGATAGAAAGTATTAAGAAATACAGCTCCATATAAGATACTATTTCCAATACAGTCCATATAAATAGAAAAACAGACATTATTGTAATTATGTCTTTCAATTCAGCCCCGATGAAATAATAAAGGCAGTTCAAAATATTTCCACTAGAGACCCCTGTCCTAACCTCTTTACCTAGTAACCTGAGAAGCAGAAGATCTGTTTGTGTAACTGACTGGCAGAACTCTGTGATGTAATGGTTACTCCTTGGCTCTATGGATCAGAAGGAAGTGGGTTCAAATCAGCAAAGTTCTATGACAAATTTTAGGCATTGATTTAATCAAGAATTTAATATTGGATTACTAACCAGTATATACGTAGTTCTTTTAGGCGGCTTATATGCTAGGGCAGAGTACCTCAGGTCTGATTGTTTATGAATCTACCCAGGTAACAAACTGAGGTTGTTTAAACGTTATTTTAACGCCATTTACAGAGTGAGAAAACGTTTATTTTGCATAATTCTCACAATGCTACAAAATGGGTGTTTAACATAATGCCCATCCAAATAAACACATCATATCATCATTTGTCCAACATATTTAGCCTAGATATATCTAAACATAAAATTTTGTCATTAATATTGATAAACATATCATAAAGTATCATTATTGTAGCTTCTCTTAGGCAGATACTGCTGTGCAATCATCGGTTGCTTTCCATTACATACTGAACTGCCACCTGTTAAGTTGGACTGGAGTTACAAAAAACCGTTGGATCAATGTTGAGCCAATTGGTTAAAAAAAACGTTGATTTGAGTCCACAAAAAAACGTTGAGTAATGTTAGATATAGGTTACCTGGAAAACGTTAGTTTGCAAACTGTTTTCTAACATCAAACCAACGTGTCTAAAAGAATGTTATTCACAAAAACGTTAAGGCAACATTGAATGAATGCAAATGAAAAAACGTTAGCCCAATTAACTAAAAGTGAACGTTGATCAATGTTCACTTAACGTTTCTTGTTACCTGGGTAGGTTCAAACACCAATACAAGCATGGTTTTAAATGAGAAACAGTTCCCATAAACATCCTCTTAGAGTTGTCCTAATTATAGTCATAACCTCCTCTGGACGTTATGTGCAAAATCACCGCCAAGGGCATCCGAAGCCTCTGCTCAGGCATGGCAATAACCTCCTCTCCGTGTACTCCTTGTAATAGAACCTATATTAAAAACAATAGGCCCAACACCAGTCTACTAACACCCAGGTAGAGTATAAAGAACTCAACTCACCAACAGGGGGTTAGGGGATATATCATGACGAATCCACAGCGAGTAATTTACACACGAAAAAAACTAAATGCTGTAATTGTCATGAGAATATTAAACTGCATACTTTGTCCCAATTCAACATGACCAACTTTAAAATGCAGGAGAAAATCAGCACGGACTAGCTTGTGTACTGCTTTACAGAATGGGTTTCAGTCTTTCTATAAATTTACAAAAGCACTTGTAATATCGACCATTTTGAAGTCAATGCCAAGCAGTGAATGTTGAGTTCGAAATAAAATTGTTTGATAGCAAACAGTGTGTATGGAGATGGTGTACATTTACATGGAATTATGTTTAATGTTCTGTTTAGAAGGTTTTCAAATGGACTAACGGATAAATAGTAGAAAATATCTGCTTATTTGGAGTATCTAACTGAATACAATTTATAATTGGGTGCTTTGTAATAAAACTGACAAAAGATAACTCCTATCTTGGCTATTGTGATTCTTTTGCGGTACCAAAGTGCCTTGTGAGAGGCTCGCTCGCACATATTGTAAAACCTCGAGTATAAGTACAATAATTAAGCTTAACTCACGTACAAGCTGCACCCTGGGTTTGGGCCGATCTTATTAGCCACAGAGGGAGTCTGATCATGGCAACTTTAGTACTGTAGTATACACTTAAAAACTCATGTATAAGACGCACCCAGACTTTGTCCTGATCCTATAAACCGCACTGGCGATCTGACTTGCATACTAGCCGCGGCCTATAGGCAAGGTTTTACGGTACATAAATGATTGATATTGATTATGTAATATAGCATCCATGATTTCCTCTCAGATTTAGGCATCGTTTAAACATGAATATTGCCCATTCAGAATTCACCTTGTCTCAACTACATGTTTGTCTGATTTTAGCATATGGCGCCATCTATAGGGATGTGAGACATATGTAATGGATTGTTTGCGTAGGTACCACGGATAGTTTGAAGAAACCCTTCCATGACAAACTTTTTTATACTAGTTAGGGAGGGGTAATTTCTTAACAACATGGGGGGGTTGGTGGATGTTCGCGCGAGTGGGTCGACATTTTTTGGTCCCCCCCCCCTCAGGCAGGTTGAAATTGAGCGCGGCCGACCCCTTCGAGCTATAGTAATGTACAGGCTTTTTAGCTAAAAAGGGGTGCAATTTTTTTGGTCCCCCCCTCAAGAGGGGTCCAAATTCAGATCCATTCAGTAGATTTTTATACGAATTTTCCAAAAATAAAAGTTTCAGCCATTTAGCATCTTTCATTCTCAATAGCCAATGGGCAAATTTCTGAGTGATAGAATATCCATGTTGCTGTCAATATGTAGTTGAAAAGAGATATTTTCCAATCAACTATATACGGATATTGTATGAATATCCTCAGAATATGTTTAGACAGATGTGTATTGAAATACTGGACCGCCTAACATTGCAGAGTTGCCAATTCTTTACCACCGAAAATGGCCATTCTGACATTTTGACCCCATAACCATCTTAAGGAATACATACTCAATGAATTCAGTATTACAAACAATGTATCTACATATTACATAGAGCATGAATGATTTTTCCTAGATCATTTCCTATATGTTTTTATTGAGTCATATGTGTTTAAAAATGGCAAGATCACAAATATGCACCTTTGTCACAAATGCTATACACTGTACTACAAATGATGCCATGGATTGTTAATCAGCAGTCCAACCCTCTTGTAATTTGAAACACATATTACCCAAAGCATGTCAATATCAATACCATAATAATTTGTTATGTTTGCTACACCATCCATAGGATTACTTAGTTCTCTGCACATGGTTATAAAAGCTATTTTAAACTTCAGTGTTAGGGGCGGGACAAACTTTATTTTTCAATAATAATAATATGTTTTTAACCTATTATTTTCTATGAAATGCTGAAAAAATACTAATTTTTAATCATTTTTGTTTGTGCCGGGGATCACAGTGATGCCTCATGTGTATTCTAAGCAACTGTACTGATATTGTTCATGTGCAATCTATGGTCCAATGGGACATCCAGACTGTATGACCGAGAGTCAAATCAGCTGCAGGAAAACAGGTGACAAAACCAGTAATTTCACCCAAAGTGACCTCCAGCAAACACTAATTTTCACATACATGGGAGGCACAATATACATGATAATGATAATAGGTGATACCAGCAGATTCATATCTTTCTAATGGGGGGGGGTTGTTATTTCTGTATCTTCATTTGTCCAGAGCCATATAGAGATTGGCATTTTTCTGCTGAGTGACAGCGGTTTCACAGGTGCGCAGCGCTCATGCGAGGTACCTAGTTTAAGTGCTCATTAGTGTTTGGGATGTCGTGGCTTTTGGGAGGCCTTAACAAATTTCAACCACTCTTGAGGGGTGCGTAAAAAAATCTCCTCTTGCGGGAGGCAGGCTTAAAATATTAGCCAGCGCATTATTATAGTTTACCACATACGTGGGAGCATGGACAGGAAAATCGTTCTGTGATCATCTGAAACAATGATTATAACCTTAAAGTATAGGGTGACGGGACCACTTTTAAATTATGGTATAACATGTACATGAGACACATCTACTTATAGCCCCAATATTCAGATTTAAGGGATAATTTGCTGTATGGTGATACACTAGATAGGGAATTGAGTGTGGTTGTTTGAATCTTCCTCACCTCTCCACACCTTCTGACAGCCCCTGATGCCCCCTATGGTATACTGGCTAACACATACAAGATCCATTAAACAAAAAAAGAAACTCGCTGATGCACGTATTTGCCATTCAACAGTACTGGGCTATTGTTAATGTCCTACATAAACATAGCGTTTTAGTATGCTTAAATGGGGTCCAACATTCGCCCTCTACGTTCCTACTCTGTGGGGTGAACTAGTCAGAGGTAGGCTTCCGCCCAAAGATAACGCAAGGGTAGTGAGATCCAGCTTTATTTGATGTTATGGATGTTATAGTATATATAGAGCACTTTCACAGGTTATATTATAATCACAGCCTTCCCTCCATATATGGTCGATTCCCACGAAAATGGATCACAGGGCTGAGAGAGGGCTAATTTCCAGAGTTGCAAATATCGTTTAGCTTTTTTGATAGATTATAAATACTATACATGGGAGTACACTCATAAAATTGGGAACATTAATTCTAATAAATACCATATTTATGTCCCTTCAAAGTGGGACCTACGCACGGTGATGGGACCTACGCACGGTGATGGGAGCATTGCACCCATTAAGATATAGAGATGGCTATAATAATGACTATTTCTCAGTTTATCTAACAGATATGTAATCTAACTATAACTTCCTAAAGGATTTACATATACAAATATGTTCTTTGCCTCGGAAAACTATTATATTACTGGACCTACACTGGTGATGGGACCTACGCACGGTGATGGGACCTACGCACGGTGATGGGACATATACATAGTGCTTTTATATATTACTGAGAGTTTTCCACTATATGTTAAAGTTCCAAAGTATTGGTTCTCCATTTCCCTAAGTAAATATTGAAAGATATTGATAATATTGTCTAGCATTCACCTGTTTTTTAAGGGAACTTTATGATGTACCTACGCACGGTGATGTACCTACGCACGGTGACTATTTGAATCTAATAGCTCACAGATTAATGAATATTATTCCGATTTGCATTATCTTTTTTACCCAGCATCCTTGGGATATATGTAATATGACATGTAAATATTTTTCACTAATTATCAGGGGTATGCCTATAATTTCATTTATTGTGGACCTACGCACGGTGATGCCCAACCTACCCCACTCTGCATTTAGTGTAATAGTAGAATTACTGATAGGTGTGTAGAATTTCTTTTACTCCCATCAGAAACCTTCTAATGGGCCCTACATATTGAGTGGTTAACCTGTCTCAATATAATATTTTTCCATGGATAAATCTCTATTGTCATGTACCTACGCACGGTGATGCAAAAAGCTACACCACTTTATTCATTTTGCATATCTGAGAAATTTCTTACAATGAAATATCACAGGCCACTCTAATTACCCTGAATTATTGTATCTAGGCTTGTGGGCATGCATGCATATGGATATTACCATCTTAAGGGATATTTCCCTGAATTCTTCATATTTCACTATTGATGTTTCAATTTTTCCTTTCCAAAATGTACAAGAAAATGTGCAAAAACACATGTTTTTACCAATATCCACTTAAAATCATGGAGATAGGCAAGTAAAAGTAAGTACCCATGCATAGGTATTGTCTGGAGGTATGCAAATATACCTGAATTGATGGTCTCTATTCCTCCCATAAGATAATATCTAATTACGAGCTATTTGGACCCTGTGATCCATTTTCGTGGGAATTGACCATATATAGAGATATATACCTCGTTATTGTCAGTTAGCTCCAGGGCTTGCATTGATAATTATACGCGACGGCCTTAGTCAAGGCAAAGTATACATATAAATATCCAGCAGGAATCCTTTAGGGAATCCGGAATGTATAAGTCTCCGTTCATTCGACTAATAAATACCTTCAACCTGGTTTCAGTTAGGTCATTATGTGTCTATATCATACTCATCAACATGCCCCGAGGCCGATCTTATACGCTTCTCTATGATACCGATGGTCTGATATCTATTCTCCGAGAACACAGGTGCAATCTATTGGTTACTCTCCGGTCACCACTATGGATCCCGGATATACACATACAATCAGTTTCCAATTCATCAGGTCGGCTAGTTTAAATAATTGGCTTTCTAACTCCATGCTGATAAAGCCGGTATACTGTATCACTAACTCCATGGTTCTCTCCGGAATACAGGATTCCAGATTAGTACATGGATCAAATATTCAATATACAACTCCGGTGGCAGTGTTCCCAGTGGGCACAGAACATTGAATCAACATTGTTAAATGGTTGTTACTGTTGATTCAATGTTGATACAATGTTGATTCAACGTTGGACTGAATTTTGTGCCCACTGGGTTGTTACACAATATCTCCAATTGAAACGTTACACCTAAATACACAGATTCCAATGATCCATATTTCCCAACGTTTAAATCACAAGAAACCGTTGTTAGTCAATGTTAAACCGATGTTAAACCTTTAGAACCACACACATACTCCTCAGGAGTTACACAGTGCCATCTGGTCTTCTCGATCGTACTCCCCAAACGCTCACTGATAACTGACTGCGCAACCCATGCCTTTCTGTTTATACTGTGTTTTTCCTTCATTCCAGCTTCCTATCAGTCGGTTCCTAGGCTACCCCCTCCCATGGCTACACCCGGCTCATATCGACCACCCGTCACTACCATGCCTCATCCTTTATTGATTGGCAATTAGGCGGCCCTACTCAAGACTATCCTGAATAAATTAGGCAGGGGATGGTCGTGGCCATGTTGTGTTCGGGGCTGGCCTTCAGCCTGTGTCGTCGCCTACCCCCCCATGCTGCTCTCGAGGCCCTGGTAACCGCCTCCTTCACCATCTACCCCACATGCTGTTCTCGGAGGCCCTGGTCACGGACGTCCCGGCCATATGGATTTTAACCCTGACGCATAGCCCCATTTGCCTGTACTACTCGCTCCCATCGCTGAGGCCACGTTCCCCACTCGCCGTTCGTCTTCCCGATCCCTAGCCTATCTCCTGACCTGGATTTATCCCGCTGTTATCTTTCCCACCAGCTGTCTCAGCCCGGATCCTAGTTTATTTGTTGCTTTCCTGTTCGGGTTCTAGGCCCTGACCACGAGCCGAATATATTCAATCCAAATAACTTTGACTCTTATTGTGACCAAGTCTACCATTATAGGACCTTATGACATTATTTATGTATATTCTTTATATTCGTTATTTACTGCGTGGCCCGCGTACTGGATTTGCCCGATTTGCATGTGACCTAATGTATGCAACGACATTCTTTTCTCTTATTATATTAGTCTCACTGTACTGTATCTTAAAGTGTACTACTTCCCCCCATTTATTCAATGTATATCTACTATACCCATACATATTCATACATATATATATACAGTTTCGCCTATTCCCTTATGTTATATTATACATTATTTATCAATCAATAAATATATCCTCCAAACATTTTTGCTCTTCTTTAGTTTTCCACTATAACCCAGTACCCATTCTCCCAAATGATACTTCCAAGAGGTCACTCACTTATAGAGCTAAAAGCAGGCTCGAAATGTGAAGAAATGTCAACATTGCTCCTAATTTACAGTATGTTATACAATTTATTTTGCTTACTCCAACTAGTATATGATATGATTCAACATCTCAATAGAGAGAATGAAAGAGAGAGAGAGTAAAGTATGTGGTACACGTGATGTGCTGTATAAGTATTGGCACACAGGTAGGCTATTCAATAATTGTCCAAGGCGCCAGCCACCGATAATCACCATCGTCAAAGGTTGTTGTTTTTGTTTTGTTTTTTTATTTAAACAAATCGTAATCATCCTCATGATATTCATTAGATTTGTAACCGTTTTTACAATCTGGTTACCTTGGCACATGTCATGGATTTATGTAATATAAATGTTGAAGAGTTATGTTATGATAAATTATAATAAAGTATGTATATAAGTAGCTCCAATGATTGTTTCTTGGGAGTTCTTGTTGTTGTGCACTGACCTGTCACAGTTCAGCATACCACTTATGCAGCATAGCCATATCTGACTTATGCCACTGCTAATCTTAGTGATTTCGCCTTGATCGTTTGCCACACAAGTTGGTTTGTATGTATTATCCAAATGGCTGTGTCCTTTCGTTATCTCACCCAAGTGTGGTATAAATATATATCACAACAAGAGAATTAATGGATACGTCAAGGGCTACAAGCACACGTTGTCACACAGGTACAGGTAAAGTAGTTAAGGATAATGCCTCTGTATTCAGTACCCCATCAACGTATATAAAATGGTAGCACTCAGGTAAGAGAGAAGATTAACAGAAGATGGCTCCTACCACTGATTATAATACACACATCCCGAGTAAAAGGTACTCTATGTATATAGGGACGAGTCATTTATAATAATAGGCTCCCAAAAAATCAACTGGCTTCTCATCAGCAATGCAGTAGGTTAGGAATGACTTGCATTATAACAAAAAGAATGAAAAGAGGAAAAGAAATTAAATTCAAAAACGTTATTTTTAGCTTCTTGGTGGAGGTGGGGAAATATTTGTCATTGTGAGAAAACCCACCAACCCGCCATCCCCTCTACCCACCACTAGTTATAATTTACTCATTCCATAAGGGAGTGTGCATCAACCAATTACAGGGGGGGGGTCAAAATCTCGCCTGCAGACGCGAAAATTCCTCACAGCTCCCACTCTAGATGTTTCACACCCCTTGCCAAAGGCCCCCTTTGAATTATAGTAACACGCAGGGTTTCTTTACTAAAATAAATGAGTCATCATTTTTTGAGAGGGGTAAAAATCTGTTATGCCTCCCCTCTGAGGAGGGGTCCAATTCTCTGACACCCCATCCCCCCCCCCCCACCACCACCACCCTGTAACTAATAAATGGGAACTCCCTAAGCAGCTTAAGCAACAGGTTGTGGTAGCGTGGTATTGCATCCTGCACTCAGTCCGTGAGGAGTGGACAGGAGACACACCAGCAGCCAACACACCACCCCACAGCAGGCACAGGTAGGGTGCTTTGACATCCATTTTGATTAATTCATACATCAATGATTGATTAATTTTAACAGTAGGACCTGGTTCAATTCGCAATATGCAGTTACAGGTAGTATAGTGTTGATGATATGTTTGGGCCATCGGGGAAAAACGTGCCTCCGGGGGGAGGGGGGGATTTGTAGTACTGGTTTGGCCACCAGGGGGCAGTATATGGGTAAAACACTGAAAATATACTAAAAAATGCCTTAGACCAATTTTCATGGGGAATCCAGTGATATGCTTAGAATTATTCCATCTCCACTGAAAACGTTGCATTTTTGGAATGCAAGAGGAACATTTGTTGCCATGGAAACATGAAAAATTGGCATATGTGACAATTTCTAGTTGCCATGGAAACACTCCATTATTCCATATGGGAATTTTTTGCCACAAATGTTTTTGAAAATTCCACAAGGAACTCAGAATTGAAAATAGCCCTCAGAGATTCCCTCTAGAACCAATTTTATGATAAAAACATCAGATGTCTTTGGTTATTTTTCAGCAAAACTGTATTTTTTGGCATCATTAGTGTTCATAATAGGATATACCGTAAATTCTCGCGTATAAGCCGAACTCGCGCATAAGCCGCACCCCTAACTTTGACAAATTATATAAGCCGCAGAGGGGGTCTGAATATTACGGTTTTGGTACTGTACTATACTAATAAAAACTCTCGTATAAGCCGCACCCTATATAGGCATGTTTGGTATCAAAAGAAAGCTGAGTCTGACTCGCGTACAAGCTGCGGCTTCTACGCGAGAATTTACGGTAGTGGATTTAGAGCTTATTTGCCATTTTCAGTTGTACACACCAACCCCGGTTTGACAAGCAGCTACAGCAAAACTACTTGGGATGTTTTGGCTGAAGATTTTCTCATTTTAAAGCCTATAGCATAAACTTTGAAAAGGCATTTCCCCCATGGAGGCATGTTTTCCCTCATCTGGCCACATATGTACTATACACTGGTTTCATCAAGCGTTTCCACTAGAGGGCAGGGTGGGCATCCTTGGTGGTACAAGGGCAACTCTGTGAGCCAGCCAAAAGACCCCATAGGTTTACTATGGGGGAAAAGACACCTCTCATGCTCATGCCCTATTCGGATGGAAATAATTGCCCCAATGCTTAGAAATCGCAGGGGTGTATAGGGAAATGGTGTATGTACCCACCATAGAAATATCTAAGAAACAAGATTAATTAAAATATGATTTAGACCAACAACAATAAGAGTGTCTTGTAGTGACTAGTTGAAAATAGAGGGGGTGGTGGATGGGGTGCAGCAGCCTCATTAAAATGTGATTAGAGCACATTAAACAGGGCTGGTAATGCTCATCACAGGGATGCTGGACCCTACTAAATACCACAGATGACCATCAGCATGAATAAAAAGCACTTAAATCCCTCTATTATTAAACATTCTTTTTGAGGTTATTTTTCTTAGAACAGCCCTATGGGATAGAATATCATCTTTTCTCCAGACAAACTGAGACCTTGCTAGCTTAGTAAAAGATAAATTAGTAAAGAAATAAAAACCCTTTTCAAATCTGAGATTTTTTAAAACATTAAAACCAGGCCCATCTTCCATTACTATTAGAAATGGGCCGTTTAAGACTTGGTACCAAGTCTGACTTTACTTGGGGGAAATGGTTCCTTCTACTGATATATAATGATCAAAGTACAATAACCATTTAATGCACAAACGATACACAAATTATCTATGTCAAGTAAATGAATAATACCTATTGTAATGTGAATGTATCTCTGAGTCCATTGAGTCAATCATTCACACCAAAGGCAACATGAGGGTCGGCCCATGTCACCAAAAGTACTCTCGTATACAAGGGTCAGGCACTGCTATACTATAATAGATGGGGTCATTTTAGGGCCCAGGCGGGTATAATCAACAAGTTGATAAGGCTATTTCTTAGAATCGACAAGGGACATGGGAGTTAAACGACAAGCGACAGATGCCATTCCTTAACTGTGACAGACGACACAGTGATTTGCGACAAAAATAATAGGGTATAGTGTGGGGTCGATGTGCGGGAACAGCTCCCTCAACCAAAGTCATACAGATCTTTTGTCACTGGAGATGGTACAATTATAAAAAGCTATAAAACCAGTAACCCAAGTTCTAAATGTCAATTATCCAAGTGATGTGACAATGGGTATACAGGTATGTTTTAATAAGCACCAGATAATCTTGTATGATGAGACACCTGTAAGTGGTAAACTTAGGCAGAGGCCTGCATGCTGCTCAAATTACAAAGCAATGATTCACAGAACTCGCCAATTTACTCGTTCCATTAAGCAACAGGTTGTGGTAGCGTGGTATTGCATCCTTCACTCAGTGCGTGAGGAGTGGACAGGAGACACACCAGCAGCCAACGCACCACCCCACAGCAGGCAATAGGCCATGGGCTGATGGGACCCCTCGTGCACCCCCCAACCACTCAACTAAATGACATTTTTCTTGTCCCTTAGGGTCCCTAGAACAACATTCAAGATGTTAACATGGAATATCTTGGGATGCACTACCGGTTTTAGCTCGTTATCCATGTGCGGGTTCATACCAGTTTTCGGCCTGTTTTTTCCTCACAAAATATAGGAGGTATGTGCAAGTTTTGAACTATAAGAACACCTTCCAGTCACAGGATCTCTATACAAAGGGACTCATTTGAAAGAAGACATGATTTCCTAGTTATTGATGCCTATTATATGCATCAGAGTTAAGAATTAGCTGAACCACAGGCTCGGGAACATTGGAGTTTGAAATCGCAAATCGCAAATTTTTACCCAAATATTTCATTAGGCACAACAAACATACATTTAACAACCCCTTGTCCCACATTTGACCACCCAATCTACTATGGGATGATGAGAATAGACCTTTCTGATTAATTTGAGCCATAGAACAGCCTGTTGTGATAACCACAACTAGACTTATTGCCTTAGGTACATGGACACTCTCTTGATCCGACAGCGCTTCATTTCATGTTATTTTGGATTTCACTCAATGTAAAAGCACATCTTCTTATTGTAGGCTGTTTATAATGGGATGAAATCTGACCTAAAAAGTATGCTGATTAGGAATTTTGTCAGTGCTGTTAAATAATATTGTGCTAAGAGGCCGTAAATGGTCAAAATCCAAGATGGCGGCTGATTAATTCAAATGTTGCTTCTCAATGTATAAATAATGAGTCTAGAAAGATTCTAATGACACCTACCCCCAGTAAATCCACCCCCAGGAAGACAATGGGGCATTGAGTTTGATGGTAAAACCAGTGGTTACCTAGCAAAAGTGTGTTTGCATAACGACAAACCCAGATAGTAGGCTCGTAGACAGCTATCGCTGTAGTTTTTCATAAAAAGCAATTGACAAGTGAATGGAAGTATACACCCAGTTCATATCATGCTGTTAGGGTAACAGGGTACAGAAAGTACATCCATCACAACCAGTGGTTGCCTAGCAAAAGCTGGTTTGCATAGCAACCAAGCCCATAGTTGGAATGGATTGAAAAGTCCACTTTCATTGGTAGGGGTGTTGTCACCCCATCCCCAAACTACCCTCTAATTCACAGCTTTACCCATGGATTTCCTTAGGTGAAGAGACCAGGTTTAACATGAAAAGTCTAAAGTGACTGTCAATCATGAGGTTGCTGCCATGACTGACAGCCAGGCACCTCTGTACTGAGGGTGCCCATTGAGATAGCCATGCACCATGGGGCAGCAGTTAGAAGGTTGCACTGACAGATACAGTAGAATCTCGTTATAAGGAGGAATGATATAAGGAGCAGACAGTCAGAATGGGGTATTTTTCCAATACAATTAGCTGTTCTGTCTGCCTAGTAATGGTATACCCCCACCTTAGGCTGGGCACAGAGGCACTAGACCAGGCCACAGTCCCCTAGGGGGTAGGGGAGGCCAGGTACAGAAGTCCTACACTTCCCACAATCACTCAACACATTGTACAGTCACCTAGGGGGCCCTGCACCTTCTTCAGTCACCTAGGGGGTGGGGGAGCCAGGTATAGAAGTCCTGCACCTCCCACAGTTACTCACTACCTCCCACAGCTGACAAAGGAGGCAAAATAAGAAGGTTACAAGAAAGTTTGGTTACAAGGAGCAAATTCACCTTGCCAAAAGGTGTTCTTTATAATGAGATTGTTACTGTATCTATAATGGTGTGTTAGTATATTGGTAGATGGACAGAACTTGCTGCCCTTATTGTCATGCATTGGCTGCTCCAACTAACATGTAGCAACCATTTTTAGTGGTGTTACAGTTGCCATTAGCAATAAGGGTTTGAGTTACATGGGGAATAGGGGGAATACAAGTAGTTACTAGTCCATCAATGTGTACAACTTGCAGCTGGCCCCTGGAGTTAACATGGGTTCAATGTGGGCTTGAGGTTAAGTTGGCCAAATCAGAGAGGCAATTTACTTTCAGAAGATATCATTAACATATTTGCCAGGCTCCTATATGCAGAGATTCAATGTATACTTTCTAGATAGTAAAACACAAAAGCAGGATGTTTTACTACTAGTATAAGAAATGCTTGAAACCTAACCCAACCACCTGGAGTTCCTCAGAAATTATGAATGGTTAGTTCCTTGCCAGGGCTGCAGTAATGGAGCATGTGAACCATATGGGATTGACAACCTTCCCATACCATAGCTCCTAATGATGCCACCCCATTAGCACAATATCTTATTCTTTAAGCATTCTATTTTTGGGGAGATTTTAAGCTTCAACTACAGACAGGGAGTCCTCTGTATTCCTAGGGGATGCTTTGTAAGAAACCACCATGCTTGAGCATCCCCCAGTCACCCAGGGGATGCTTCATAAGAAACCAACTACACTGGATACCTGCCAAATGTTTAGGGTAGGGGTTAGGATTAGCTTGGTTCTTTTTTATTACAGTTAGGGTTAGGCTTAGGGTTAGCTATCTATCTGGGGGACCAGGGGAGTCCCTGCTACTTTATACATTATGATGACCAGGGACATACTGCAGTGCATACTTTTTGCACACACACGGTCACTCTAAGGCTGCTACTGTGGGACTGAAATTTCGAAGTACCATACCACCAATTGCTATTGATACTAATGTCAAACATGTTGCTAGGGTAGCAACTATATGGTAACAAGGCTGTAACTATGACTATTTCCAAGATAGTTGGTAGTGACAAGTTGTTTGTGTGGCCGCTGGAGGCTACAACCTCTGTGGTTTTATCCAAGAGAATCCTCAGGCAACACTGAAGCCCTAATGCATATATTCAAAGAGTTATAAATGAAAAGAGGGGACTACAGGTGGTACCACACAACAAGTTTTGTGGGGGTTTGACAGGGAAGCGTCATTCCCACGGTGTTTAATTCTGGTAAAAAAAGGCTGCTATGTTAACAAGTACCCAGTAGTTAGAGGGAGAGGGGGAGCCCAATATAGGTTGGCGCCTATATTGTGTGGGACAGGGCCTAGGTAGGTCCATCTAGCACAGTTTTGGAAGAAGGGTGCATGTGATCCTGTCCTCTGTGTGTTGAGATGTCCAGGTAGTACCTCGTGAATTAGTTTTTCTTATATAGGCAAATCTGGGTGGTTACATACATGTGTAGTGCCTTGGTCCTACAAAATCTTCCCAACACGTCCCAGTTATGCTCAACGGTAAGCCTGAGGCCATTGAAGCCAGGGTAAAATGTGATTATTGGCATGGTGGATATCTCATTATCTTTGTCACATGTGGTGATGCTGAGGAAAGATTCCTGAGGGGCTAGTATGGCTTTCCTGAAAAAAAAAAACCAAAAAAACTGTATGCATAGAGACAGCGGAATTCTGTACTGGCTAATCATGTTCAGGCCAATGGCACATAGAACTAACCAATAATAAAGAAGGATTCAATGATACCTATCACTATGAAACAAAGATATTGCACAGTTTGGGGAAATGTAACCTAGAGGGAGGGCATAAGTCAATGGGGCGAACAGAACATGGGCTTGGTTTCTATGCAAACCAGCTGTTACTAGCCAACCATTGGCTCTGATGGATGTACTTTCTGTACCCTGTTACCCTAACAGCCTATACTTCCATTCACTTGTCGATCGATTTTTATGAAAAGCTACAGCGATAGCTGTCTACGAGCCTACTATCTGGGTTTGTCGTTATGCAAACACACTTTTGCTAGGTAACCACTGGTTTTACCATCAAACTCAATGCCCCATTGTCTTTCTGGGGGTGGATTTACTGGGGGTAGGTGTCATTAGAATCTTTCTAGACTCATTATTTATACATTGAGAAGCAACATTTGAATTAATCAGCCGCCATCTTGGATTTTGACCATTTACAGCCTCTTAGCACAATATTATTTAACAGCCCTGACAAAATTCCTAATCAGCATACTTTTTAGGTCAGATTTCATCCCATTATAAACAGCCTACAATAAGAAGATGTGCTTTTACATTGAGTGAAATCCAAAATAACATGAAATGAAGCGCTGTCGGATCAAGGGAGTGTCCATGTACCCAAGGCAATAAGTCTAGTTGTGGTTATCACAACAGGCTGTTCTATGGCTCAAATTAATCAGAAAGGTCTATTCTCATCATCCCATAGTAGATTGGGTGGTCAAATGTGGGACAAGGGGTTGTTAAATGTATGTTTGTTGTGCCTAGTGAAATCTTTGGGGAAAAATTTGCAATTTGCGATTTCAAACTCCAATGTTCCCGAGCCTGTGGTTCAGCTAATTCTTAACTCTGATGCATATAACAGGCATCAATAACTAGGAAATCATGTCTTCTTTCAAATGAGTCCCTTTGTATAGAGATCCTGTGACTGGAAGGTGTTCTTATAGTTCAAAACCTGCACATACCTCCTATATTTTGTGAGGTAAAAACAGGCCGAAAACTGGTATGAACCCGCACATGGATAACGAGCTAAAACCGGTAGTGCATCCCAAGATATTCCATGTTAACATCTTGAATGTTGTTCTAGGGACCCTAAGGGACAAGAAAAATGTCATTTAGTTGAGTGGTGGGGGGGGTGCACAAGGGGTCCCATCAGCTCATGGCCTACAAAGGTAGGGCGCTTTTACATCCATTTGATTAATTCATACATCAATGAGTGATTGATTCTAACAGTAGGACCTGGTTCAATTCGGCACATTTGATTTATTAGACTGTACAACAGTAGGACCTGGTTCAGTTCGTGATATAGCTACAGTCATATATATATTTATTATTCGTATATTTGCTATACTGAGATATTTACATGATAGATATAATATAACTTAAAGGACTCTTAGAGTATTGCACATGGTAATTTTCTAAAGAATACAATATATTCAAAAGGGTACTGGGACACTACGAAATAAGTAAATATATGCTTGCATCAACAATGTAATCATGTGATACACATTTGACTCACTACATACTGGGAGCTGGGAGATAACATAGTAATAATATTAGATATTATAATTTTTTCTGATTATCGTCATTTTTAGACAGAAGGAACATGTAATGAACACAAAACCTCACTTATTAATATACATGTACATCATACTTCACGAGTTGGAGCCAGGTCATATCAAACACAGCTTTTGGCTACATGTGATAATATGCCCCGGCTTAAACTTGTCAAGTACGAAGTATGGCAATTGTGTTGAGTTTTGTCTATCTATCATGGTAAGGAAAATACATCTGAAGTTTAGGTAGCAAATTATCCAAGAAGGTCCGTAGTCCAGGTTAATGTCCACGGTAACTAGAGGGATCTGAGGAAGTGAAGACTCGAAGAAGTGAGAGTCGACTGTAGAAATAATACAGGCACAGGCGCTTGGCAACCCGGGGGACAGGGGGTAACAGGGGGAACAGGGGGGAGTAGTATAGTATGTATCGGAACGGGACTATAGTTAACTACTGTTTATTACTAAATCGATATGCAGCCAATCAGAGGCCGCCATTTGGTCACGTGACCCGTTGCCATGGTAACGTGACCTACTTAGGGCTCTCAGCCAATCAGAAGCCAGCATTCTGGGTGACCTACTGACCTACTTAGAAGCTCTCAGCCAATCAGAGGCCGGCATTCTGGTAACCATGGTAACGTGACCTACTTACGTCACGTGACCTACTTAGGCTCAGCCAATCAGAAGCCGGCATTCTGGTAACTAGGGTAACGTGACCTACTTAGGGTTTTGTTTGTAAACAACACCACGTGGCTCTCTTGTTTGTAAACAACACCACGTGACACGTGACTGTTTGTAAACAAACAACTTATATATAGAAAATAAACACAACAAGTTCCATGTTATGTTAAAATTATATTTTCAAAAAAAAGCACATCTGTTACAGCGTCTATGTGTAACTACGCGCGTTCTCATTCAAACACTATAACACTATCATACCGTAGCAGCAGCAGGTAGGACCGGAAGAAAAGCAAGCGCACGAGCAGAAGCGACGACACCATTTGCACCATCCGGCCGTCGCGTTGGTAGCCCTACTACCCGTTGCGCGTTCAACTGGAGGTTTAAGAGTGACAAATGACGATTCTTTGTCGACGCGACTGCTAACATCAGCAGCATCGGCAGCATCGGCAGCATCGGCAGCAGCATCGGCAGCAGCGGCAGCAGCCTCGGCAGCAGCGGTAGCAGCAGCAGCAGCAGCGGTAGCAGCAGTAGCGTGAGCATTAGCAACAACAGCAGCAGCGACAGTAGCAAGGGCGGCAGAGCGGGCACTAGCAGCGTTATCAGCGGCGACATCGGCAGCCGCAACAGCATCAGCAGCAGCAGCGTCGGCATCGGTGGCATGAGTAGCTGCATCGGCGGCAGCAACAGCAGCAGTCACAGCCGCAGCGGCAACAACAACAACGTCATCACAACCAGCGTCACTAACAGCCGCAGTAAATGCAGCAGTAGCACGCTGAGCAGCACTAGCAGCAGCAGTAGCAGAGGCTACAGCATCAGCTTCACATTCGCGCACCGCTTCGTCATTCCGCTTCATGTCACGGTAGCAACTTTCCATCATGGGGATCTGCAAATTGAGGCGCGGTGCTGGTGGTGGTAGTAGTAGTAGTAGTAGTAGTAGTAGTAGTAGTAGTAGTAGCGTGAACGATGATGACGATGCCGAATACGGTTTCACTCCCCCTTATATACCCTTACTCCCCCCTTTTTTCAAGCCACCGGCCAGCTGCCCCCTCACGGCAGGTCTTTAGATCAGCCTTAAGTCGCTTACTACGTGGCTCATCATCCCTCTAATCGCATTTTCCAGCCGCCGGCCGGCTGACTGCTGACGACAGGAGAGGGTGATTTGTTTTTCTTTAGATTTAAGCCGCTTACCACACGGCGCACCCTCTAGTCACAGACAGAGTGACAGAAAGGGAGGGGGTCGCTTTGTTCACGCTACCTGTAGTTGTTTTTCTATACACACGCTGAGCCCATGACCCGCTAATCCTTTATACAGGTAACACGCGTTCAACTAATTACTCTATTGTATGACAGTCGGTACACGGATTTAATTTTAAACCACCTTCCCATCGGGATCCATGTCTGGCGGGGTGGAAGGATCCAGCTGAAAAGCGTGATTAGGGCTATTGTTTCTCTTATGATAGCAGCAGGTCAGCATGCGACAGCTGAAAATGTCAGACTCGCCGCTCCTATAAAAGACTGAGATGCGTCTCTCTTTCCACACACCCTTCTACCATCGCCGCCGACACCGCCACCGCCGGCCAGCCGACCGCCGCCACCGCCTGCAGTCACCGCCATCACGCCAGCAGGGAATTTCGAGCTGAGTCTGCTTATTGCTTTTTTTTTTTTTTCTTTGAGCTTTTTGTTTTTTAAAATTTTTATTTTCACTCAGTCTTTTTTGTTTCGGAGGAAAGAAATATGGCGCTGCAGAGGGCGCGAGTTTCTAAAAGACGGTCGCGCGAACAAAGTGCCCTCCTCAACTGCCCGGCTATTTTTTTATCTCAAAGGAGAGAGCGTCACGTAGTTGAGGTTCACGCTTCTCTTGAAGCATACCGAATTCTCGAGAAATGCAAAGCTGAGCGCCATCGTCGTTATACAAGAGCGGAAAAGGAAAACGTAGCGACATGGCCGAGAGCCGTCTTCTCAGAACAGTATTTACTCTACCATTGCATAACAGCCGCTCTCAGCGCCCCCACTCGTTGGGCGTTTCATGAAAAGAAAGAGCGCCGCTACTCTCCTCACCCTGCCTCCTCTTATAAAGTGAGAATAAGCGCTATGAAACGATTCGACAAGCCGATCGGTTTCTTGGGAGCGACTGCAGCTCCCACTCGGTGGGCGCGCGTTGTGGCCGACGTGAACACGGTCTCTAAACGTTTCGACGTCGTCACTTGTTATCCCGCATATTGCAACGCAGCCGAATTGAAGAAGATAGGGACGCACCAGTTCTTTTTTTTTTTTTAAATAAATATTTGTATCAGACTCCTCTGGAGTCTGATACAAACATTTATGACAATTGAGTGAAAATAGAATTTTATCGCAAAAAAAAAAGAAAAAAAAGTCACTTCTGCCGCCGCTACTGTGACACCGGCCGGTATCAATAAAAAGGTCGGCTGACTTTTCTCCACAACCATTCACTACCGACCGTTCGAGTGAGAAACACAGCAGACAGTCAGACACACAACCGCTCTCTGACGCGTCCTGAAAAAAAAACGAAAAAATGTCGAGTAGTAAAAGCAAACTCTTCACAGAAATTCATTTCGACGCTCGACTACAAGGACCCTTTAGTTGTATCATTAGCGGTCCGTCGGGTTGTGGAAAATCGCGCTTGGTGGATCAATTTCTGAGCGACGTGAACAATTTGGTCACGCCGCCGGTGGAAAAGACTTTTTACCATTACGGCGAGTGGCAACCTCTGTTTGAAAAAATGCAAAATCAGTACGGTGTGGAATTCAGAGAAGGTCTTCCTAGCAAAGAGGCTATAGCGGGAGACGTGGAAGTAGCAGAAGACGCTTTACGACCACACACTCTACTGATATTGGACGATCTGATGAGCAGTTCCAATCAGCAAGTGGTAGCCGACATCTTTACTAAATACTCGCATCACTGGAACGTGAGCGTCATATATATCACTCAGAACCTATTCCAGAAATCACCCGACTTTCGAACTATGAGTCTGAACGCTCACTACATGATCGTTTTCAAGAACCCGCGCGACATGGGGCAAATAGCTAGTCTGTCTCGCCAGGTGTTTCCCTCCAACGCGGCGGCCCTCTCTAGTATATTTACCCATGAACTCAAGCGACCTCACTCATACCTCCTTCTGGACTTCAAGCAGTCAACACCTGAAGATCTGAGAATACGCTCCTCTTTGACGTCCATACACTCTCAGCTAGTATTCGTACTGCTAGACAAAAAAAAGAACAAGAGAAAGCAGTAGCAAAAATGTCTTCTCATCTACTCGAAAGACACTTTGGTACTCTCAAGCACTTAGCTAAGTGCTCGCCAAAGGACTGCTCGCATCTAATAGACTCTGGAAGCGACGATCTGATCGCAGCGTTGAGTGAGATCTGTCACAATTTACTGGTAGGGAACATCCCGCTCAGCGACAAACAACTGGACAAGCTTCGAGAATCGGCTGACGTGTTGAGGGAGGTCGGCAAAAAATCTACGCCCATCAAGAAAAAGAGACGCGTCTTGGTACAAGAGGGAGGTTTCCTCATTCCGGCTCTCATAGGGATGGCCTTACCGCTTATAAAGAGCATTCTCCGTATATGAGACACCTCATTCGACACCTACTCGCCGACAGTACCACCACTACCGCCACCGCCAGCGTCATCGCCACCGTCGTCCCCATGACGGACTCAGAGCAGCAACAACACTACAAACGCTTAGCGCTCGTGGATCCTGAGACGCTCTACAAATCATCACGAGCAGGTCTACTTCATCATGTGCCCGCTGCTGCTACTACTAGCGCTGCTACTACTGCAGTTGCTGCTGCTAGTACTTCTACTGCTCCAAACCTTCCTCCTCTTCCTGATGAGCGTACTGAAAAGAACGAGAGTTCCGCTCCTGCCACCGCCGCCCGCCTACCTGCCGATATGGCCTATTACCACAAGCAGGCAGAACAGTCCCTTCATCCCGACGCGGCCTTGCACCAGGTGCTACAGTTTATCTACAGGGACTTGGACTTAGTGTTGAACGATCCCACTTTGGAATCGCGCGAGAAAATGTTGAAATACCGAAGGTTGTTGAATAGATTGCAATTTTTTCTCGCGAATCCCAACAACAGCAACATCTCTTCGTCCTACACTTCTTCGCCCCCGGCTCACCTCCGTCAGTCTGCTGAAGAAGCCAGCGCGTCCCTACTTGAGCGGTTGGTGAACCAAGTTCCCAAGAGGAATCGCACCCGGACCGTGGCGCTGTACAAACAATTGGAGAAATCCGGTGTGGTCAAGTGGAACGAGGACGGTGCGGTGCGCGAGATGTCGGGTCGGAGAATACCACCTGAGCATCGCATCAACATAGTGGACTTACTGAACGACGCCGCCAGGTTCAGGAAGACGGCGCCCAGACCGGCGGGCTACTCTCCGTTCACAAAAGCGCTGCGCGAAGCAGTTCCCACAGACTCCTTGATCGGAAACCATCTGTATAAAGCGAGCGGACCTGGCCAAAGCTTGGACACACGGCTTGCTGACAGAGGTCGGAAACGACCGAGCTTCGACTCGGAAGAAGGAGAAGCAGCAGCAGCAGCAGTAGCAGCAGCAGACTCTTCTCTCCAGGTGGACGATCAATCCTCTGACGACGAGGAGGGCAGTGAACTTTTCCAAACTCCGACTTCCTATAGGAGCGCGGGGAGTAAGAAAAGGAAAGGGCGCAACCGCCTAGCGGCGACGTCGTCGTTCACGCCCTCAACAAGTCGACGATGGGCAAACCAGTGAAGAGACTGACCAAGAAGGAAAAAGAAAAGAAGCGCGTAGTAGCTAGATATACCGACGTCAAAGCGCCCTCCAGTCTCACTAGCGTGACTAAACTCCAGAAACATCATTTTCGCCACCTAAACCCGGCCGTCATCCGAGATGCTTTAGTGTCGCTGGACGCCTACACTAAACATAAACCCATTCGGAGAAAATTCGCAAGAAACAAGACTATAAGCGCAATCGATCAGCAGTGGCAGATAGATCTGATGGACATGCAGGCTTTGGCGTCTCACAACGACCGCTTCCGGTACGTGGTGACGGCGATCGACGTTTTCTCTAGGTACGCGTGGGCCGTTCCCATTAAATCCAAGAGCGGCGCTGATGTTACCGAGGCCTTCCGAAAGATGACAGACACTGGCGAGAGACGACCGCGCACTGTTCAGACAGACAAGGGGAAAGAGTTTTTGAACAAGATCTTTCAAGATCACTTGAAGAGCGAGGGCATAGAGTTTTTCACTGGCGAGAACGACGACATCAAAGCTAGTCTAGTGGAGCGCTTGAACCGCAGTCTGAAGGAGAAGCTGTGGCGTTATTTCACACACAAGCGCACGTATCGCTACGTAGACGTACTGCACCATGTAGTGTCTTCTTACAATCGCACTCACCACAAGACGTTGAAAATGGCGCCGGCTCAAGTCAGCTCGGAAAACAGCGAAACAGTTTTCTACCGACAAGATCTCCCAACTAACAAACAAATCTACGAAATATGGAAAAAGAAGAAAAAAACAAAGACGTCCGCCGTCGACGTCATCGCTCCGGGTGACAGAGTGAGGATGTTGAGAACTAAAGGCGCCTTCGACAAAGGGTACGAGGGAAACTGGCGCGAGGAAGTGGTCGACGTTGCTAAGACGTTGGGAAGCAGAGGGTTCGAGCTGAAAGACGACAAGGGCGAGGAGATAAAAGGCGTCTTCTACCCGGAAGAGGTTCAGAAGGTGTACAAGAGTCGTTACGACAACAACTACCTGATAGACGAGGTGTTGCGCCGCAAGACCGTCGACGGTAAAGAGTTAGCTTTCGTACGTTGGTTAGGTTACGACGACAAGTTCAACGAGTGGATCCCCGTCAAAAAAATAACGTAGAAAAAAAAAAATTAAAAAAAATGAACATCACTCTACCTAGCAACAGCTCTATGGAGTATTATCCTGACAACAGCTTGACGTCTTTCCGAACTCACTTCGACTCGCCGCTCCTTCTGCCCGAAGCGTACGAAGCGGCTCTGACTGAGATCATCCTCCCTACAGAATGGACTAACGTGCACGACGACGACTTGATCATCGTTGTTCCTCTGCGCACCAAGGGTTCGCTAGAGGAGGCGATCAAGGTTTTAAAAGAGACTAAATTCGCCGAAAGAAGAAAACCGCAGGTAGACTGGAGGGGAATGAAAAACGCGAACGGTCTGAGCAAGCTAACGTTCAGCTCAAAATACCCGCTGAGCTGGAAGGAAGCGAGCTATGTAACGGTGGAAGAGCTATCAGACACGTCGGAAGAGCAGCGATTGAAACCGGAAACAAAAAGGTTCAAGAGAGAGGTCGACTTGAGACAGACGAATGCCGTATACAAGCAGTTCTTGTCCCCGGCGGTGAAGAAGAAGGCGATCAGCGATCAAGCAAGACAGATGATCGAAGAGATGGAGAAAGCCATGGGCGTGCGCAGTTTCATGCCAAACATGTTCGAGATACCTCCTATTTTCACCGGAAGCAACCACACCCTAGTCGAGCGCTTGAGTGAGACGTTGCGAGATGACAGACTAGAGGGCGCCAGCTTCTTGCTCAAACCGATGGGGATCTTATCGTACGACTCCAAGACGAAACGCGTCACCATCAAACCGCCGAGACACTGTGCTGTCCTGCTGACTCAGCATCTCGCATGCGTTCTAGGCTTCGGAGAGAAGACGTGTTTCGCATCGCCGACTACCGGCGCCTACTCGATGGATGTTTTCGGGGACGTGCACTCTGTGTACATATACACCGACATGATCCAGGAGAGACGTGTGGGCGACATGCAAGTGCCGCTGTTACGCTGCGTCGCGGTGGACAGAGGCGGAAAGCGTCGAGGTGGCGTGCAAGCTATCAGTTTTCCCCATTTGGATTATTTCCCCTTGAAATCCAAGAGGTTTACCGAGGTCGGCATCTATTTAAGAGACCGATCCGGTCATTCCATCCCATTCTGTAGAGGCGAGGTGACCGTGACACTTCATCTGAGACCTATTGAGCGCTGAAAGAGAGAAAAATGATGCGTCAACGCGTTCCGTACTTTCCACCCAGGCGCACCGTCGGCAGAGGGTACAGCGATTACTACAACGCGCAGCTGGGCAACGGCATCAACGTGTACAGCGGGCGCTCTTTCCAGAGCGGGCACGGTTTGGGCGGCGCTCTGTTAGGTCTGATGCGCTCGGCTACCCCGCTATTGAAGTCGGTGGGAAAAACGCTGCTCCGCGCCGGTGTGGGCGTAGCTAAAGATGTGCTGGCGGGTCGGACTTTAAAGAGCAGCGTGAAAGACCGAGGCGCAGGCGCTCTGAAGAGACTGGCGAGTACGGCGTTCTCGGGAGGAAAGACGACTGTCGCGTCTAAGAAAGGGTCGAAACGTCGCCGGCATTCTCCTCAGACGGGCGGTGGCTCTTGCAAGAGACGTAGAGGGGATGTATTCGACCGGTAAGCGCCTAGGCGTTCAGGTATAAATAAAAAGACTGGAGGCGGCCGGCGTCAGTCTGTCGTCCGCGTGAAGAGAGAACACAATGGCTTACGTACACGAGAGCAGTAACGAGTGCGCGCTCTCTGAGCTCGACCTGCACACCGTAGCGCCGACTCAGACTACTATCTTAAAGTCGTCTTTCCTGGGGATAGAAACAAAAAACTCTTTAGAGGATGGAGGTAACATAAATTTCACCATCAACAAGTCGCAAGAGTACACAGACCTGAACGAGAATTACCTTCATCTGGAATGTCAAGTGCTGAAACCGAACGGAGCGGCGCTCGAGGACACCGACGCGGTAGCTCCGGTGAACAACTTGGCTCACTCGCTCTTCAAAGACGTCCAAGTCTCCATTGGCGGTTTCAAAGTGTCTGGCAACACCGAGACCTACCCTTACCGAGCTTACTTGGAAGGGTTACTCAACTACAACAAAGACGTGAAGGACGGCGTCATGAGCGCCCAGGGGTGGCATGAAGATACGCCTGGTCACTTTGACGCGTTGAGTAACGCGAATGCGGGGTACAAAGAGCGCAGGAAGCTAATCTCCAACAAGCGCTTTTCGCTGATGGCGCGACTGCACTTTGACCTGGCTCATCAACCGAAGCTCATCGTTGGAGAGACAGAAATCAATCTCACTCTGAAACAGGCAGCGCCCTCTTTCTATCTGATGTGCGCCGCTGACGGAGGCTACAGCTTGAAGATCTACAAAGCAAAGCTCTACGTGCGACGCGTGTTGGTGGCGGACGCTGTAGCGGAAATGCACGAGAGAGCGGTGATAGAACACGGACCCTTCGACTACCCGGTGAACAGAGTGGAGGTGACGACGTACGCCATCCCTCAAGGTAACAGAGATCACAGCTACACGCACTCCAACACAGGCCAGCTTCCCAAGTCGATGATGATTTGCTTCCTAGACCACGACGCCTTCAACGGTAGCTACACCAAGAACCCGTTCGAGATGAAGCATTACGACATCAGCTCGCTTCAAGTGATAGTGAACGATCAGAAAGTGCCGAACGACGCCTACGTGCCCGACTTTAAGACCAAAGCGGCCGTGAGAGAGTACTTGGCGCTACACACGGAAACGGGGATGTACGAGGGCGCGCGCTCCTGCGGTATTTCATACGATCAATTCCTGAACGGTTACACGGTGTTCCCCCTCGATTTAACCCCAGACAGATCGCACGACGGGTGTCGCGTGAACCTTATAAGAGCGGGTCAGCTGAGGGTGGAAGTCAGTTTCCGCTCGGCGCTACAAGCGACAACAACGGTGCTACTCTACTTGGTGTACGACAACGTCGTCGAGCTGACCCGAGATCGACACCCCATCACCGACTACCACATGAACTGAAGACAAGACAGCGGTACTTAGCGTATCGTATGAACACGCTTGAAATAAGCAGAGTGTTGAAGGAAAACGTTCACACAAAACATCGTTTCCTGGGTGTTTTCTCTTGTGACACTATTCCGAAGCACCCTATCAAAGACACTTGTTTCATGAGCAACACAGATCCGCAACATTTACCAGGTCAGCATTGGGTGGCGTTTTACGTGTCGAGCACGGGTGAAGTGTACTACTTTGATTCCTTCGGCTTACCGCCGCTGAGTGCGGAGTTCTTGTCTTTCGTGGAACGCTCTGCTCCGTTCAAGTGGCAAAGAAACCGCGTTCAACTACAAGACACTTCTGCTGACACCTGTGGACCTCATTGCGTTCATTTCCTAATTGAAGCATGTCGAACAAGAAACCCCAAGAAGTGCGTCATGCGCATGAGCAAAATCCCAAAGCTGAGCGACCGGACAGTGAGTCAGAAGCTATCGATGATGCTGTTGTGACGGGTTGTTGCGATGGCAGCCGTTTCATGGAGGCAAAGATTCTCTGCCTTGCCGAAATGGTGTTGGATTTATCCAAAGTCGTGCAATGTCTATTGGAGAGAAGTCGTCCGGGGTGTGGTGGTGCGAGTGACGGCGGCGTGAGACTTTGCGGCCTGTTGAGTTGCTGCAAATCGAAGAAGCAAGCTAAAAAAGCATAAACTTGTGTGTTTTTTCTGATTGAAATGAAAATAAAGAATAAAATGAAAAGAAAAGAAATTATCTTGTTGTGTTTTTATTTCTATATATAAGTTACATAACTTTTTTTTGTTTGTTTGTTTACAAACAGTCACGTGTCACGTGGTGTTGTTTACAAACAAGAGAGCCACGTGGTGTTGTTTACAAACAAACCCTAAGTAGGTCACGTTACCCTAGTTACCAGAATGCCGGCTTCTGATTGGCTGAGCCTAAGTAGGTCACGTGACGTAAGTAGGTCACGTTACCATGGTTACCAGAATGCCAGCCTCTGATTGGCTGAGAGCTTCTAAGTAGGTCAGTAGGTCACCCAGAATGCTGGCTTCTGATTGGCTGAGAGCCCTAAGTAGGTCACGTTACCATGGCAACGGGTCACGTGACCAAATGGCGGCCTCTGATTGGCTGCATATCGATTTAGTAATAAACAGTAGTTAACTATAGTCCCGTTCCGATACATACTATACTACTGGGGGGACAGGGGGGCAGGGGGGGGAACAGGGGCGACATGTACCCCCCCCCCTTTTGACCAACCCTAAAAAAGGTCGAACCTAAAAGGTCATGCCAAAAAAGTCAGAATTGACCAGAAACCAGAACCCCCCCCCCCCTTGCCCACCCCCTACTTTAATTCATTTGTTTCAACCCTTGAAGAAGCTTCCAATATTGTTTTGATCTCCTTTGAATCCACCATCCTCTGTTGTCCTTAAATTACCACCATGTTAGATATGGCCATTAAAAAAGATAGAATGTGTAGCACTTTTACATTTCAGAAATTCGAAGGGGGTGGAGGCCTGTACACAAGCATACAAGGGGACAATGTGGAACTTAACAAATACAACCACAATGTGGAACCTTACAAATACAACCACAATGTGGAACCTAACAAATGCAACCACACAACAGGCTGGTGGAACTCAAGCACGTTACATCATCCTTGTGACATCCCTGACAGTGGTTGGTGTGCTGACACTGTCTGCTAACATTGTACTTATCATCACCTTGTTTAGGTTCAAATTGAAGCACCTGAAGCAGTCTACACGTCTGTTCCTGACCTACAAGTCCCTGGGTCATGCTGTCCAGGGACTGTGTGTGATTGTAAAACCCCACATTATGTTTGCCTTATGTGTGCACTGGGGGCGGGTCACCAGGCTGGCATTAGGCGTGGCTGTAGGCGGCATGTTTCTGCTGTCACTAGACAGCTTCATTACCATCAGCAATCCCTACACACACAACTTCATCATGACATCCAGGATGGCCAAGTTGTCCATGTTCCTCTTCTCCGCATTTGTTATCTTGCTAACACTAATCTCAGCAATAGTACCAGCACCCGCACCCAGATTACTCAACATCTGTACCCAGAATGATAGCCAAGTCAACCCCGGAGCATTGTTTGTCTCCATCATCTTTGGTATACTCTTTTTGTCTATTGCTATGGGCCTTCAAGGCTGCAACATCTGGACCCTTTGGAAGAGATCAAACAATTCCCCATCTGTAATCCTGGTAGCTTCAGCACCTAATGCTGTAGAAACGATGGACCCTCAACCAATACAGAATACAAGCAACAAGAACAAGGCAACACGCCTGGATCGCCTTCAACGTCTCCTCACAGTTTGGGTCATTTCCATCTTCATCTGCTGGACTCCAAGTTGTGCTCTGATCAGTGTGAGAGCGATCATGGATATCTACCACATTGATGCACCAGTCATTGCATTGGTGCAGCCCCAGGTCTCAATACTGACTCTAATTGATGGTTTGTTGCAGCCCTGCCTTGCTATAGCACTGAGTCAGGAGATAAGGTCTGGGGTCAGAAAGTTATTTGGTTGTGGTTGCTGCCTCAAGGCTGATGACAATGGTGCAGTCATGAATGGTGGGGGTAATGTGGAGGTTAGTAATATGCATGCAGATGGTCATATTTGAAGCAGAGACAATAGTTCCATGTGTTTCAAGACCATGGGCAGGGGGTCTTGATAGGCCTATATATCTTATGCACTGAAATTAGGTTCAACAAGTACCAGGCCCTCAGAATAACTGCCTTCTTTTGATTGATGTAGTTGATCATTACATGAAATAAATAGAGGAGGAAACAAATTGTTTAAAACTGAGGGTAATCTCAATCTGAATCACCTATTGAGACATTGAGACCAGTTTTGAAAGTATATTGCAGTACCAAAATCAAAATTTCAGACCGCAGGCGCGGGTGATAAAATTCTCCCAAAGTCGGGGTGCGGGTTATACGCGGAAATTTACAGCAGTAGTAGTACTCTTTACATGGTTCAGGGAAGTGACTACTCTGCTAAAATCACCTTCAATCGTTGTATTCCATTTTTCAAGACCCCTAATTGAACTAAGGCATTATCTCTCTTCTTTTATATTGAAATGTTGTATATTGGTATTCTGTTTTCACTATTATATTATATTATTATATTGTGTTATACCTGATTTTAAGGGACTTTTGTTTGACCACAAGTGTTTATTTCGTAGACGCCGAGACGGTACCTAGTCACATAAGTGCATGGACAAGTGTTTTGAGGTTTTTAACTGGGGTTCCACCATTACTAAAAAAGAGAAGAGTCCTTCGAGCATGGATCTACCTTTCACCAAACATTGACCGGAAAATCTGGAGTTTCGCCAAATTTTCCCAGTTTCTACCAAATTTTTAGGAACAAGGGTGCCATTTTTCTTTTTCTTTTAGAAAAACGAAAACAAAACAAGGATTTCTTTTTTACTCAAAATTCCAGTAACGGGAATTTTTCTAAGATTCTGATTTCCAAAATGACCTAAATTAAAGAAAAACAGTTTGTGCTGTGACACCTACACCCCCACTGACCCACTTACACCCTGATTACGATTCCCCCCTCCCCCCACTGACCGCCGGGATGGGAGGAACCCTGGCTATTTTCTTTTTCAGATCTATCACCCTGGACCAGTGAGCGGTGTACATGTAACAATAGCACATAATTAGGGGGGGAGGGGAGGGAGAGGTCTGGAGCTCTCCTGATGCTAAAGTCTGAGGTCAATATGCGAGTTTTCGGATTTTAATTTCCCCAGGGCACATTCAAAAGCCCTTTGCGGATTATAGGATCGGCCTAAACTGGGGTGGAGGCAGCTTATACACAAGTTTGGCTCATACATGAGAATTTATGGTAGCAGTAGTGATAGGAACATCATTTGATTAGACTTAGACCTGAAATTATCTTTGTATTTCCTGTATTCCTGTATTTTACAATTTAGTGTGAATCACTGCTCTACTATGTTCATTACAATGTTGTTACGTGATTTTAATTGCCAGACTGTTATATTGGTTTCAACTGATTACACAAAAGCTGTTGTACAACCTAAGTTTGTACAAGTTTAATAAACATCTTGACGTTCACATTCTTGTTTTACTCATCGTGCCACGCGACCCTTAAAAAGCACACAGTGCTAAGCATACTGAACATATAATAATAACATCAGTTTGTATTGAACGTTGATAGAAAAAAATATATATATAATGAGTGACTATGGTATTACTGAACTATTTTTATTAACTCATTGTTATAAACGATTATTTACATCATGCTTCATAGAAATAACACATAATAGAACATAACAACGTTTCCTTTCATATTGTAAATGTAAAATATAATGCAAAGGGGGGGGGGCTACTGTATTTAAAAAAAGTTAGTTATGTACATTATATTTTCCATAAATCTGGTCTCGTAATTACAAAAATACTGCTTGATATACAAAATCTAGACACATGGCTGGTGAATTATGGCTCTGCATTGTCAATAGTTGCATTGAATCTGTAAATACTTTGGTATTGTGGAGGTGACAACAAACTTATAGGTAAGTTTAATAAACCCTCTGCATGACGGTGTATCATGCCGACCCTTCGGGGGTATATCATTGATATTAAATAGGATAGGTATACTGGATTAAAGCAAAATGCTGCCCCTAAAGGGTTAATGGGAATAAAGTAAAGAGAGCTGTGAGGTAGTCCTGAATTCCAAATTGTGGGCACCATTATTACGCGTATAGAATAGAAAACGTACTAGTCGTAGGATGAACCTGCCTGTACATGGATAATCCGTATTTTTAGTCGGTCAATTTTTAGGAGACGGTCTATCGCTCCTTTACTTTTGCGGTATATAGGGATATTATATACTCGGAACTTATCCCAATTTCTTGTCGCGTGTGTCGAATTTTATAACCCCGCATTGCCTTTACAGGCATGTCTTGAGGTCCTGCCTTGAAGTCCACATAATACCATTGTCCAGCAGCACTAGGCCTTTTTAGGTGCTTTAGGCAGAGTGCCCATGTATTTGGATATGATGTTCAACATCACTTCATCAGCACCGCCACCGATCGACATCAACCGCAAGTCTCTGAAAACGTACAATTAACCAAAATAGTCATCCCAATATAATTCCCAGTTAATTATAAAGTAGTTTTCATCAACCCACTAAGCATGACATGGTGTCTCAGGGTTCCGGTTTAGCCTTAAAAAATAATGATGTGTTCCAGTAACATGCCCAAAAATAACCAGGGTCGGTAGGTTGAATTTTCTTCTTTTTTTTTACAATTTATTTTTAGTAAAAAGATGTTGATTTAGGGAGTGCTCATTTTTTAACAACAGGGGGGGCGGTGAGATTTCGCGCGGAGCGCGCAAATTTTTTTCACCCCCCCCCTCTAGAGGGGTCGAAATTTTTTACCCCCCCCCGGCAGCCCGAAAATCGCGCGCGTTCGTGCCCCTTTGTAGCATAGTAACGCGCTGGCTTTTCCCCTCAAAACAGGTTGAATTTTTTTGCCCCCCCCCCAAGAGGGGTCTGAATTTTTCACCCCCCCCCCGGTCAAGGGGTCCAAATTTTTTACCCCCCCCCCCCCCCCCCCCCAAATCCACCACCCCCCCCCCCCCTTGTTGTTAAAAAATGAGCACTCCCTTAAATAGTAAAAACGCAAAAAATGTCATGTATTTCTTTAAAATGTCTTGAAAAATTAGGGTCGGCCCCAAAAAACGGAGGGTCGGTCGGGATACCGGAACACAACTTCTTTTTTTTGGTCATATTCATCCTTATGCTGCAGAGACTTTGGTGGAAAAATTCATTAAAATTTTGAAAACAGAGTCAATGTTGACATTGGAGATTGGACAAACACAATTTTTAATCAAACCATGATTATTATATTTACATACCTACTATTATCTGACTGGAATTTAACTAGACCTTCCCAATCGATCAATGTGAAAATAGATCGTAAGAAATTTAAAAGATTTAGAGTTTATTTAACATGGCCTACCTGTAGAATCGGCTGACGAGGACCTCGTTGGTGAAGCCCATGCCACCCCAGTACTGCAGGCAGCTGTCGGTCACTTCCCGCACCAGGCGGCCAGACTTGAGTTTACACATGGAGGCCAGCATGGTCACGTCCTGCCCCCCGATGTACTCAGCTGTTAATGTAGAGGGACATGAGTTACACACAGACATAGACATGAGTTACACACAGGCATGAGTTACACGTTATTTCAAAGCATTAGGCCTACATATCACAAGCAAATGTCATGTTTTCATTTGAAACTGAAGGAAAGGTGGAATTAATAAAGAGACATGAGTTACACACAGACGTGAGTTACACACATAGAGACATGAATACACGCACACATTTTTCACATTCTGGAGAGTTACTCGCCAGGAATCTTATCTTTATCCTCATGCTGCATAGACTTTGTTTTCAAAATCGTTTTAATGAACTTTTACACCAGTATGATGAAAGTGGCCAAAAAACTTTAAAGTGTTCAAATTGAGGCCCCTGAATAAAGGTCCTCTATAGTTTAAAAAAAAAAAGGGGGAAAAAAAAGTTCAAATTGAGGCCCCTGAATAAAGGTCCTCTATAGTTAAAAAGTAGTGGTATTCGCGACATAAAGAAAATTGAAATCAGGGAAAAAGTGCTAGTCTCTCGAGTCAGTATATGGTTAAAGCAACTCACCGACGGCCCTGTGTAGCATGGACTTTAGGGCCTCTACCTCGGTTGACAGCTCGGCCAGTCTGAAGTGTACCGACTGGTTGTTGAGGATGGGCTGTCCAAAGGCCTTTCGGTCCCGGGTGTACTCTATCGTACTCTTGATGATGTTCTCCAGCGGCTTTATACCTGTAGGAGTAGGGGACATGGAGGTTGGCACTCGAGTTATCAGAATAAGGTATGATGTTTGACCCACACTGCTAAGAACTACCGGTACATTAGCAGTTTTGCACTTAGGAGAAGCTGGCTTCTAAAACTACAGATGGGGCTACTGAGCTGTTGTAACCAAATGTCTACATTAATAAATGAATAGACGTGGTTTACATAATCTATCCAAACCTACTTTCTCACGATTTGGGCCTGGGGTATATGTCACGAGGCGAAGCCAAGTGATATAATATATCAGCTTTGTTAAATTCAAGTGAATCTCTCTATTCATTTCATGTATTTATGTATGTATTAAAAAACAATAATGGCTTAAAATATCGGTTTCATAGATATTCTGATGACAAACAGTGAAAAAAGTGGTGTAGAGAACGGCCATTTCAGTAATTAAGCATAGTAAGTTAGTTTCTCCACGTGAATTAAAGGCCAGTAAGCCGCCACTAGGTGGCCAGTACGTACATCCGGCGGCGGCAAAGAGGCGCTCCTCCTGGAACTGCAGCATCTGGTATGTGAAGCCGAGCCCCTCCTCCCCGATCAGGTACTTCTGTGGTACCCGCACGTCCTCGAAGTACACCTGGGCCGTGTCTGACGCACGCATACCCATCTTGTCTATACGCTTAGACAGGATCACACCTGGAAAAAAAGGAATATGATAAGTGTTATCAATTCTTTGAGGGAGTGGTCTTTTTTTTTAAACAAGTGTAATAAACGATACTTTGTCTCTTTATGATATTGGTAGAGTATCAATTAAAGAACAAAGTCGACACAGTTCGGATCAAGTGTTACAGGTTGCAAATCAGGTTTATTCAGAAAACCTAGACAAGCAGTATCTATGTGTGCGAACTCCCTATAGAGTTCGGAACGGGTCAGTAGGCGAATCAGCCGTAATGATCACGGGGTCTCCTTACCAGCGTGGCTCAGAGTAACCGACGAGTACCGTCAGATGCTGGGTATATATAGGCAGCCAGCCTGCGCGCGCACACGCAGACCGGAAGCCTATAGCGACCTCTGTCCATACCCCAAGCCCGGGGTAGGTGCTGCCACCTACCGTCGGACTGAAGGGTTCGGACTGAGCTCGCAACACAACATCCAACAGCACTCGTCATATAACATACCCGTATAACCCTAGCCCCTACACTACCCCCTACCAGATAATAACCGGGAGGTAAAAAATTAATTAAGGTTAAAGTCCGAAAACACTTCGGACTGGCATTATCTTATAAATACCACCTTAGGGGTTTATTAAAGTTATACCTTACAAACAATATGACGTATACTGTTGAACACAAAAAGGTATTAATTACACACATTTCTACATATATAGACCGTAATGACAATTACGCCCCATTCCCTAGGATAGATGGAGTTAATCTATACATATAGTATACAAACACTTGAAAAAGTACAATATCACAGTAAAAAAAATTTCGTCCCTTCAGGACCCCGAGCTAATTAAACTCGTAACGAATAACACTTATAAGTGATAAACAATATCACTTCTTTTAAGGGTTTAAAGACATATTAAAGTATTATTACAAAAAGACATCATACGTGGTTTTGTAGCGAAGATCCGGATCCTCTGTTGATGGTGTTGCATTCCGCCCGGCTTTCAGAACCTACTTCGTTCAGCTCTTACTCACCGGAACGAGAAAGTTCATAGCTCATGCTCGGGAGCTTTTTAGGTGATAAATAGAGAAAAAAAATAGTCCTGCCTCCAGGCGATCTTCGGACTTTATAATTAGGAGCACTCGGTCCTGATATCCAGAGTTTATATAAAAAAAACATCGTGTATCGGATCCATGTTGGTAAAGTGCTCCAGTCCCGAGTTCAGCGTCCCCTCCGGATCTCCTTGTCCTCCCCCGTCAGTACCACCTGGCAGACTGGATCCTTGCGTAGCCAGCCTGCCGCGTTTCTCTGTCCGGACACTCCTAAACCCTTTCTAAGGGTTTTGCTTGTAGGGTTGGTATACTTAGAATACCCCCCCTTTCTCCTAATCGGCTCCTAGAATAGGATAATCCTATCCGGAGTCCGACTCGTCTTCGGAACCGGGTTTAGCCGGCTCCTCTTCCTCCTCAGAGTCCGACGCAGCTTCCGCCAGAGTCAGCTCCTGGAGCCAGAGCTCGATTTGAGCCCGAGTTCCATCCCACTCGTGCATTTCATGCGCGAAGCAGTCTCGGAACCGACGACGTTCGTGGTCCAGCTTCTCCTCGGCGTTCTTAACTGCCAACTTTTGCTTCTTCCTTTCGGTTTTAGCAGCACATCGTTCAGTCCGAGCGTTTTCACGCTCTTCCTGTACGGACTCCGTAGCCGCTGCCTTCTGGGTAGCGACCTCCCTCTGATGGAGATGATGCACCGTGTTTAAGGACAACATCGCCACCTCCTGACTCAGGCCAGCAAGCAACCGATGAAAGTTGTCTTGCCATTGACCGAAGGCCTCCTGTCCGGCTTCATAGGAAGTGAAGTCGGCGGGAGGGAACGAAGGAGGGCTCTTCAGTCGCAAGACTAGACGCCCCTCCTCTGCGGTCTCGGGTGGGAGATCCGGGGTCTGAACTGGCTTCGGCGTTTTCTTTGCTGGAGCCTTCGTCTTACCGGTCTGGGTTAGAGTCTGCGACTCATCACCCGGAACCATCTCATTTTCGGGGAACTCCTCTGCGAAGGACCCCATCGTGCTGGAGTTCGGATCCTCCGGAACAGACCGAGGTGGCCTGCCCTGGGGACCCTTCTTCCAGTCGGTCGTATGAGAGGTGAATGCCGGCCCTTTATAGCCCGGATCCGCCTTCTCCATAACGGATTTCCTTTCATCCGTTTTGGCCTTTTTAGAGTCGGCCTGCTCCGAAGACCCACTAGGTCTCTTCTGAGCGCGCCGCACTTTTCGCGTACTGGTACGCTTCTGGTACTCCTCGAATTCATCGAAGAGCTCACCTTCCGGAACCCGGTTGTAGTTGCCGTCCGGGTTTACCTTGTAAAAGACCCTTTCCTCTCTCGTTGGTGCCAAAATCCACCTCGAGATTCTCATTTCGGCCCACTACCCCGAAATGGGAGTAGACTTCCTGATGGGCTGTCTGGATGCGTTCCGCCGCGATCTCCAGAGCCAAGCCGTGCTGCTTAGCAAGATGCCTGATGATATCGGCTCTAGTGTAGAACCAGCCACCATTCGGACAACCCTTGCTCTGCTTTGTACCCACACTCAAGCAGTCATACCGCATGTAGTGACGCAAATGATAGCGGGTAATATGCCTTGCGTACCGAACCTTGCTAGGCCAAGTTCGGGGCGTTTCCAGTGTCTCGTCGATGTTCAGACAAGGCTCAAAGGGGCACTTGCTAAATGGATGCCATCTAGCCATAGCCCATGCCAACTTAGCTTTCTGGAAAGGCGAATGGTATTTGGTACTACCATTTCGGACCTTGTCCAGGAGCTCAAAGTGGTACAACTGTACCGACTTATCGAGTGGATCAGTCTTAATCCACTCCTCGTCATCGGAGAGACCGTCAGGACCCACCTCCTCCGGAATGTGTGAGGCCCGCTTGTCCTTGACGCAGTCGTTCACACACATGGGTTTAAAGTACTTAAACCCACTTGCAGCATTGGCTCGGAGTGCATTCCGGACCAGAACCTGAAGTTCGTCGTCCGGGATTGTATTTTCATCCAATCCCTTCAGAACCGCTTCTACCTCCTCGTCGGATCGACCCCCCTTCCGAGAGGTTACCTTGATGGTCTCTCGTAGGTATTGGTCCCTACGATTGGCCTTTTCCATGCGACTAGTGTCTGCAGACCTAGCCGCGGCCGTGTTCTGTTGGATCATTTCATCCTCCAGAGTAGCATCCAGAATGGACTCTTTGGTCTTCTGCTCCATACTCCGAGCCAGCTTCATTGCTGGCGTCAGATGTCTCCTCTTCTCCCGCCGGTTATGCACGGTCTGGAATTCCGCTGCAGTTTGCAGGTCGTACTCCAAGGCCGCGATAAGTTCGGGACGTCCCTCGGTCTCAGCAACTAAGCGAGCTGTCTCTGACTTTTTGCTGAGATCGTTCATGGCCGCCGTTAAGCGATCTGGGAACCAAGCCGGGAACCTGGCAGACAACTCGTCTAGCCCCCGGAAGGTTCGCATTTGGATCAGATCGAAGGATCTGACCTCTGTTGCGCTCATCTGATCGATGATAGCACCTCGGAGCAGGGATGGGACGTCGGCGTCCTCCTTCTCCCATGCGTCATGCTGGTGTGGAGCGAGGATTTGCACCCCCGATCCAGTCGGACCACCACCTGCAGCCTGGTCCAGTTTCCCGGCTTCCTCTGAAATATCCATGGTATTGGATGGTTCCAGAGCAGGCTCGGTAGACTGTTGAGGAGTATCCACTCGGACGGGTACCTCTTTTGGAGGAGGTAACTCCACCCGAACGGGTACCTCCTTTCTTGGCTCCAGGGGAGTCGGGAGGTTGAAGGTGATGCTAGACAGCACATCCTGCACTACCTGGACCGTATGGGCTGCGGATGATGTATCCATAGCTTCCTCGGTCCGAGGTGCCTCGGGAGGAACTACCGTTTTTGGACGGGCTCCCCCATGTCCTTTAGTACCAGCCATCGCAGCGGCTGTAGCAGCTACTGCTGAGCTATTGTCCAGCCCTCGCGAGAAGGACAACACGTCAACGGCTGGGGTCGGAGCAGCTGTTGTTACAACTGCCTTCCCACTACCTTTCCCCTTGGCAGGGATCGGTAGGTTGGACTTACTGGGGCCCGGAGTCTTGACAGTTTTAGTGCTGTCGGACGTCGGCCCCTTCCCCGGCTGGTCCTTAGCACCAGGCTTCGGATCAGCTTTCTTTTGACCCTTAGGCACCTTCGTAGTAGGAGCCTTGGGGTCAACCGTCTTCGGATCCTTGGAGGCCGCTGCAGTGGCAGCCTTAGAACCCGGCTTCTTCGTACTCGCAGTACTTTCCTTCTTCGGAGCGGGCTTTTTAGGCTCGTCCTTTCCCGGAGGCTTCTTCCCAACACCAGTGTGTTTGATAGCCTTGGTACTAGCCTTAGTATCGGCCGACTTGGACCGATCTCGGGTAGCACCCTTCCCACCGCGCGTCCTCGGACGTGAAGTGTCGGAATCACTCCCACTCCCCATAGACAGTTTGCGAGCAACCGTCTTCTGGAGGTTTGGTGATATGCTGAGACTGCATATCCGGGAGGGACGTGCAGTCGTCTCGGAAGGATCCGCCGCTACCTGGGTGTAGGCGAGTCCTTGCAGCACTCCGGAGTCCTCGCTGCCGTCCGGCGACGGGGACTTTCGGATCGGGGACACGGCCGGATCTACACGGAGATCCGCTAGTGTCTGGCTCAACTCATCACCACTAGGGCTCTGAGCATCCATTGCCTCCTCGGTGGCGGATGCCACCTCGGAGTGTCCGGTGAGTTCGGATTGACGGAGCTGTTGCTCGGCCATCCTCACTACGGCAAAGTGTCTTTCGACGGGAGTTTTGACAGGGAAAACACTAGTTCCCCGTCTCCCTCTTTGTCTCAGACGCACCAGGAAAGAGTACTCACTGCTTACAACTCTTTTACTGACTTTTCTCCTCTTCTAGCCGTCCAAAACACCAACTTCCCCGCTGCCGACCAACACCGCTATTGACCGGGGCGAGCCCAAAATCAATATGGCGTTCCCTCGCTTTTGTTTTTAAAACAAAGCGCATGCGCAGCGTCTCGCGTGATTGGACGCGATCCCGTTACCCGGTGTGACCCAATTACTGTTTAATCAGGTCACGACCTTTCCCGCCCGCAGCTCGGGCTCGGGGGATCACACTGCTACGTAGGCGGCTCACAAAAGTCAAAATATACTTCGAATAAAGAGCTCATCAGGAGTATTAGTGGATATTTATGGGAAATCGAAGATTACCCCACCGGATTATCCGTCCACCACCCTCGGGGAGCACTCTTACATTCTTTTCCTCTTGACTCTGAGCGCCCCTGTTGGTAACATACATATAACATATAGGACAACACAGGACACCACACTCGTTGTGTAAACAAGCTAGGTTACAGCCCCTCTAGCCACCAGCCTTGGGCTTCGCCGAACGGGTTTCCCGTCCACCTCTCGTAACCTGGCCGAAGGACACTCGTTCTTAACTAAAACTCCAGCCTTGATTTTAGTTTTCCGTGCCCTTCTTCCTTCGCCTGCCGAGACTTTCTTTTTCACGGTCTTCCGGAGCTTCTTTCGTACCACTCTCTTAGGGGTATCCACTGACACCCCTTCCAAAGGTACAAATTTAGCCTCCGAAGTTCCCTTCTCCACCTCCGTTTCCGGGGTGAGCTCCCTTCCAGCCCAAGCACGCAACCGAGCCACATGGCTCGTCCGGATGCGTCCTGCTTCGGACTGAATCAACACAGTCGTTTGACTGATACATTTAACCACAGTGTGTGGTCCATCCCAGTTATTCGCCAGCTTGACGTTGCAGAGCGGTTCGTGTAGGCGGATCACTCTATCCCCCACTACGAATCGTCGCAACTTCAATCCGGTGTCGTAACCCACCTTCTGCCAATTCGCAGCTTTGAGCAAATGAGCCCTAACTGTTTCGTAGGCAAATTTGAACCTCTCTCGTAGAGATTCCACAAACAGCACCGTACATGGTGCTTCCGGACTGATCCCTACCACCCCGAATACTAAATCCGCCGGCATGATCAAGTCCTCTCCGAACACCAAGAGGTTCGGTGTGCAATTTGTCGAAGTGTGGACCGTATTGTTATACGCATGCACCACAAATTCGCATTGATCATCCCAATCATCCATATGGGAGTTCACTAATGGCTTCAAAACCTGGATCAAGGTCCGATTGAACCGCTCCACCTACCCGTCGGACTGTGGTCGGTACGGATTGGTCCGAGTTTTGCATATAGCCAACTGATGGCACATAGCTGTCCATAGTTTGGACTCAAATTCTCTCCCTTGATCGCTATGTAACATCAAGGGAGCCCCCAGATGGAGGATCCACCCCTTCACCAATGCTTCCGCACAAGTAGCAGCGGTATGATCCTCGAGTGGGTACACTCGGGTGTATTTCGTATAGTAGTCCGAGACCACCATCATACACGTATTACCTTTTGGAGTGGGTTTAACTCCACTGATAATGTCCACAGCTATTCGAGCAAATCTCACTCCGAATAGCTCTTGTTGCAGTGGCAATTTTCCTAATCCAGGACCAGGTTTGCCTAAACAACAGGCCGGACAGGTCTCGATCCACCTTAAAAGGTCGCCTGACATGCCGGGCCAGTAGTATCTCCGACTCAGCCTTTCCAACGAGCGTTTCTTTCCGAAATGCCCACTAGTGGAATGGCCGTGGCAGTAGTACAGGATGTCTTTCCTCATAGCAGCAGGGATTACCATTTGTAACACCCTCCGCTTTCCGGGACAAGTCTTCCACCTGCACAACAACGAGTCTCGGACCTCCAGTTCGTGGAACTGAGCCAAGAAACGTCGCATTTCACGGTTTTCCAGTGATATTTCGGGTCTCACTGGACAGACCCCAGTAGGGACAAGCTCCCTCAGTCATGCTATGGTAGGATCGGCCATCTGGTACGTCCTTATAGTGTCGGTGGACCAATCCAACAGGTTTTGCAACAACCCATCATAAGGCAAACGCACACTCGCTACCACAGCATTGTGAGCACCACAATCCCCACACTCCGGACGCACACAACGGCGTACCGGACGTCTACTCAGGCAGTCAGCATTAATATGCTTCGTGCCTGCTCGGTGCTGGATATGAGAGTTTTCCAGTCCGAACTCGCTGAGGTGATTCAACCATCGACCAATCATTCCCTCGGCGTCCTTAAAATTAAGGAGCCACCTCAAGGCCGAATGATCGGTACGGAGTGTGAAATTCCCTCCATATAAGAAGTGCCGAAACTTCTTCGTGTACACCACTACTGCGAGCAGCTCTCGCTTGGTAGTACAATAATTTCTCTGTGCCTTGTTCATACTGTTACTAGCGAACGCCAGCGGGACCTCTACTCCGTCCTGGATTTGGGACAATGCGGCCCTGATGCTCTCATTGCTCGCATCAGTGTCAAGGATGAAATGCCCCTTCTCCGTAGGGTATCTCAGCACCGGGGTGGTTCGGAACAACGCCTTAATCTCTTTGAAGGCTTCATTCTGTTCCATCCCCCATGGGAAGGGTTCTTTTTTTCTCCCCGGAGTCCAATGGCTCAACCGTTGTAATGGCTGAGACACCCTAGAGAATCCGGGGATGAAGTCCCTGTAATAGGAACAGAACCCTAAAAAGGATCTGATATCCTTTGGTCCTTTTGGAACTTCCCAAGTCTCCACAGTCTCCAATTTAGCCGGATCAGCCTGCACACCCTCGGTGGAGATGATCCGGCCCAAATAGACCATGGACTTCCGAAAAAGTTCACATTTCTTCGGCTTTAATGTCAAGCCATTGGACCGAATTCGTTCCAAAACCTCTCCGAGGTTCAACGCACACTCTTCAAAAGTCTTGCCAAAGACAATGACATCATCCAAGTATACCAAACATTTGCGCCACAACAGATCACTCAGAAGAGTTTCCATCATAGCCTCAAAAGTGGCCGGGGCGTTGCACAACCCGAAGGGCATCAGCTCAAACTGATACAGTCCAATGTGACTTGTAAAAGCCGTTTTCTCTTTATCCTCCTCCTTCATCCCGATCTGCCAATATCCGGACTGCAAATCAAGGGTGCAGAACCATTGGTTCCCACCCAAAGAGTCCAGAGTCTCATCAATCCGGGGGAGAGGATATGCATTTTTCTTGGTTACCCCATTCAGGCGCCTATAGTCGATACAAAATCGGATAGACCCGTCCTTCTTAGTAACCATCTGGACCGGGCTGGACCAGGGGCTAGTGCTAGGCACGATCACCTTCTGTTCCAACATGGTCTTCACTTGTTCCTCTACCACCGCTTTCTTACCCAAAGGCAAGCGTCGGTAAGGCATCTTGAAAGGCTGTGCATCACCCGTATTGATAGAATGCAACACTTTGTCGGTTCGGCCCAAAGGCTCCCCCTCCACCTGCCATGCATCCTGATACTTCACTACCAGCCTCCTTAGGGAGTCGAGATCCCTCCGATCCGTCAAATCCGTTTCGGAGATCATTTTCTCAAGTCCCTCACTCAGAGCGGTCGGAGAAGGGTCACCCTTCATGCTCACCTGTCCAGCAGGCATCACTGCCTCACTGGTGAACACCTTCCCCAGTATTGTATCTTTCCTTAGATACTTCGGTTCCAACCCGGGGTTAGAAACCGGCACTACGGTCCAAGCACCATCACCCACCAGGGTGTCCATGCCCGTCAAACCGATACTACCCAACATGGCCACATCCGGCTCCACAACTGCCTCTTCCTCTCTCCTAAGCCCCTTGCTTCGGACCAGCACGTCACACGTCTGTCCGGGAGGAATCTTTTGGACCACCGTTGCCACTGTCGACACTTGTCGGAGCACACATTGCTCTACCGCACGGTACGGGTGCTCTATCAGGAGTACCCCTGTACCCGGATTCAGGACCGCGTCATACAACGCCGAAAAATCCAATCCGAGTATACCGTCGTCTGCAATATCCGCAATGGTGGGAGAAGCCACATACTCCTTCCCTCCAATTCGGAGCGGTATGAACGCGCGCCCATACGTCTGCATACTTGACCCATCGGCCGAACAGGCGTTTACCCTTGTTTTGAAGTTATCACGACTATCCGGCATAAGAGCATAGAAGTTAGAGGAGATAAAGGAGTGGCTAGCTCCCGTATCTACTAAAAATTCGCCCGCTCTACCGGCCACAGTAACAGACACATACCACCGCCTCCCCCCCAGCGGAGACGGGTTTACAGTAAAGCGTTTAAAATCCTTCGGAGCAGCCAAATCAAGGCCATGTTTCTTCAAATGGTCGAAACATGGATGATCCGGGGAAAGCTGGGTACTCCCTACCCACACGGTGTCTGTGACAGCCGCAACTTCCTCGTTCCTATCCGTAATGGGCCTCCCTGCCTCATTGCCGGGCAACTGTTGGACTGGAATGTTAACCAGGCCGGCATCCGAGCCCCTCAAGCTCGAAGCCACCCCTGATTCCCTTCCTGCCTTCGGAATTTCACTAGGCTCTACCTCTCTGGTATGTTGGCGTACATCATATACAGGGGTCGTCCGCTCGCCTTCTCGGACCACCCCCTCTAGTTTCCCTCCTTTCCGGGAACTTTCGGAGTCGGAGCCGTACACTCCGCAGCAAAGTGACCGATCTCCAGGCACCTATAGCACTTGGCGGTCCGCCGATTGATCTTCCTCCGGTTAGGCTGTGTAGCCCCCTGAATGGAAGTCGTCATCTTCTCAAACAGCGATGTGAAAAACGCTGCGTCCATTATCGGAGCTTTTGGGTCCGATGATTCCTTCTTCGGAGGAGGGTTTCCACCCCCTTCCGGCTTCCTATTTTTCCACGGCGTTTTAGAGGAATTCCCATTCCTCTTAAACTGAGCTGCAGAAGCTATCGCTCCCTCTTCCTCACTGCCCGAACCATCAGACTGCTCCGGAGAACACTCTATAATGGCCGAGGCCCGGGTGGGCACCCGGTCCCCTAACAGTGACTTCTTGAGAGCATGTATGTCGATGGCCTTAAAAAGGTCATCTAATGACGTATCTGCTCTCCAGGTATCATACACCACATGTTGTATTTCTGGGTCCCTCAGTCCAGCAACAAACTGAGAGAACAATTCCTTAGAGAATAAGGCATCATGGATTCCTGAAGCTGGATGTACCTTCTTCAGGAGTCTCATCAGTGCAAGTCCGAAAACCCTCGGGGCCTCGTTCTTGCCTTGCACTCGCTTCTTAAAAGCGACCATCGGGTCAATCCGAGCGGAGTCTCCGTATAGGATAGTTCCGATCTCTACCAGTTGTTTGAAAGTGCCGCGGGGTCCGCATTCATCTTTCCACTGCTCCACGGCCATCAGGCCATCCCCCAAGCGCAATCCCTTACAGACGTACGGAATTGCATCCTGTTGATCCCACCCACTGAGGTTGATGTCCTCAACGGTGGCTCCCAACCAATCTTCCCAAGAGTTTTTCTGCCAGAAGGGAAAAGGCTCGCTAGCAATGCGTCTAGCAGCGTTGGATGACCCCCTAATTTTAGAGGTTATCGCCAGGCATTTAGAAATGGAAGCCGAGGCGTCCTTTTCTGTACCCACGTTGTGCAATCCGATCCCAGCTATTGCTGGGTTTGTATCGTACAACTCTCGCAATTCTGTACTCAGAATTGTTCTCCTTGGAGCCCTCCTCGGACTCTTTGCGCCCGGAGTCGTCCCCGGAGTAGCGCCTCTGGTAGGCAAGTTATTCTGTCTCTCCAGATAGGTCTGGTAGGTACCATACAACACCAAATCCTTAGTGGGGTCCACACCTTGACTGAACCACCAATTTTTCTCCTGGTCAGTCATATACTGACACTGCTGGGCCAGAGCAAGCAATCGCTGATGCGCCGCTTTCTCTTTTTCCAGTTCCTTGGCCTGTCTCTCAGCCTCCTCCTCTTGCTGTGCCTCCGCCAATTTAGCTTTCGCAGCTTCACCGGCCGCTCGGAGCCCTTCTTGTCGAGCTCTCAAAACCGCCGCCTCCTGCTCTGCTAATTCCTCAGCGAGGGCTGCATTTTCCTTCATGCGTTCTTGTTGCTGCTCAAGAGCAGCCTGCTGTTTGCGATACACATCTCGCCTCTCCAATTCCAAGTTTTTCTGTTCATGGAACAGTATGTTTGCTTGGCATTCTCGCCATTGCGACAAACTCGAGGGAGTTAAGTCGGTCTTGGCCGCCTTATCTTGTTCGGATGCTTTCTTCAAGCGTTCCGAATCCAGTTGCTGCTCATCCAGTTTCAACTGAGAACGTGGACTCCGCACCAACTCCGATAATGACCTTCCCCTGCCCGCCGTGTTTACACATGTCGGAGCCGAAAAGACCTGCTTCGGAATTGGACGGATACCACTGATACCCACCCTAGGTGAGTAATCACTCGCCCTACCTCTACCCCTTGCCCGGCCAACCTTTAGTGGTCGTCCTGGCGTTGAAGTAGACAAGGCACCTTCTACAGTCATCCCACGTCCCATAGGAAGATTTGGGGTGTCTGTAAAACTCCTGTAATGAGGACCTTTCGGACTGTCATTATCAGCGGAAGCGTACGAGGTACTGCTATCCTGTATACTCTCCCTGGTCTCTGACAAAAACTGCTCCAAAGAAGTTCTTTTTGCCTTCAGAATGTCACATTCCGACACTAGACTTCGGCGAACCTCCCGTAAGTCTTCAGTGTCCCGAACAAGTTCTGCCCGGGTCCCTTCTGCTTCATGGATGACGGCATCTCGGGCCGCACAAATCTGATTCAGCTCAGTGTTTGCCTGGACAAAGTCGGAACGGAGTCCCTGTAGATCAGCCTGTTTCTGATCGAACTCCACTCGAACCCTGCTAAGGGATTGCACCAGCTTTTCGTTCTCCTCCAACAAAGTTGAAAGCCTTGCGTCTTTCTCCTTGATTTTGGAAGCTCTATGTGTGACTGCACCTTCCAATGCAATCAGACTGCTTTTCCATTCATTCGACTGTTTCTGAATGGTCAACAACTCCATTTGGGCCATTTGCACACGCTCCTGTATTCTGGCCTCTCTCATGTCGTCGAAACGACGTTCCTCCAAGATGGTAGCCCTCCGTGGATTCGGAGCGGCTGATCTTGACCCACCAACGTTGAACATTGACAGGCTCATTTCATCTAATGAGCAATTCATTATTTCGGGACCTTTGTATCCCAAAAATGCGCTTGTTCTGGATGGAACCTTCGCACTCCTGCAGGTATCTGCCTCCTTGACGGCATCTAACCCCTCCGGTGATAAGGCTGGCGCCTCATCGGGAGACCTCGCTGCTCCGTCCAGAGCAGGAGGTCTGCGCTACTGCACAGGCTAACCTGCGTTTCACTCAGAACTGGTCACGGCACCAGTGTAATAAACGATACTTTGTCTCTTTATGATATTGGTAGAGTATCAATTAAAGAACAAAGTCGACACAGTTCGGATCAAGTGTTACAGGTTGCAAATCGGGTTTATTCAGAAAACCTAGACAAGCAGTATCTATGTGTGCGAACTCCCTATAGAGTTCGGAACGGGTCAGTAGGCGAATCAGCCGTAATGATCACGGGGTCTCCTTACCAGCGTGGCTCAGAGTAACCGACGAGTACCGTCAGATGCTGGGTATATATAGGCAGCCAGCCTGCGCGCGCACACGCAGACCGGAAGCCTATAGCGACCTCTGTCCATACCCCAAGCCCGGGGTAGGTGCTGCCACCTACCGTCGGACTGAAGGGTTCGGACTGAGCTCGCAACACAACATCCAACAGCACTCGTCATATAACATACCCGTATAACCCTAGCCCCTACACAAGGGAGGGGGGTGTGGGCGGATGCAGAAGAAATTTGTTCAAAATTCCTTGACCCCTCCCTCAACCCACCATCGCCGCATGTTTAAAAACATTCGCTCGCTACGGGCCTTTAGTATTGTAAGACTTTGAGAATATTGTATAACCTGCTCCTATGATTTAACAAAAAACGTTTAGTATTCTACTACATTTCCAAAAAACCTTGCATTTCCCACACCTAGACTTTGAGAATAATGTTTAACTCGCACTGGCGGTTAGGTTCGCATATTAGCCGCGGGGTAATGCACAAGAATTTACATAATTGTATTTGTACCTTTAGACTTCATAAATTAATTATTTTAAAAATATAAACAAGTTAATAAAAAAATACCTTTAGACTTCATGGGGAGACAGATGAGAGACTTGTTCATGTGGCTCTTGCCGTCGCCGGTGTTGGCTAACAGACACATCCAGTCGGCCTGGAACCCATTCGTCGTCCACATCTTGCCGCCATTAATGATGTAATCATCACCGTCCTTCACCGCCTTAGTCACAATACCTGGAATATTTTTAACATTATTTTCATACTGTATACAATATATATATAAGCAGGTTTCTTTGTGTTTGAACCTGGCCTCAAGAGTAACTTTCCGGTATTAAATTGAAATTACGTGGTAGATCAATACGAGAAAATGTCAGATATGGCTATCCATGCACCATCTATTCCTTTAAAAAAAAATTTAAATCCTATATCAAACCGATAAAGTGCATACATACTGGCTACGTCTGAGCCGGCACCGACCTCGCTGACCCCGAGACACGAGACCAGGTCCCCCTTAATGGACGGTACCAGGAACTCCTGCTTCACCGTCTCATTGCCAAACCTGGTAACAAGATACAGCATTTATTTCTGTTATCAAGATAAGTATTAAAGGTATTTTTTATTTAGGACCATATTAAAAACGATGCGGCCCCCATGATGCAGTTCACCCGAGGCGATTTTGTTGGGTCCCGGTCGGTAGTTACATTCCCGCCCAGCGCCATGTTGTTGTTCATGCAGCGTTCTTCTCACGGCACACCCCAAAGCACCAAATGTTCACACTTAGTAGGCCTATCGCCTGCAGCGAAGCTGCTGGTAGTAGAGATAAAAGTAGAGGGTGGGGCACAATGATTTGGAAGGAAGGTCATGAAGATATATATATATATATATATATATATATATATATATATATATATATATATACATACATGCAACCCGGTTTGTGGGATCTTTCGCTGTTTTCAGACCCACGTAGTGGGGTCATTCCAAAATTGTGGGATCTTTTGCAAGACCCCGCAACCCACCCGGGCTAAAATGATCCTATGTTCTATGATATGGAAAGATTTTTGGTTAAAAACATTTTTTTATGAAAACCCCACAATGTTTTCAAGTTTATTATTGATTCCCTAACCTGCTCCCAGGTGTCTCTACCCATCACAAACCACAGCCAGAGTATATATATATACATCCTGTGTGGTCATGCTTGAGTGAGCACAAGAAGGTCAAGCTGCCTCAGATCCAGGATCCCATAATAGAGGAAAATATCACAAATATCATATATACAGTCTAATACCATCAAATATGGACCTAATCAATAAGAAAGGAAATTAGATTGGTTAGGTATTATTTTTCTAAACATGTAACCACTCCACGAATGATAATTATGGTATAATGTCAGGATCCAACAACCCATGTAGAAAAATTACAAAGGATCCCACTATCCAGGAGCAAAACTGACACACACTAATAAATATATATATGTGCATATGTATATTATATACTGATTTGACTTGTGGGATCCTAGGTTCCCATTGAGAATCCCACAAGCTCATATCTAAAAAGCAGTGAGGTGGGGTGACATGGATGAGGTGAGGGTGATGTGGATAAGTAGAGTTTACATAGATAAAGTGAGGGTGACATGTAAGTGTTGTGTGACAGGGTGCAGATGTAAGTGGGGTGTGACAGGGTGCAGATGACGACTGAGGATTGTGAAGGGAAGTCGCAGGGTGTAGATAACGACTAAGGAGTATGAGGGGGTGTGGTAGGGTGTAGATGACGACTGAGGAGTGTGAGGGAGTGTGGTAGGGTTTAGATGACGACTGAGGAGTGTGAGGGGGGTGGCAGGGTGCAGATGACGACTGAGGAGTGTGAGAGGGTGTTGCAGGGTGTAGATGACGACTGAGGAGTGTAAGGGGGGGTGGTAAGGTGTAGATGACGACTGAGGAGTGTGAGGGGGTATGGTAGGGTGTAGATGACGACTGAGGAGTGTGAGGGGGGTGGCAGGGTGTAGATGACGACTGAGGAGTGTGAGGGGGTGTTGCAGGGTGTAGATGACAACTGAGGAGAGTCAGGGGTGTGGCAGGGTGTAGATGACGATTGAGGAGTGTGAAGGGGTGTGGTAGGGTGTAGATGATGACTGAGGAGTGTCAGGGGGTGCGGCAGGGTGCAGATGACGACTGAGGAGTGTGAGGGGTGTGGTAGGGTGTAGATGACAACTGAGGAGTGTGAGAGGGTGTGGCAAGGTGTAGATGACGACTGAGGAGTATCAGGGGGTGTGGCAGGGTGCAGATGATGACTGAGGAGTGTGAGGGGGTGTGGTAGGGTGCAGATGACGACTGAGGAGTGTGAGAGGGTGTGGCAAGGTGTAGATGACAACTGAGGAGTATCAGGGGGGTGGCAGGGTGCAGATGACAACTGAGGAGAGTTAGGGTTGTGGCAGGGTGTAGATGACGACTTAGGAGTGTGAATGGGTGTGGTAGAACGTAGATGATGACTGAGGAGAGTTAGGGTTGTGGCAGGGTGCAGATGACGACTGAGGAGTGTCAGGGGGTGTGGCAGGGTGCAGATGACGACTGAGGAGTGTGAGGGGGTGTGGTAGGGTGTAGATGACAACTGAGGAGTGTGAGAGGGTGTGGCAAGGTGTAGATGACGACTGAGGAGTATCAGGGTGTGTGGCAGGGTGCAGATGACGACTGAGGAGTGTGAGGGTGTGTGGTAGGATGTAGATGACGACTGAGGAGAGTTAGGGGTGTGGCAGGGTGTAGATGACGACTGAGGAGTGTGAATGGGTGTGGTAGAACGTAGATGATGACTGAGGAGAGTTAGGGGTGTGGCAGGGTGCAGATAACGACTGAGGAGTGTGAGGGATGTGGCAGGGTGTAGATGACGACTGAGGAGTGTCAGGGGGTGTAGCTGGGTGTAGATAACGAATGAGGAGAGTCAGGGGGTGTGGTAGGGTGCAGATGACGACTGAGGAGTGTCAGGGGATGTAGCTGGGTGTAGATAACGAATGAGGAGAGTCAGGGGGTGTGGTAGGGTGCAGATGACGACTGAGGAGTGTGAGGGTGTGTGGCAGGGTGTAGATGACGACTGAGGAGTGTGAGGGGGTGTGGCAGGGTGCAGATGACGACTGAGGAGTGTGGGGGTGTGTGGCAGGGTGTAAATGACGACTGAGGAGTGTCAGGGGGTGTGGCAGGGTGCAGATGATGACTGAGCAGGGTGTACATGCAGATTTGAGGAAGTCAGGGGGTGTGGCAAGGTGTATGTGCCAACCTGAGGATATCAGAGGGCGTGGCAGGGTCTACATTCCACCAGGACAATGTCAGGGGTGTGCTGAGGAGTACATAGCACCTTCAGGATTGCAGAGGGTATGACAGGGTGTACATGCCGACTTGAGGATGTCAGGGGGTGTGGCAGGGTGTACATGCCGACTTGAGGATGTCAGGGGGTGTGGCAGGGTGAACATGCCGACTTGAGGATGTCTGGGAGTGTGGCATGGTGTACATGCCGACTTGAGGATGTCAGGGGGTGTGGCAGGGTGTACATGCCGACTTGAGGATGTCTGGGGGTGTGGCAGGGTGTACATGCCGACTTGAGGATGTCTGGGGGTGTGGCAGGGTGTACATGCCGACTTGAGGATGTCTGGGGGTGTGGCAGGGTGTACATGCCGACTTGAGGATGTCTTGGAGTGTGGCAGGGTGTACATGCCGACTTGAGGATGTCTGAGGATGTGGAAGGGTGTACATGCCGACTTGAGGATGTCTGGGGGTGTGGCAGGGTGTACATGCCGACTTGAGGATGTCAGGAGGTGTGGCAGGGTGTACATGCCGACTTGAGGATGTCTGAGGGTGTGGCAGGGTGTACATGCCGACTTGAGGATGTCTGGGGGTGTGGCAGGGTGTACATGCCGACTTGAGGATGTCTGGGGGTGTGGCAGGGTGTACATGCCGACTTGAGGATGTCTTGGAGTGTGGCAGGGTGTACATGCCGACTTGAGGATGTCTGGGGGTGTGGACGGGTGTACATGCCGACTTGAGGATGTCTGGGGGTGTGGCAGGGTGTACATGCCGACTTGAGGATGTCAGGGGGTGTGGCAGGGTGTACATGCCGACTTGAGGATGTCTGGGGGTGTGGCAGGGTGCAGATGACGACTGAGGAGTGGCAGGGGGTGTGGCACATTGCAGATAACTACCACAGCATATGCTTTAGTTTTATGTTTTTATTTATAGTATTTATAGGAACCCATAAGCCTGGATTAAAACTATAAAGACCCCATAATCCAGTAGACACAATTTTTTTTTGGATTATTTAGATAAGACACAGATTTTCAGAAGCATACTTCTCAAAAATATATTTCTCGACCCATAGTTGACTATGCATCTCCCTAGTAGAGAGGTGGTTGGTGAGTAAAGCCAAAGGAAGTATCCCAGATAGGAGTTCTGCCCCCCCATGTGTCCTTTGCTACTCCAAAGCTAACACTAAGTGAACATACCCCTGTACTAGGCCAAATTAGGTCAAGGGACAGCAGCTAAAAGAACACCCAACTTTGGGCTCTTATTGTTGGGGAACAGCTTGACCTAGATAAAATATGCATTTATTTACATTCACTAATAGGGTTTGCAACAGCAGGTTGTATCTACCCATATCAAATATAGTCACATATTTATTAAGTTTGCTCTTTTGTACTTAATAACAAAGGGACATTGTCACCAACAATGTTAATTAGCTTCATCTACTCTTAAAACTTCAATAAAATGAATATATTGGAAAGACCCCATAATAGAGTGTTAGAACAGATACAAGACCCCATAATCCAAGGGTAGAACCAAAAGGGGGTGTGGCAGGGTGTATATGCCGACTTGGGGACATCAGGGGGTGTGGTAGGGTGTATATACCGACTTGAGCATGTCTGGGGTAGTGGCAGGGTGTACATGCCGACTTGAGGATATCAGGGGCTGTGGCAATGTGTATGTGCCAACCTGAGGATATCAGGGGGTATGATAGGGTGTATATGCCACCAAGACAATGTCAGGGGTGTGCTAAGGTGCACATGGCGGCTTCAGCATTGCAGAGGGTATGGTAGGGTGTATATGCCGACTTGGGGATATCAGGAGGTGTGGCAGGGTGAACATGCCGACTTGGGGACATCAGGAGGTGTGGTAGGGTGTACATGCCGATTTGGGGACATCGGGGTTGTTGCAGGGTGTACATGCCGACTTGGGGACATCAGGGGGTGTGGCAGGGTGTACATGCCGACTTGGGGACATCAGGAGGTGTGGCAGGGTGAACATGTCGACTTTGGGACATCAGGAGGTGTGGAAGGGTGTACATGCCGACTTGGGGACGTCAGGGGCTGTGGAAGGATGTATATGCCTCTAGGACAATGTCAGTGTGTGTGACAGAGTGTATATGCTGCCAGGATGATGTCAGGGGATGGGACAGAATGTACATGCCAACTTGAGGATATCAGGGGGGGTGACAGGGTGTACATGCCGCCAGAAAATTGTCAGGGGGTGTGGCAGGGTGTACATCCCGACTTTGTGACATCAGGGGGGTGATGCAGGATGTACATGCCGACTTGGTGACATCAGGGGGGGGGGTGGCAGGGTGTACATGCCGACTTGAGGAGGCCAGGGGGTGTGGCAGGGTGTACATGGCGACTTGAGGATGTCTGGGAGTGTGGCAGGGTGTACATGCCTACCAGAGGATGTCAGGGGGTGTGGCAGGGTGTACATGCCGACTTGAGGATGTTAGGGGGTGTGGCAGGGTGTACATGCTGACTTGGTGACATCAGGGGGGGGGGGGTGGCAGGGTGTACATGCCAACTTGAGGATGTCTGGGGTGTGGCAGGGTGTACATGCCGACTTGAGGAGGCCAGGGGGTGTGGCAGGGTGTACATGGCGACTTGAGGATGTCTGGGGTAGTGGCAGGGTGTGCATGCCGACTTGAGGAGGCCAGGGGGTGTGGCAGGGTGTACATGCCGACTTGAGCATGTCAGGGGGTGTGGCAGGGTGTACATGCCGACTTGAGGATGTCTGGGAGTGTGGCAGGGTGTACATGCCGACTTGAGGATGTCTGGGGTGTTGCAGGGTGTACATGCCGACTTGAGGATGTTAGGGGGTGTGGTAGGGTGTACATGCCTACTTGAGGATGTCTTGGAGTGTGGCAGGGTGTACATGCCGACTTGAGGATGTCTGGGGTGTGGCAGGGTGTACATGCCGACTTGAGGATGTCTGGGGGTGTGGCAGGGTGTACATGCCGACTTGAGGATGTCTGGGGGTGTGGCAGGGTGTACATGCCGACTTGAGGATGTCTGGGGTGTGGCAGGGTGTACATGCCGACTTGAGGATGTCTGGGGTGTGGCAGGGTGTACATGCCGACTTGAGGATGTCTGGGGGTGTGGCAGGGTGTACATGCCGACTTGAGGATGTCTGGGGGTGTGGCAGGGTGCTGATGACGACTGAGAAGTGGCAGGGGGTGTGGCACATTGCAGATAACTACCACAGTATATGCTTTAGTTTTATGTTTTTACTTTTTAGTATTTATAGGAACCCATTAGCCTGGATTAAAACTATACAGACCCCATAATCCAGTAGACACAATTTTTTTTGGATTATTTAGATAAGACACAGGTTTTCAGAAGTATACTTCTTAAAAATATATTTCTGGAGCCATAGTTGACTATGCATCTACCTAGTAGAGAGGTGGTTGGTGAGTAAAGCCAAAGGAAGTATCCCAGATAGGAGTTCTGCCCCCCCCCCCCATGTGTCCTTTGCTACTCCAAAGCTAACACTAAGTAAACATGCCCCTGTACTAGGCCAAATTAGGTCAAGGGACAGCAGCTAAAAGACCACCCCACTTTGGGCTCTTATTGTTTGGGAACAGCTTGACCTAGATAATATATGCATTTATTTACATTCACTAATAGGGATTGCAACAGCAGGTTGTATCTACCCATATCAAATATAGTCACATATCTATTTAGTTTGCTCTTTTGTACTTAATAGCAAAGGGACATTGACACCAACAATGTTAAGTAGCTTCATCTACTCTTAAAACTTCAATAAAATGAATATATTGGAAAGACCCCATAATAGAGTGTTAGAACAGATACAAGACCCCATAATCCAAGGGTAGAACCAAAAGTAATGTCAACCATCACATTCTAGTGTGTTTCATCAATATGCATAGTCCGTGTATTTATCTGGTAAGTTCATAATAGTGAATGTGTCACCACATAATTCTGTAAAGTGTATTTTAAAAGAGACCCCACAAAGTCATATGATACATATAGTTACACCTTTTGTAGGGTCCTGACAGAGGTCATAGTTCAAGGTCATTTGGGACCCCACAAGGGGATCCCACAATATCACATTTAAAAAAATTCATATTTCGAAATTCTTTTGTCAGACTCTGTTTCTATTAATTTAGAGGTATTCAAAAATGCAATTATTTTCTTCATATGTATATTAGTTCTATGGGACCCCACATCACTGGGTTACAGCTGAGACCTCACAAACCGGGTGATATCGGTATATATACATATATATATATATATATATATATATATATATATGTGTACAGGCAAGGGAAAAGGGTAGTCCAAGGAAAAAGCCAACTTTGAAATTGATGTCATTAGCTTTCCAGTGATATATTACACTAGAAGATGTTATTTCTAGTTTTTGAGAAATGGCTTCATGAATATGTGTGGGCATCACCCTTTCCAAAATCCCAATAAGCTCTATGTCTCATATTTTCCAAGATATCCCTATTTAATTGGCATTATCTGTGATAATTAGAAATCTATGATACATTTTCATTCTTCAAATCATAAAATTCGATCTAGGAATGGTAATTTTATTTTGTTTTCACCATCACAATCCTCAGAAATCATTCTATCAATTTATGTCTTAATTTCCTCTATTTGGAATAAAAATCATGTTTCCATGGCAACACATATCAACAAGCACACCCATTTAGGCTTTGAAACGTTCCTTTTACCTTCCAAATATAGAAGCTTTTTACCAAAAATGGAATGTTTTATGTAATCCTATTGAATTCTCCAGAAAAAAGTACCCAAAAGCTATTTTTAGCCTAATTCTTTCATTTTAGGCCATAATGGCGCTCCCTGGTGGCTAAAATCGGAACTAATCCCGCGGGGACTATCCTTTCTGCTTGGCTGCTCACATATATATATATATATATATATATATATATATATATATATATATATATATATATATATATATATATATATATATATTATTTTGTACTATTTTGTAGAATGCTTTGTGTGTTTGATTTTAACGTATTCTACATAATTAACAAATTTCAGATACACAATTGATAATGAAGGTCTTACCGGGCGAGTGCGGGTGTGGCCATGTCAGTCTGCACGCCTACAGCCATGGGAACAGCACCACAGTTACAGTTCCCCAGCTCCTCTGCCATGGCCACCGAGAAACTGTAGTCCAGGCCCAGACCGCCATACTCTGGGGGAAGAAGTAGCAATAGTTATCATATCAAGATGCATATTAATCACAGATGAGGTATTATGACAACATGTTTACAGTGTGGAATGATTGAATTGCTTTGAATGTAACTAACTATTACGATTTTTTATCATTCTTTTTTTTATATATATATCCTAACGTACAGCAAAAGAGGATCGTGGATTGATTTAGGTATCAATTGGTCATTTATGAGCAACAGAGGCGGGAATAGGTGTTACAATGATAGTTGTGTTTCAACTCACCTATAGGTTTAGTCACACCGAGAAACCCTGCATCCCCAAGTTTCTTGAAGACCTCGTGAGCAGGGAACTGTCCGCTCGCCTCCCACTCGTCTACGTGTGGGTTGATGTCGCGCTCAATGATCTGGGAATCAGCACAGTACGGTAGGGATGAGTTAAGGTGGGTCAATATGATGCCATTTCCGTTCACTGCACATTTTACTGCGCAGGTACATTCTCTAGTTTGACCACAGATCACCAGGGGACCTTTGTGTTATATTGCAACAAGTTATATCAAATTGTCCTAAAATGGACAAAGGTGTTGCCTGACTGGGGCGAGAACCATTAACCTTTTGATATGAAGGCATGCATTCTGCCACTGTGCTATGGAGTCTGTGGTCGTGGCTCTCATTCAGAAGTCATACATAACTAGCCCTTAGTATATTTCTATTTCCTTTCAACTTTTTTTTTTCAATGGACAAAAACTTAAGAAATATGCCCGGGACCAAATGTTCAAACGGGATTCTCTAGAGAGAGAACATCAAAACCTATATCCTGAGAGAGTTATATAGATATTTAGCTACATTTAAATACTATTTCATGTAGATATGTGGCAAAACACTGTATAATCCTTCACATAAGACATTAACTTAAGGCTTAAATATCTCAGAAAATAGCCCGGGACCCCCCTATTTTCTCAATTTCATTGGAAAGTGTATGTTATTATGGTCTTATGGTGAAAACCTGACAAAAATCTAGCTACTTTTACATCAAGGGATTGACCCACCTTAACTATACATGTATAACTATCATTACCACGGTACCGTACAATCTCGCATAGAAGACGCGGCTTGTGCGTGAAGCACAACCAGCTTTAATTTAGTACCAAACATGCCTACCGGTATTATAGGGTGCGGCTCATATGAGGGTTTTTAAAATTATAATAGAGTACTGGTACCCGGTACCTAAAGTAGCTGTAATCAAACCCCAGATTCGGCTTATATGATTCTCTTAAGTTAGTTAGGGTGCGGCTTATACGAGAGTTTGGCTTATACGCAAGACTTTAACACAGTAGTTTAATTTTTGGTGTCACAGTAGGCCCTACCCGGTATTAGCCATTTAAATTTTAATAAACTTTTAGTTTTAGCCTAGTCTTAAAGCTTTTTGGGCGTGTTGGTACCGGTAGTAAGGCGGTGATCCACTGCCGCAAATTTGCTGCGATTTAGCTACGAGTTACACTCGTGCGAGTAACACTCGTGCGAGTAAACACGGAGAAAACATTCCAGCAGTGGATCAGCTGCTGTGACAGCCTACGAGAACGTCGTCGCGAGGGATGTGCGACGTACGACTACATTCACAGAAATCTAAAGGTTTTGATTTTTAAGAGTGTAGTCGAAGTGCCTGTCGTACGACTACATTCGCAGCAACCTCGCGACAGTGCTTCACCGGCTGTAATTTTGCCAAACAAAGACAACAAACATCTTGTCTTCATATTTTCGACACTTATAAAATATCCATCGCAATTGCCTATTTATACATCTATTGTCCGGGACACCTACTGAGCTTAATGCCTAGTATTAGGCTATTAGGGCCTACTACTCAGGCCTATTATTACCGGAATGATATTCATTATCATTATTTTGTCAGAGAGAGAGTCTAGATCTTTTAATACCATTTAGTATTACCCAATCAACAGTTATATCTACAACAGTAGATCTAATGATATGACTGGTGTCAAACCCTAGCTCAAGGAGACCAATGTACATGTGCCATACTTTGACCCCAGAGCTACATTCAGGCTAATAACACTACCATCACAGTACACAACAGTTCATGTGAGTTACACAACTCTGAGTCCGAGTCTGACAGCTCCCAGTGCTCACCTTGTTGAGTGACTGTCTCATGGCTGCATGTTCCTCCGTGAACAGAACCGCCGGGTTGGGGGTCTCACTGGACGCCGCACTGGCCGGTTGGGAGTAGGCCCGTGCCCACACCTGAGGGAAAACCCTCAATTTGGAGGAAACTGCCCTGTGTAAAGCCATGTTGTGTGTTGATGGCTTGTTTTGGAGCTTGGCCTCGTGAGTACGACTAGAGATCGGGTCATGTGATCAACAACTGGCGCCCTCTTCTGAGGGGAAGTATAACCAACAAAATACTCACTAGGTGGTAGCACAACCGCACGTTTGCACTTTCCCGCTGATGGACCATGATATCACGAGCAATTCCGTAATAACTCCACTCACTCTGTGCCCTATAACTTATAACATGCCCTATCACTGGGGATGGGTAGGTTACAATGTTTGCAATCCTCATACTTCATGCATGTCTAATAGGCCTACGCAATTATATGTCCTTTTGCCATGTGGAGTCACAAGTTAGTGCTGCATTCATGCATCATAACGACCCTAATAAGACAGGGGGTCTGGATGGGGGGTCCCCATGTCGATTGTCGATCCTAAGAAATGGCCATGTCACATGTCAATGTCGCTTAATGATGCCCATGTCCCATGTCGATTTTAAGAATTGCCCATGTCGCCTGTCACTTTGTTTTTCAAGCCTCATGTCGAATGTCACTATAGGCCTCATGTCGATTGTCGATTTAAAGAGCCATGTCCCCATGTCGAATTTGGTGGTCCACACCCATAAGACACCTTGTCATACAGCTACCCTCGTGTTAGCTTTAGTTTGAATCGAATTTCGTGGAAAGTAACATAGGTAGGTATGGCTAAACGTTGAATCGGAAACTAATTCTGGTTTATGCCTGAGGTACTTTTTTCCTTTTAATGATGTACAGGTAATATAATGCTTTGGGAGCATTTTATTTTATTGTTATAAGGCCACTTAAAATCGATTATCAGCTTTGCGGACAGTTTTTGGAAAAATACGGTGAGGGAGGGAGGCTTTTTTTTTTTTGAATACGATTTTTTAAGACCATGAGGGACATTGCTTTTTCGTTTTTTTTTCTCATTTAGGTTGACGAGGGAGGTAGTTTTTACTTTTTGGATTATTTTTTTAGAATTACATGTGTAGAATAGACGTCAGGCAGTATCAACCCTTTAAGGGCTGCATAGTAACGTAATGTTTTATACCATTTGTTGTCATGATGGTTGAAAACTCACTTTTCTATAGAATATTTTCAATTGAAATCCATTGGTCATACATATAAAATACATTGTACTAAATTGGTCATTTACTTTTAGCATTTCAAGCAGAAACTGTTGCGATTTTACGGTCAAAAAAATCATAAAAAATACAATTTTGGGGATGAGGCATCTGGACACCCCTGCTCTTAGATGGAAGCGGAAATTTGACTTTTATTTTTATTTTTTTGGGGGGACAGGGGCGCCCATTTTGACAGTTTTTTTATTGGAAAGACTAAAAAAAAGGTTGATGCGGCCCTTTTAGACAGGTGCGGGCGCTATCCGCAAAGCTCTTAATCAATTTTAAGTGGCCTAAGTAGAGCCTACGAGTACCCCCCCCCCCCCCATGCAGGCCAAGTATTCAAGAACTACATGCCTACATAATTACATACGAAGTACCTTAAGTTCGTACGAAAAATACTAAATTCGACCTTTAGCCTAAGGGCCATAATTTATAGCCTAGTGCAATACTGCTATCCATTACTTGCCATCACATATTCAAGCATCAAGCGACCTAGGGTTGGCATGATGCATTCGCGAATCATGATGATGGTAGGCTGGAATAAAAGACATAAAACAGACAACTTTTTTCATTCATTAATTCACTTTATTTTCAGATTGCATTCTGCCATGCATCTAGATATATCAAGGTCCATGATTCTGCTTACTGGTACCGCCTATTGGACGTCGGCAAGGTCCTTGAAATATGATGAGTCAAGCTGGAAGAAAAGCAGAATAGGCCGTGTCTTTAGAGCATTGATAGAATTTGAGATTACTGACGTGAGTGGGCTTTGAGAATCTGTGCCCAGATTCTTATGGTTATGAGTTATATGCATTGCCCAATACAACCCCCGAACCTCAGGAAAACGTCAAAAGCTGTCAATAGCCTGATGAGGCATGCCCTGGGGTCGGTTACAGAATGATGCTTACCTTTAAGGGCCGCATAATACTTTAATTTTGTATGGCCTTTATCCTCATGATGCATGAATGCACCTCTGGTGAGCCACTTGCCAAGCTGCATTTAAGTGACATATCGACTCTAGTATAGGCTATACGATGTGTGCACACATACACACTCCCGAATGTTCATGATGATGCATGAATGCAGCCCTACATTTAAGCATCATGATGATAAAAGGCATAGCTCTTTAAAGCATTATGCATCCCTTCAACGACTAGTTAACATGTCCCAGTAGCATTGAGACTATTGTATAGTACCCCATAAACACAATACCGGTATATGTAGTAAATTCCAAAATTTCAGAACCAGGAGTACACTCACACATGAGCTTATAGGCTTACAATAAAGAGTTACTGTCGCTGTATCAAGGTGGATTTTTCCCCAAATGAATATAATCTGATAACTATAAAATTAAGCAACAACATTTAAAAAACAGGCCTATGGTACACTTCTACTGTAGTGGGTAGTGGGTAAGAAAGATTTTTAAAAAAAGTAATAAAAAGGGCTCAACTTACAACTCTCCTGCAGCCGTAGAGGATTTGAATCTTTGCTATATCTAGAGCGCTCAGCGCGACACGGTTGCCGATCTTTGCCCCGTTCTGTCGGGGAATCATAACCGGCTGCTGTCCGTTGATGGCGTTTGAGGAATAGGCCCCGTAATGCATGATGGAACCATAATCGTACGGGGTCAGCATTTTTACTTGATCGGTGGTCATCTTCCTATAGGAACGAATGGCCCCTGGACAAATGAAAAATATATAATAATTATTATTTGTCATATAACACATATGATTAACACAGCTAAGCATCAGGTTCATGTTAATAATAAAATGCCGTCATAAAACAAAGTTGGGACTCAAGTTGTGTCGTATTTTCGTTTAGGAAATCTCCAAAAATCATTATGTAGTTGTTGTTTTTTTGTTTCTATATCCGACTTCTTTCCCATGAATACCAGTAGGTTATAATATTTTCAAATGAGCAGTTATAAAGATGGCGGGTGATAGGCCTATTGCAGATTTAACACTTTAATACTATAGCTAAACTGATTAATAAAGAACGTTATGTAGTGTTTCGGAGCGTTTTTTCAGAACGCTTCTTACTATGGTTCAATGTTGTAAAACGCTTAAAACGTTATTTTGACGTAAAATAACCTATTATTGTTTATAACTGAGGTTGTACGTACGTCTCTGAATGTTTGCGTAGTTGACGTAGATGTAAGAGTCCCTGTCCGGCCGACTGTGCTCGTGGTGGAAGCCCAGAGCGTGGATAAACTCGTGCATCACAGCCCCCTTCTCATTGGCACACCAGTCGGCGACACACATCTGCTGGTCATCTCCCTGCACGCCCACATACGAGCTGCAGCTACAATGTAACCAGTCCACCAGATGTATCAGTTTATGTGAAAGATATAATACAAGTGACTTGCTGTATGAATGATATAAGCCAAGGACAGGGTAATTGTCCAAGGCATCAGCCGCGGATAATTACCATTGTCCAAGGCTTATAACATTCATGCAGCTAGTCACGCGTATCATATCTGACTTACACCCACAGTAGGAGAGTGTGCTCAGTAGACCGCATCAACATACAGCCATGTATGTAAAATTAGGTATCCCAGTAGGCGACCGCTGGCCGTGTCATCACGTAGCAAATCTCTAAAACACATACTCTTAGAACTGCTCTCATTTCCTTACTATTTGGAGTATCGCTTATCTGAAATATGCTACTGGAAGATAAAATGTATGTGCATCACCCTGATGTATCAGGATAGATAAATCATACTTTTAGATGCCCCTCCTGTTGCTGTGAAGTTTTCTAAAAATCAGAAAACGGAACCTTTGGTCAGTGAGTAGCTATGCAGCCATGGAGGACCCACTGTCTATATATCTGTTTCGCTCCCACGCCATTAGAGATACAGTTTCAAAAGTTTCACCACTGTAAGCAGGACATTCAGGGGGTCATTTTGAGGTATTACACGTGGGGATAGGCCTATCAGAAGTATTTTTTAATGAAAAAATAAGACATTTTTGGCAATTTTCGGCAATTTTTTGAAATGATACAGACACATATTTGGGGTAATTTGAAAGGTATTTTTTTGCTCTATGAGATGCTCTAGCTAATTAGTTGATACAGCTAATGGCGTAAGAGCGAAACTAGAATAACTCTTCCAACCCCCTGCAGCTCTGTACTAGAAACTGGTTTCATTTCCACACTGTGTGAGAAAAAGTCTCAGGTATTTTACCACTGGAAGCAGGACATTTCAGGCTGCATTTTTAGTTATTAGAAGTGGGGGTAGGCTTAATGTAAGTATTTTCTAAACAAGAAAATAGGCATTTTTGGGCAATTTCTGGCTCTTTTTGGCAAGTTTTCAAAAAGTTAGATACATATATTTAGGGTGATTTTAAAGGTATTTATTTGCTCTATGAGATACGCTAACTACTTAATTGATACAATGAATGGTGTGAGAGCAAAAGTATAATAAGTAAACTAACACCCTAGACCAGAGTCAAGGTCTGAAAGCCTGTGTTCTCATATATTGATAATACATGTCATATAACATGCTATATCTATAGATATGAGATATATGCACCTCTAGGGACCTTCATATATATGTGATTCCATACACATATCAATTACAAACCCAGTTGTATCCAGCACAGACAAGCATAATATCAGGTCTTGTAAATTGTTATGTAATAAGCCCAATAGTTACATAATTGTGTTGCTATGCTATAGGAATAGTAAAAATGAGTCGGTAACAAAGTTGGATTCAGGGGATGAAAGAGAAGTTTTGTTCTAAGATGCAATAAAATAGCCTTATATCTGTGATTTTTCAGCAATTTCGGAGAATTTCATGATTTTTATTGGATCACATCATATTATGTAATACTTTTTATAGGTATACATTGCTTTGGGCTGATAAACACTTTATCAAACTATGCCCAAACAAGAGATCAATTTTATATATGAAACCATTTTTGTGTACTATTGATTTGAAGTTGGGTCAAATTCACTGTTTGAGGACTCTGGGAAAGTTGGCATTTTTCTCATTTTTAAATAATAATTGTAAAGTTACTCTTAGTTATTCAGGTCAGGAAAAAAATAAACACATTCTCCATGACTTGTAGAACGGATTCCTACTTAACCAGAAGGATATCTAGCATATTTCAGTGAGATTAGAGAGCACGAAACTAGGGATATTCAATCATTTCTGTGCAAAACCTAAGAGTAAGATGTATTATATCAGGATTTTGAGGGTCTGTAAAAACAAAAGTTGAAGTCTGCGCTTTTTGGCTCGCCATCAAATAAAGGAGATATATGCTGTGATGAGGAATCAAGCTGTTTGCAGGATCTATTCCTTTTTACATGTATTTCAGCGTGACTATCATGTGCCTGCATAATCAAGTTGAGACAGAGCTCTGAAATTTCCTTAAGTCCAGACCATGTTTTTCCATCTTCAAATGGCTGTCAAATCCAAACGGCTGGACCGATTTATATGATATTTAAGCTGTGGTCATCTTTTAACATGCTCTTTCCATCTAACTAGTTTCCACATGTATAGCAACAGTATCTGAAAATGACCTGGGATACCTAGTAAAATACAGTCAGGCCATTTCTTTTGTTCTCTCAGCCAACTGTGGTGTAATATTTCATATTAATCTGATGACCCATTGTGTTAACCTGCTAAGCAGCACTGGTGAGTAACTCACCATGTGTAGCAGTATAATTTGTCTTATTAAAGCAATCTGAAAAATAGTGAATGGTCCAATATCTTAACACAGATGCAATGTCAAGTAATTTTTGTCGCTATTTGGACGGCAACACTAACTTCCTATACAGTATAGGTTAGTGCATTACCAATAACACACGGTCTAACGCGACATCAAACATCCCATTTATCATGTTTTCTTTTATTATGATCATTAATAATCTTTTTCAAATTCTCCAACCAACATTTCTCCAACCAACATCATAAGGGATCATAAGGGCAGCTGCCAGCCAATTGTCTGAGGAAGTGAGAGAACCGAGGTAGTAAAAATTGATATTTGAGGTAGTGAAGGCCGACTATTACGTAGTATTAAGAGACGTATTACCTATTTCCACATTTCTTGATGATGACTTTGTCCCAGGCGTTTGGGTTCTCCACCAGTCTCACACAGCCGTTAACACGGGTCAGTTCTGCCGCCGCCGCACGGATCTTGTTCCTTTGGTCTTCAGCTGAAAACAACCACACCTCATGGCATCAACCCGTTAACCCTTTAAGGACGGCATCTCGCAAAAAGGCAACATAATTTGTCGTTAGGATTCCACCAATGCAGCCACATCGGTGTATCATGCTGACTCGTTCGAGAGTGTATCAATTAACCCCCACAGGGTTGGCATGATGCTTGAAAGCAGCACTGGTGAGCTACTCACCATGCAGGGCTGCATTCACGCATCATGACGCCCAAGGGCATATGGTGTATTGATGCACTTTGCGGCCCTTAAAGGGTTAACCTATCCGATAAACCTAATTAGACACCACATTATATAAATTATTGTGAAACTTTACTTACTGTGTTGACCACGTACAAACGCAAAGGACAAGGTTCTGCCAGGCCACAGCATGTCTGGATCCAAAATTGCCCCTAAGGGTCCAATCTACAATACAATGTAGGGGCCGAGTCAGTTAGTACTATCTGAAGGGGGGGCATAACTAAAAAGATGCCCTCATTGGGGGGGGGGGGGGGGCATGATAACCCTACATAGAATGGGGGTCGCAACTAAATGCGGTACATTGGAGTGCTTGTAACGCAACATTCAAACCTTATAAATGATGTGGGGGTCCATTTCTAAAATCCAGTACAATGTCCGAGCAAGGAGAGAGGGGGGTCAAAGTCACAAAAAAGATTTTTCAAAATACCCGGATTACTTACCTCAGGCTTAGGCTTATCCCCATTGAATACCATACACTCTTGATTAAAATCTGTAAATAAAAAGGGAAGATTCAGTAACTAGCCATCTATCAGTGTACGTCAATTTATTAGGCCAATAGGTGAATAACACATTTAATGCAAATGGGTTTAGAATGCTTAATGAAAGTGTATTTCTAGCAAATGAATCGTATAAACTACATGGTCGATTTCTACCTTTTTTTTCTAATATTTGGCCATGAAAAGCAAGATTCACATCCTCTGAAAGTCTCCCACTGGCCTAAATGAGTGTCTGACTACACTGATAATAAAACCTATAGTCAGTACTGACTATACCACCATATTTTGACCCCCGTAGTCAGATGATTACATATGTTAGTCACATATTAGTCATAAAGATAGTCAGTAGTGACTATATGTAGATCACACAAATTGATGATGTCACAGGAATGTGTGCACAGGAAACAGTTAGGATTCAAAATTGAATGCTCAACTGACTTCAGGTAGGCACATCTTTTTCATCTAAACCACTCCTTTACACATTTCCTTGTGCATTAGCTCCTGTGTTAATGTTGAGTATGTTTACTTAAGGCATCATAGGACACATGCATTCATGATTTTGATTGAAGTATCATGTGTTTTTGTTCAAATTCTAATCATGTAACTGTGGATCTCTAGGCTTCCAGACTAGAATATACAGAGGTTGACTGTGTGAAGGGTTATAGTGTGCCAGGCATATGGCCCGTGCTCATCTACTTCACCCAATCATGCTAAGGCAGGTACCCCCGGGCATCTACCCCCAGCCTAGATCTACCACCAGACATCTACCCCTGGACATCTACCACCTGAGAATCTACCCCCTAGGACATGAAAGTCCATGGGATAGATGTCCTGGGGGTAGAAGCCGTAAGGGGGTAAAAGTCCAGGGGATGGATGTCCAAGGGGTAGATGTCCTAAGCATGCTAAACATTACCACAACATTAACACCCGGACTTCTACCCCTGGAAATCTACCCCCTAGGACTTCTCCCCCCTAAGACTTTAATCCCTTTAGACATCTATCCCCTGGACTTTTACCTCCTTACAACTTCTACCCCCTAGGACATCAATCCCCTTGGACATCTACCCCCTTTACCCTCTAGGACTTCTACTCCTGGGGACATCAACCCCCTCCAAATGCCCATAATAAGTCATATCATGTGGAGGGGATAGATTTCTCCAGGGACATCTGACATCTATCTCTGGACATCTACCCCTGTGAAATTACCTAGGGCATCTACCCCCAGGACTTTTATCCCCTTCGACACCTATCCCCTTAGGACTCTACCCCCTAGGACATCTACCCACGTGGACACCTACCCCTGGACATCTACCCCCAGACATCTACCCCTGGGACATCTAACCCTATACTTGGACATCTACCCCAGACTTTTACCCCTTAAAACTTCTACCTCCTAGAATATCCATCCCCTTGGACATCTACCCCCTTTACTCTCTAGTAGTTCTACCCCATCCACATGCCCATATGGTTGAGTCATATCATATGGAGGGAGAAGATTTCTCAAGGGACAGTGGGCATCTACCACTAGGACATCTACCTCCTAGGACTTCTAGACCTGGAGAATGCTACCCCATCCACATATTACTCAATCATATGGGCATGTCGAGGAGGTTGATGTCTCCAGGGGTAGATGTCCTGGGGTAGGTGTCCAAGGGGGTGGATGTCCTACGGGGTAGAGTGCTAAGTGGGCAAAATTCCAGGGAAAAAATTTAAAGGGGACAAAATCCTAAGGTGTAGATGTCCAAGGGGTAGATGTCTGATGTCCCTGGAGAAATCTACCCCCTCCACATGATATGACTCAACCATGTGAGTAAGTGGAGGGGGGGTTGATGTTCCCAGGGGTAGAAGTCCTAGAGTGAAGGGGGTAGATGTCCCAGGGGGTAGACATCAAGGGGTAGATGTCCTAGGGGGTGCATGTCCTACGGGGTAGAGTGCTAAGTGGGCAAAAGTCCAGGGAAAAAATTTAAAGGGGACAAAATCCTAGGGTGTAGATGTCCAAGGGGGTAGATTCCCAGGGGGTAGACATCCAGGGGTAGATGTCCAGGGGTAGATGTTATGGGGTAGGCATCCAAGGGGGTGGATGTCCTACGGGGTAGAGTCCTAAGGGGCAAAAGTCTGGGGAATAGATTTCCAAGGGGATAAAATCCTAGGGGGTAGATGTCAAAGGGGGTAGATTCCCAGGGGGTAGATGTCCAGGGGTAGATGTCTGAGGCCCCTGGAGAAATCTACCCCCTCCATCTGATATGAATCAACTATATGGGTATGTAGAGGGGGTTGATGTTCCTAGGGGTAGAAGTCCTAGAGGGTAAAGGGGGTAGATGTCCCAGGGGTAGATGTCTAGGGGGTAGATGTCTGGGGGTAGGTGTCCAAGGCAGTGGATATCCTAAGGGGCAGAATTTCTAGGGGGTAAAATTCCAAGGGGTAGATGCCCATAGGGGTAAAAGTCCTAAGGGGGTAAAAGTCCTACAGGGTAGATGTCCTAGGGGTAGATGTCCTGGGGTAGATGTCATAGAGAGTAGATAGTAAGCCCCGGGGGTAGATGTCTTGGGGGTAGATGCTAGGGGGGTACTTTTCTTGACTTATTGTCCTGCCGTCTCATGATTGACTATATCTATTAGTCAGAGTGACTAATATAGAGCATGAAAGCATTAAATTCATAGTCACTTGACTATATATCCCAAATTAGCCGAGTTAATGCTTGACTATAGGTTGACTATATGACTAACTTACGTTAGACATAGGTGACTAACTAAGTATAGCCCTTTTTGCTACGTTCAAGCGACTATAGAAATGTAGTCCGTAGTGACTAACATTTCCAGGTCCATTATTATCAGTGTAGAGATAATTCGTTTAACCTTATATATCTAACTTTTTCTTGATATTCCTAGTTACTGGAGAAATCGGTGAGTCATCCTGAGTGGCGAGTCGGTGTAGTGATTGGCAGTTCATTCATGGAACTTTCAAGATCTTGAGAATATCAAAAAAAGAAATTCCGACCGACCTACCCTTATTTTCGGACAATGTTGCCGCAAAAACAACTACTTTATTTCGACTAGATACTATGTGTAAAAGTCTTCTGAATCTGAGACAAAATAACAGAGTCACCCAGAAATATGTGTGATAAGGTTGTAATTTAACTGTACCTGCTTCAGTTGGGGGGAAATTCTTGGCATACTCAGCGAGACGAGCTTCAGCATCAAACTGAAATACATTAAAACAAAGCACTGGTATTGCATGGTGATGTCGTCCTTACAGACATTAAGGTGCAATATGGAAGCCATAACATTGTTTATTAAATGGTGAATACAATAGTCACTATGCTTAAGTATTAAAATCACAGTATTCCATGCCCCCTCCCCCATTGAATGTGGTGAAACTGTATTCCATGGTCTGCGACAACATTCGATTTATGCACTTGCATAAGGTCCATTCTATGAGCATCCATTTGCACGTTCCTCACTCGCTGGGATCTGCATGGGCTGCACCGGTACTGCTCGGATCCCAACTAGTGAGGAACGATGCAAAACTGACCTCATACCCGTGTCTATGCATCCTGTCACTACTTCTATCACTAGGTAGTGTATCGACACTAGGAAGTGTATCAACACCATAGGGTCGGCATGGTGCTTGAATGCAGCCCTAGGGAACTATACCTGCACTTCACATGTTCACTATAATGTCGATGCGAGGTGGAATCTACTGTAGTTTTACAGTATTTTCCGGTTCACTATTTACAGTGTAGTAGCACAAGACTGCATTCATGCATCATATTGAATAGTGGTGAGGAGAGTGCATTAAAGCACTACAGGTGGGGCTCCACTAACCGATTTTTCTCTCAAATCGGTGCTATTCTCACGAATCAGATTCATGTACCATAACAATTAATTATATACAATAGACAGGGAGTAAATCAGTAATGTAGATCTTTCCAGATGTCATGTTTACAAATAATGTTTTTATTTATAAACAAGTGGAAAATAGAATTGCCAAGGCTATACACATGATTGAGGTCCTGATTGAGGTCCCGATTTTGTATCTCAGGACGATTTTGACTCCCGATCTTATATCAAACTTGTTTGATATTTGTTTATCTGGTGCACCTCTGTCCATCTGGCTCTAATCTGCTGATCTAAGCACAATTTATGAAGGAAATGTGCCTCTGTTTATCCCTAATCAAACTGTATAGACCTGTATGATTGGATCGTGAGAATTACCCAAAAAATGTCCAGTAACTTGTTGGCTGAATTACTTGTTAAAATGTCTCAGGGATCATATAACCCGTCAAGCAATATATTATTATAATGTTATATATTTACACTCGACGATGGACTGAGACACATGTATGTCATAATTGTCAAACTCATACACTTCAAGCCAATAAAGTTGATTCTTGTTCAAAAAAAAATCGGGTAGTGGAGTCCCAGCTTATGTAGTCCATAAAGGGTTAATTCACCTACCTCCTCGTGTGCCGAGGTGAGGGCCACCAGGCAGAGCAGCAGTGTCACAGTAATGGCGTTCATCGTGCTGGTTCAACAGACCGATTGACAAAGAAACTTTGTAGCTGGTCTATATATTTATCTACCATCATTAACCCTTTATGGGCAACATAGTTGTTGGTCATCATGTTGCATAAGTATAGCTCGGGCAAGTAACTAGCCAGTGCTGCATTCATGCATCAAACCAACACACTCCCAACGGCTCAACATTGTGAACCAAGGCAGTTCCTAACGAGTCACTGCACCAGCACTATATTGGTACATCATGATGGCAAATGAAAATAAACCTAGAGAAAACCACAATGTTCTTAATGATGTAATTCTCTACATGTATGTAACAAGATATGATAGGACACCCCATGGAAGAAGACAGCTGCATGTGTTATGATGTAATTAATGAGGCCTGACCTTGGCTGAGTATCAGACCAAGGACGCCACTATCTAATTGATATGAATGTGGCCACCTCTAGATCTTGGTGTCCCATAATGGGGACACCTAATACTAAGTGTCCCAATCAAAAGATCAGTTCAGAGTGCTCTGCTACTAGGTGTCCCATGATTTCACTCCACTTTCTATATAAGAGCGACCAGTGGCCCTCTCCCTGTGGGAGAGGGTCACTTGTAGAGGCAAGGCCTGACCTAGCTATGCCTAATTTAGTCGATGGGTAGGCTATAAATGGTGACTGGTTTATATTTTGTGAAAGGTTTAAGTGGATTGGTATTTACTGCAGGAGTATTATTTTAGCAATCAGTGACTTTGTCACCTCTATTCGTCTAAGCAATTTAATAACCATCCCTTTTCAGTGGTCTTGCATACATTCCAAGATGATGTATATCTACCCCCAGGACAAGAAAAATAAACATTTATAATACGGTGGCATTTAAACAATTTAGGAAAACATTTGAGTTAGGGAATATTTATTGACCACAAAGTGATATATGATCCTTTCCATTTGTAGCCAGTACCAGGCCAGCTTGGTTGATATAGAAAAATGATATTACTGTAGATCTACAGTTCTTAACATTTTACTATACCCCAGCAGCATTAGAGTTCCCCTTCTCTAATTCCCCTTTATAAAGTGGTTGTTTCTCAGTGGTAAATTCCTATGGAAATATGCTGGTGATTGTTCAGGGGTGCCACCTATTGTTTTAATTGTGAATCATCTGAAAATAGAAATCAAATGGATAGACTCATTCTCCAAGTGCCTGAACACAGGGCCCAATTGGACCCTGCCCTGTGGTGCCTTCTGCGCTTGGAGAGTGTAATTAGTGCTGGCATGGTCCCAACACCTCAATCAAAGATGTGAGCCAGGTATATGTGAATTGAGCCGACCTTGACACATGGTCTACTAGTACTACCTATAACTGGTAGTGTGGTGAACCAATTGCACCTAGTCTGTCCTCATGCCAGTTATCCAGAAGATGGAAGTGGTTAGATACTAGACTAACAGTCGAGGATACCTGACCTCAAATTGCTGGTATTGGTCAGCCAACAAGGTGACTCAGGCTTTAAAAAACGTTTTTCATTTTTTCTTTAATGAGTTCTTCTCCTCTAAGGATTTTGGAGCTGTAATTATATTGCAAATGTATTTCATCATTCAAATATCAGTTCTGTATATCTGTTTGCAGTATTATACATCATTAGCCTTGTCAGTATAGTATATCCCCGTCGGTGTTACGGTGTGGGGGCATCCCCGTCAGTACCACGGTGTGAGGGCATCCCCGTCAGTGCCACGGTGTGGGGGCATCCCCGTCAGTGCCACACTGTGGGGGCATCCCCATCAGTGCCGTGGTGTGGGCGCCAACCTGCCATCAGGGTCGACGTGTCCTCCGCCTCCGTTGTCGAGAGTTGACGGGTCCTCTGCCTCCGTTGTCGAGAGTTCTGCAGTGAGTAGCGCCTGTGGTCAGGATGGTGTGGGGGCATCCCCCTCAGTATCACAGTGTGGGGGGATCCCTGTCAGTGCCACGGTGTGGGGGCATCCCCGTCAGTGCTCCAGTGTGAGGACATCCCCGTCAGTGCTACACTGTGCGGGCATCCCATCAGTCCCAAGTTGTGGGGGCCTCCCTGTCAGTGCCATGGTGTGGGGGCTTCCCCATTAGTGCCGCGGTATGGGGGCCTCCCCGTCAGTGCCGTGGTCGGGGGGAGGCATCCCATCAGTCCCAAGGTGTGGGGGCCTCCCCGTTAGTGCCGTGGTGTGGGGGCCTCCCCATTAGTGCCAAGGTGTGCGGGCATCCGCGTTAATGCCATGGTGTGGGGGCCTCCCCGTCAGTGCCACAGTGTGGGGGCCTCCCTGTCAGTGCCACAGTGTGGGGGCATCCCCGTCAGTGCCACGGTGTGGGGGAATCCCCGTCAGTGCCACGGTGTGGGGGCATCCCTGTCAGTGCCACGATGTGGGGGCCTCTCCGTCAGTGCCACAGTGTGGGGGCCTCCCTGTCAGTGCCACAGTGTGGGGGCATCCCCGTCAGTGCCACGGTGTGGGGGCATCCCCATCAGTGCCACCGTGTGGGGGCATCCCCGTCAGTGCCATGGTGTGGGGGCATCCCCTTCAGTGCCAAGATGTGGGGGCCTCCCCGTCAGTGCCATGGTGTGGGGGCATCCCCGGCAGTGCCACAGTATGGGGGCCTCCCTGTCAGTGCCACAGTGTGGGGGCCTCCCCGTCAGTGCCATGGTGTGGGGGCATCCCCGTCAGTGCCACGGTGTGGGGGCATCCCCCTCAGTGCCATGGTGTGGGGGCCTCCCCGTCAGTGCCATGGTGTGGGGGCATCCCTGTCAGTGCCATGGTGTGGGGGCATCCCCGTCAGTCCCATGGTGTGGGGGCATCCCCGTCAGTGCCATGGTGTGGGGGCCTCCCTGTCAGTGCCATGGTGTGGGGGCATCCCCGTCAGTACCACAGTGCTGGGGTATCCTGATAGGCGCCTGTTGATGTTGGTAGAGGACGCCACAGTGTCAGCCTACTGCCTTCCGTCTCCAGTCTCAATCGTCTTGAATAAAAGAGAATTGAGTTTCATTGATTGAATAACTCATTATTGCTATAATGATTATAACGTTTGTAACTCGTCCGTTTTTCTCACCCCACTCCACCCTTAGCACCTAGCATTAGACAGTCAGTACAGTACACCCTAGCCCATCATCATAATGCGGATTATTACCATAGATAGGAGCCTACACTAATTGAATATTGGCTGGACACTGTAAATACTTACCTTTTTCTTACAGCAGTCGTGAAGAACCAGGCAATACGCAGAACTCCCAGAATGATGAGAGAGCCGCCAACGATAAAGCACAGCACTGCCCCTGGGGTCATGCAGAAATTGGAATGAAAGATAAGGAAACATTCATGTAGTTGCTAGCGGGTGGTGCATCATCTCAATGTGGTTACATCATGGAGACAAAGGTGTGAGCAGCCGTACAAAAAGGATGCTCCATTGCCTTTTTTTATGTTTTCTTTCTAACACATTTTAATCTTGAGAGTAGCCCTTCCATGAATGAGTTGTGAATGATCACCATATGGACCTGAAGCTTGTCATAATATTATGACACATGGATCTCTGTCGTATAGTTGGATATCAGGAAAATGTTGGCAATTTCCATTAGAAAGAAAGTACCCGAATTTAAACAACTATTCAGGTCATTCATGTCCGTTAGATACGTTCAGAAGGTGTAAATCTCATTTGTCTTAACCAAAGATTTGCTAAAGAATTTCGAGATTTGGAAAAGAGCTATATGGACATATTTTACTGCTACAAAGGCTGGGTTGTCTAAGACATATTGATTATTTTGAGTGTGAATGAAACGCATGTAGAAATATCTATGAATGCAGTCCTACCCAGCAAACAAAAAAACACTTTATTTTACGTCAAAAATAACGTTTTAAATTTTACATAACGTTATTTCATATTAAAGAGCCTTAGGTAAACGTTGACATATAACGTTATATAACGTTATAAAATGGTGTATAACGTTATTTGTTTACTGGGTAGCAATCGCTGGAGCCACTTGTTAGGCTACATTTAGGATTATGTGGTAGGAACGTACATGTATTTTGCTATAAGGAATGGCTATGACGTCACCATGATGTAGGCCTAGATGTACTTACCTATGACGTAGCCATCCATCTGGTATGGACGTATCAGCGGCTTACACGTGACGTCACGCAGTGACGGTATACACACCATCCCTGCCCTAACAGGCCACTACTTAGTCATAACTTTGGACTCTGGAATAAAGGGAATAAAACGCTTCAGCTTACAGTTACTGGTTGTCTTCGCCTTTATAGTGATTCTGACGCTTAAATGCACTATATGCCTCTAGTCGCCATAATGCATTAATGCAGCACCGGTGAATATTTGTCAGCAATGCATTCATCCATCACGTGGAACCTACTCCCGCTAGGACCTTTTATTCCATTGGTCTAACATATATATATTCTGATAGTGGCCTATATATCCAGATCAGCAGAACTTTTTTTTTTTAATTTGTCTTTTTATTCGGGGGGGGGGGGGGTTCAAGTATTCAATGGAAATATCGACATACATGTATACATAGTGACACTTAGCCTAAATACTGATTTATCCAATGCATTTAGTTTCGACCTAACACCTTATAGAGCATTCAAAAAGCATGCCAACTAGTCTTTACTAATAAATTCCAATGTAAGTAGTTCACGGAAACTGCTGTTTTCATCGGGCATCCACTGAGAACCTTGTGAGTAGTACACGACGCTGGGGATTGGGTGCGGGCTACTGAGTAAGATCCCCTTAAACGCGTACTGTAGGATCGACGGGCATTGCGTCAATTAAAGTATGTTATTAGAGGGCTCTAATTTGAACAAAGATAAAAGAAATGGGGCGTGGGGTAAAACTTCACTACACCAACTGTGACTATTTCCATAACAGTAAAAGATTAAGCATAAATGGTAGCTAGCTCGAGATCTGTTCGCAAGTAGACCCAATACACCAGCAATAACTGATTTGATATTTCTGCCAGTCTTGTGTGGCTTTAATGATTTAAGAATCGTATTTATAATGATATCATTATGAGTTTCTTTTATGTGCCCATGTAGGTATATTACATACCTTGGTATTCTCCTGTCGGAGATGGCGTCCATTGCTACTGTGTGCACCCTCTGTCTGAGCAAGTGTTGGAAGTCAAAAATAGGTGCCCTATATAGCTGGGATAATCCAATCTCCACGCGCTATTCTGTTAAAGGGGTCCTTCTTATCCTATAGATATTGGTAAGAATATAGTTATAAACATCGCGATAGTTAACTCCCAGAGTCCCTGGTCGATGGGAGAGTGTAGGACTGCAGTGGGTTATTCCCCTTGGTGAAATCCCCAGGGTGAAATCTATAGTTCAAAGCTAGGGTGAGGTGTGGGGGGGGGGGAGGTGTGTGTGTGGGGGGGGGGGGGGGGGGGTCACCTGTGCATGCAGAGGGACAATTTAGTGGCTGTGGGTCACAGTAAGAGGGCTCATAACATGGATTATCAGGCGAGATAAAAGTGCGTTTCAAGTTACCCCACCTGACATAATAAAACAAGGCTTAGAATCGCTCCCCATGTAAACCGAGCCACTCTCCTAAAGTGTGCAGTAATTTCACTCTGCTACATTACACGTGCCAAATGGACAGTGTGTATAAGTCCATTATGGTGTTCATGTTCCTGGTTGGGTCTAATTCCAGGGTCATTTTAAACATAAAACAGGTTGTATAGAGACCTATAACGCATTTATTTTGATGATATTTTGAATATTAAAACAACTGAATAATGTAGCGTGCGTATAATGACATGACGTGACAATGTCTGGTGAAGGTGTGATGGATGGGGGGGGGGCGGGTATCCATGGATGTGAGTCAGGGCCAATGATCACCGAGTTTCCAAAGTTTGGCCAACAAGCCAAAAGCTTCTCCCACCATGGCCCGGGGCCAAGCAGAAAGTGAGTAGATCTACGCGAAAGTAAAGTAGTGTTGTATATAATAGAAAGTAAAGTAGTGTTGTACATAATAGAGAGTAAAGTAGTGTTGTACATAATAGAAAGTAAAGTAGTGTTGTACAGCAGTGTATATACTGATCGGGATAACGGTGCGCTACTTACCCAGTCCAAAGCTTTTAGTGTCAGATGCATTTATCCTTGTTGTTCTACTTATTAAAATATTAAAGTGACATAAATTTCAGCTGTTTTAATATTTCAGCACAGCATTGTTGATAAGTACGTCCTGGTATTATGTGGCCCGATGTATTGACACGTGTCAAAAACACAATCAGGGAGGCAGCCGGGTTGGGTGCTAGTGTTTGGCTGTTGTGTCCGGCTTGTAAAAGAAAATCTAAAAATTAAAATAATAATGGACATAAAATCTTTCAAATAAAAAGAAGACCTAACAGACTTAAGGTGAAAGTGAAGAAGGCCACCCACTAGCGGAATACCTGACTATCCATGAAGGTCATTAATTTAGGCTGCATAACCCTGTTAGGGACGACATGATGCTTGAAATGCCATTCCCATGCCAGCAATGATTTGGCTGATGATGCTGACCCTTCAGCAGAGTATCCATAGGGTCGGAATGATGCATGAATGCAAGAGTTCATCACAAAGGCTGCATTTATGTATCATGATGACAAAATGGAATAATTATACTCTGCTACCCTTAAAGGGTTAATGTTAGACCCACAAGGTCCCGGATGGCCACCAAATATCACCATCCCATAATGATGTACCCCATGATGATACCAAGGTTCCCTACACGCAAATCCACCACAAAGGTCAACATGTGTGCTTAAAGACTGTATTCCACCAACCTCAGTTGGTCGAAAGATTGTCATCGGACAAAATTCTATAATGTTAAACTTATGGACGATTCTCATTCGACCGATGGAATCACGGCCAATTTCGACAGTAGAATACTCCCTTATGTATGGGGGTGCCTCTCTCAGAAAATAGTTCAGATCATTTGCTCACATATGAAAGTGATTTTGATAGGGGGTCCTAGGCATATTTTTAGGGTTTTTAGCCTTCTTAGTTGAGAAAATATGGCAAAGTCGGTCTAAATCTTACATTTAAAGCTAAAACTAAAATGTAAAATGGCTAGAAACAGGGTAGAAAATGGCTACAATTTATACCCTTGGTTGTTTTAAGTAACTTGGTGAGATTTATATCATTCTAGATAATGATTTATTGGTAGGCCTAAATAGTTTCAATGTTCTAACTTTTGATAAAAATAGCAAATATCATTGGCTACAAATATATCAAAATATTCAAAGTCCAATAAAATGCTCAATTCTGCTCGAAATCTCCCAATCTTCTAAAATGGTTTAGTCAGCATGTATATGTATCAGATTATGTGATATTAGCTCATTATGATACAGCTATATTGGCAGTTACCTGCGCAGTGTGTCCATAATCAAGTGGTAGCCATCCACTTTAATAGTGTAACAATGAAATACAAATGAAATTACTTTTAATGTGTCCATGAGGTATGGTTGCCCAGGTGTGTCCGGTCTCACCTAGGGCCCTGCTGGAATGGTGGACTGTGGCAGATATTACTTAGTGGTGCGGCACCTTACATAAGCCACAGTGATTTCCGGTGGTACCAATCACCTCCACAAGACGTCCCAGCGTCTGCCAAGTATCGACGCCGTATCCATGGTGACGGCAGGAGAACCGACAGGGGCCTGGGAGTCCAGATGTAAATACCCCCTATACTCTACCCTGCATGTCCACCTCCTTCCCTATCTCATTCCTTTCTTCCTCACCAGACCTGTATTATGTACTGATCCCTCGTTCCTCTCCTCTTTCATTCTTGCTTTTCGTTCTCAAATTCAATAATTCCTTATAAGGGGATAAGGGAGTAGTATCTATTTTAGCAAGGATGTATGGCCCCCTGATTGTAGCTCATCACAATCCCGGGATAACAATAGGCTTAGGACCAAAGTGGAATATTGAGATATATCCTCCATGTAAAATGATAAAATGATCTCAAATCGGTCTAGGAGATCTAGTAGAAAGAGAACGCTAAGTCCTGCAAAGATTGCAAACAATGAAGAAAATGGAAAAGCTCTGACGAGAGGCACAACTTGAATCAATACTCTTCCCCTGAGGTGTGTCTTTATAAAGCTATTAGACCCATCCACTAGGACTATTATCCCTTTTTAGCCGCCATTTAAATTTCATTTGACGTTAAGCCTCTACTAATTAGAAGCCGCGTTCTGTATTTGTATTAATTCTTTAAGGGCAGCATAGTGCTTTAATGCACTATGCCAGTTGTCGTCATGCTGCAAGAATTGGTCAGTGCTGCATTCATGTATCATGCATATGGTTGATACACTGCTGAAGGATATGAGGCACCAATGCAGTGCTGGCGAGTTATTTTCCAGTGCTGTATTGGTGTATAATGACGACACTAATGCATTAATAGTAAGGCCATCCTTAAAGGATTAAAGAAATTAAATGGGGGATGGAGGGTAAAATAATATCAGATTAAAATGGAGACCTATTTATCAAGGGAGATGGACTTGGGGAAGCCCATCTTTATGTACCCTTAAAACGGCAGCGGTGATTTAATGTGCTCTGCTCTTGGGTCTTCATGATGCATGAATGCAGCCCTTGTGAGTAACTCGCCAGGGCTGCATTCACGCATCATATCAACCCTCAGACCGAGTTGATACCCTCCTGAACGGTTGTTTCGATACGCCAACGCAGCATGCGAAAACGTAAATGAACCATCGAGCCACAAAAGGGTTAAAATAATGTCTGTCTTGAAAAGTGGAATCTGGAATTTAATATTGCTCTTGGTCTAAATATACGCGCATGTCTGTTGTTGGCATGGATACCATATTTCATCGTCATCAAGTAAAGTTAGCCTGAACCAACTGTGAGAGGGAGAGAGAGTGGTGTTGAAATAAATAAGCACCCCACACTTACCAGACCAATACAGTATTTCCATTAGTCTGTAATGCCTGGTAGAAATGTGAACCAGGCGTATCCTATGTTGTTGTCGTCATTAATGTATGAAAATGTATGTAAAATCTTGAATCTTTTACGGGAATGATATACACTCCCAACGCGTCGTCAGAAATAGGGCAAACGAACCATAAAAAACATAATTATATAGGCAAAGATTTTATTGAATAACTATAAACGTGTTATAATGTAGATGATGGCATTCTGTACACAAAAGGACATTGTGTTGTTTACGTTTGACCTCATCAGAATTAGCGAGGAATAAACTTGGGGTGTAGGTTTCAGACAAGATGACTGATTGTCGTATATTCCTTATAATGCAGTTTACCCAATTAAACAACTGTATTTAAAAGAATATAAAACAATTAGCGTTGAGTGCTTTGAGAACTAAACTAATTAGCTAGAGCAGAATCCCATTACCAAAAAGTCACATGGCAGTGTATATACATCCTCCGATGGCGTCCATTAGCAAGATTCAATTAAGATTAATTCCTACAGCACCTATATTACAGGAATATGGGTTCCACAAAGCAGTTGCTGCCTCCACAGCCTGATGTACTGTTTTAGCACTGAATATCATATTAAAATTTTGCTACTTGTAAATATATTTGTTTTGTTAAATCGCTATTATTTAAGGCGATTATTAGACAGCGTGTAGACAGTATTCAACACGCAGCAGCGAGTTTTTGTCCGTGTTATAATAATGAATATGTTTATCATATTTCCTTCTATGTTACACATCGTCAGCAAATCTATTATGTTAGACTGGAAATACTATATCCCAGCTGAATCAGCTCAATAGTTATATAAACGGAAATGGTAAGATTTTACCTTTTTATCTATAAAAAAAGACGGATTGGTACATGGAGAAAGAAAAACTCACATTGAGCGACATGTTGAAATCACTCGTACAGCAAGCTTTATGGTGAAGTAACAGACGGGAAATCTTCAGATTTCCCCCATAAATATTACATTGAACATTAAAAATCTCTTGTATGTAGTCTATTCTTACCATCATATTACACAAGGCCCACTAAAAATAGAACTGAGCCGAGCTCACAAGTATCAGCCTCTATTAACAGTAGAATACAAATATAGCATTGAGTTGTGATGTTATTAGCTGTATCTTCGGACGGCCTTGTGGCATAGATCCGGTTATTGAACAAAAGGAAGGGCCCTATACTGTACTATACTGTTTAACATGTACTAATAACCCTAGTCCTTTTACAAGGAAAAGGTCCCTCACGAAGTATCAGCCATGCACAAATATGTGTGGGCTATAAGAGGGACATTTCTTTATACTTAGGAAAACGCTCGTGTAAAACATGTTATATCAACAGGCACTTGAAAATGTACTCGAACGATTTGATTCATATATAGCTTTATTTCGATAATAAATAATATTTCGACGGTAAATAAAGATAAATGTTTTTAAACTATCAAAGATAAATGTTTTTAAAATATTGGTTACATTCCCAGTTGAGCTTTGGTACTGTAATAGATCATATATGGCCACGTAACAATTGTAATGTATATCTACCGAGGTAGCACCGGCCTACTGTCTTGTAAAAAAAAAAGTACGTTCCTGTGAAATTCCTAAAAAAATGAATTCATAGGTCTGCCGGCGTATTCAATTTTAGCTTCATGCTGAACTTCTACGCTGCATCCCAGGGATATCAAGGTGTTTTAGGCATTTCATTGCATGGAGATGATGGGGATTTCAGGGATCAGAAAGATTAATAATGCATTAATAGATGGACTTGGAATTTCGTTAGGTCATGTAGGCCCAAATCCAGAGAGCATTACACATGCATATGTAAGACAATGATCTTAAGGGATTGTCATAATTAACAACAGGGGATTCGTGAATCTTTAAGTCTGTTGACATTTTTGTGACCGCCGTCCTCATTTGACGCGCTTGGTTTAGGGCTGTTTTTGTTGGAGGGGGGCTGCTGAAATTGTGATATCCGAAAGAATTTCCATCCCTGAATCCTTACCACCGCCCCCTTGTTGAATAATGAGCGCCCCCTAAAGCCTACACACACCGCAGCATGCATGCATGCATGACGGCTCTATGCAGGATGCACTCAATGCTGTAACGTGTATTGGTTCCTCTGTTCGCCACCAGGGATTAACATGATCACACAGCACCATAGGACGCCCTCGGTCGTTATGATGCATGGCGAGTAACTGGCCAGGGCTGCATTCAAGCACCATGCCGACCATGCAGGGTTGACACCCTGCTGAAGGTTTGACATTATGCATGAATGAGCTCTCGAGAATTATTACCGGCATGATGGATTGTGTTGATAATTAAAACACAATGCTGTCCTTATAGGGTTAACACCAACACTGGCATTGATCCTCTACGATGGCTAATAACCCCGCATTGTGGTTGTAACTGGAGGTAATGATACATCATTATATCGAGTATCTATTCATAGCTGCCAGGGTCCCATGTATCCCACCCCTCTACCCTGGCGCTTCCCCCTGTAATAACTATTGAAATATTAATTGGGGTATCATAGCCCGAGACCATAGCATGATCATAGCAAATTTGGACAAACCTGTCAGTGGCCTCGGCAAGACATGTTGACATTATACTTTATACGTTATACGTTATTGAAGCACCCTTAATTTGAATTTGGCATCTGAGGTCTACCCTGCCATGAGCGACTCTACATGTATAATGGGCAATACTCGGCCTCAGTGGACGTTAGACTTTACCATACGTATCATGTTTCCTCATTTCTTCTCCTCCCTTCCAGTTTGCAATGAACTCCGAGCTATCCCTCTCCTCGATCCCCTCCTTTCCTCTCCCTTCTCGATCCTCCGTCCCATCCCTTCTCTCTCCCTTCCAATCCACGTTCTGCCTCCTATAGGTTCTTCCTCCTTCCCTTCCACCCCTATACAGTTCCCTCGGCCCAACCGTATCCCATCCCATTCCTATCCCTCTCTGACTCCTCCACTCTCGGGGCCCTTGATGGGGGGTCCGCATGGCCTTTATCGATTTTAAGAAGTGCTTACGTCGCCATATCGATTTTAAGAAATGCCCATATCACCATATCGACATGCCCCATGTCCTATGTCACTATCTATTTTTATTCCTCCTGTCACTTGGCCCCCAGTAAGATGTCCCCTTGTCAAATTTAAAGATCTAGGGCCATACACTTTCCCTCTACCATCTCCCAGCCCCAATTCCATCCGACCACATCCTTGCAGTGTCCTCACATTTCCCTTCATCCTCCTCCCCCGGCCATGTGCCGTTCATTAGCTTCTAATTCATGAACACATAACAGGATTATCTATTACCACACCACACAATAAAATGGTCTTTAATTGTAATGGAGTCTTCCCTTTATAGCCATGTAATCATGCCTCCCAGATCAATCTACGGTAAATAGCTGAGCTGGTAGCCGCAATTAACCCTTAAAGGACAGCATTGTGCTGTAATATGTACACCCCTGTTGACGCCATGATACATGCACCTCCCAGTGCTGCATTCATGCATCATGCCTGTCCAGCGAGCTTGACACACAGACACCTGGAAGGTTCCCCCCACTCCTCGTGAATAATGTTCTGTTTTGGCGGTAAATGACGACAAATGAACAAGACGTCTTGAGGCATCATCCGGTCCTTAAATGGTTAATGGGCTTGAATGATGATTCTAGGCCCTTTGAAGATTCCCCTCGGGTGGGAATTCTTGAGTAGCTCCCTACTCACAGACCTTCTCACATATCTGCTCACAGATCTGTTCAAAGACCTAGTCGAAGACCTACTCACACATACCCACATAACCACTCACATACCAGCTCACAGACCTACTGACAGACCTACGCACAGACCTACTCACAGACCTGCTCACATACCAGCTCACAGACCTACTCACAGACCTACTCACAGACCTACTGACAGACCTACGCACAGACCTACTCACAGACCTGCTCACATACCAGCTCACAGACCTACTCACAGACCTACTCACAGACCTACTCACAGACCTACTCACAGACTTACTCACAGACCTACTCACAGACCTACTCACAGACTTACTCACAGACCTACTCACAGACCTACTCACAGACCAGCTTACAGACCTACTCACAGACCTACTCACAGAACTACTCACGGAACTACTCACAGACCTACTCACAGACCTACTCACAGACCTACTCACAGACCAGCTTACAGACCTACTCACAGACCTACTCACAGAACTACTCACGGAACTACTCATAGACCTACCCACAGACCAGATCACAGACCAGCTCACAGACCTACTCACAGAACTACTCACGGAACTACTCACAGACCTACTCACAGACCTACTCACAGAACTACTCACAGAACTACTCACAGAACTACTCACAGACCTACTTACAGATTTACCCACAGACCTACTTACAGAACTACTCATAGACCTACTCACAGACCAGCTCACAGACCGACTCACAGATCTGCTCACAGATCTACTCACAGACCTAGGTACTCACATACGCACAGACCTACTAACATACCTGCTCACAGACTAACTCACAGATCCACTCACAGACCTACTCACAGACCTACTCACATACCCACCCACATTTTCACAGACATGCTCAGACACATACTGACAGACCCACTTAGAGCCATGCCCCCACACCTCCCACCTCCCACCTGCTCGTCCATACAACAATGAGCTGCTCCCTTTGTGAAGCAGACATCAACTCGGTGTTTTAGCTGAGGAACGATCTGCCGCCTGCCTGACGACCACGCTCCTGCTCTTGTTGTTTTCTTTCCTGTGGGAGATTTTCTTTAGTCTAAGAGCAAATTGTGCTAAAAATAGCCGTTGAGGAGTCGCTCATAGGTCTGTGCATGCTGGCTGCCTAGTTAGAGATAATCCTTAAAGGCCGGATAATGCGTTAAAGTGCTATGTCTTTTGTCGTCATGATGCATGAATGCAGCCCTGGCGAGTAACTCGCCACAGTAGTATTCCTGCATCATGCTGATCCGTCGGAGTGTACCAACCCTGTAGGGAGCTAGGGCTGCATGCATGCATCATGACAACAAAAGACATGGTAGGCCCTATTTTAAAGCACTATGTGGTCCTAAAGAGTTAAGGGGATCAATGCTGTGGTGGTCGGCGAGCTGTAGTCTACAGCCTGCCTATAAGCAGCCTGCAGCAGATCGCCTCTGCTACTCTGTGGGTCTGGGCGCAAGTGTTGAGCCACTCTACAAACAATACCATGCGTTGTAACTCCCCCCTTGCGCCTCTGCAACAGGACAGTGATCGAAGAAGACGAGAAAATGGCCCTACTTACCAGCTCTCCCAGTTGCAGCACATACTACCCATACTATCGTTCTGTCTACATAACAAATAACTCATGGGGCTATGCCTAGTTTCTACTAAATTGTCTCTATTAACCGCCACTTATGTAACTCACAGAAATCCTTGTAACCCAATGTAAACCAATGGTTAAAATCATGGTATAATCAGTGAACTCCATAGAGCCTCTATGGAAGTCACTGGTATAATTAAATCAAAATGTGTAGGGGTGGGGTAAAGGTAGCCATAAAGTGTATTCTGTGGAGGTAAGTGGGTGCAGAGATTGAAAAGGTTGCCCCCCCCCCCCCCCCCAATAAAGAGTTGCTTCCACCACTTCTGATGAAACAAAAGTAGTTTGCGAAGAGTCTTGTTCACAGACGATTTCCAGGTTGGGACAGAGACTTCTCAGTATAATTCCCAGAGAGTGCGTGGAGGCGGTGGAGGAGCAGCGAGAGGCTCCTTAATGATTAATTAGAACTGATTCGGCACCGAACCCCTCCCGGCTGCCCCTGCCGAGCCTCCTTGACTCCAATGGAGCAGGCATTGGCGGCGTCCTGCAGTGGAGGAGGTCTGAGACTGAGGTACATGAGGGGAGACCTGATAGTGCTTTAACCTATAGTTAGTGTATGGTAGGGTGCTGGTGCCTCCAGGGGACGGTACTGGTGACTGACTGTGTGTGGGGCTGGGTGTGGGTGGTGTATACAAACAGACACACAGGAGGACGGCCTGGAGGAAGGTAAGGTAGGACCTGGAGGGAACTAGACGGGGACTGCTTAAGTCCACTTACAGTTACTCTACACACACTAAGAGCCACCCACCCTCCTCCTCTACACACACGCCTACCCACACACCCACACCGCCCAGCTGTATACAACACTGGGTCCCTGTGCCGCCACAACAACACGACAACACAAGGTGCTCCCCAGTCACCTACAGACCAGCACCCACACCACACGTGTGGCAACAGACAGGGGCAGGAGGAGCAGCTTAACGCTTAAGGCTGCAGCTCCAGTACTGATAGTACTGCTCTCACTAAGGGATACCACAGCTACGCACCCCACAACACTGTAACTACCACACAGGGTATACAGCCAGGATACCCCCAATACCAGTACCCCGCAGTGTGAGTAGTATATAGAGAGTGGGCCTTGATAGCACCTACCACCTACCTCCTGCTACCTACAGGAGGAGGTCTACACCTACAGGAGGAGGTGCCTGGAGGAGACTACTACATGTGCCGACAGGTGTCTACCACCATGAGAGGCTCCTGAGGCGGAGCACCTGCACCGGAGGAGCACTGGAGGAATAACACAGGCGGTGGTGAGTTCTATTAACCCTTTAAGGATAGCATGACAAGGTCCAGGTACAAGCTGTAAAGAGTGAAGGCAAAAATACATCATTTTCTAATGTAAACCAACAGTAGATTCTACTGCTATACAGATTAATACCATAGTTTATCCGGTAAAACTATAGTAGATTCCAATGCTCATCTGTATCTAGTTCTAACAGTTCAGGTCCATGTGTCGTGATGATGCAACGATGTAGTGCCAGTGCGATGCCAACTCTTCAGAAATGTATCAACCCCGTAGGGTGATCATGATGTAAGAATGCAGCCCTGGTGAGCTACCCTCAAGGGCTGCATGACCATGTGGCGACAAAAAGAATTAATAGTGCACTAAAGCACTCTGTTGCCTTTAAAGGGTTATGTAATTCGGACTGGAGGAATAACACAGACTGCGTCTAATTAGTGAACTTTGGGCTGGTCAGGTTCTAACGGCGGCCAGGAATCTGGGGACGTGCAGAGGCAACATATTATGCTAAATATTTGACTGTCTTTGCCAAAAGAAGCGGTCACGCGGTAGACGAGATGATTTATTAGCAAGATGATTTGGCAGGTGCCTGTCAAGGCGTGGGGGGGGGGGGGGGTAACAGAGCTGCCTTTCTTGGTCTAATTCTTAAAAGTGAAAGGAGCAGGACTTTATAAGAGCAGTAACGATTGTAATTCACACCAAAGAAGGTGGCTGAAAGCTGCAACCTCCAACATGATCTTCATGGTCCTATCTGATTTTCTGTTGCATTTCACCATGTATTTTCATCACATTACATGCAACGCCATTATGTAAGAACATACTGTAAACAAAATGAGCAGGCAGTGTCCATGGATGAGCCTTTGGTCCACTTGCTGTCATCAGCCCTGCATAACTATATTTGGTGAACACTCCCTAAGAACAAATAATTGCTGACTCGCCCTCAGAGGAGAACGTCTCTATCCCAGTGGGCACAAAATTCAGCTTAATATTGAATCAACATTGAAAACGCTTTTTCAACGTTGATTCAATGTTCTGTGTGTACTGAGATGAATTACAATGTCATTTGACTCCTTTACATGGTCTGCGAAATCCCCACATTAATCCATTAATAATATTACCCTCAAACTTTCTTTTTGGTTCAATGAGCTCTTAACGAACTCTTTTATTGACAAACAACACGTTCGAGACGCGGTATACATTATACAACTTCATGAACTAGGCCCCTGGGTTATTATCAAACTGTGACTAGCCACACGGGGCATACAATCTAGGCTTCTGTTATGCTGTAAACATTGCTACAATACCAATGGTGTTACACGTGTTTGTTAACCCTTTAAACACCGCATAATCCTTTAATGTGCTATGAGCTTTGTCCTTATCATTGGCGGATCCAGGGGGGGCGACGGGCCTTGCCCCCCCCCCCCCCAAAGAAAAAAAGGAAAAAAAGAGGAAGAAGAGAAAAAAAAAAGAGAAGAAAAGAGGGAAAGAGATAAAGAGATAAAGAGATTGTGGAGTATGATTCATAGGGCCTGACTGAGGGCCCCTGATTTGGAAGGGGGATGTTCTAAAATGCATGAGAATGCATCATTTTAAGTCTAGACCAACAACATTTTCTGGGGGGCATGCCCCCATACCCCCTTAGTATAACGGGTGCGCTTCGCGCGCGGGAAACAGATAGTCACTCCAGGTTGACCATTTTGGCCCCCCCCCTCTAGACAATCCTGGATCCGCCACTGCTTATAATGCACAAATGCAGCCCTGGCAAGTCCACTCACCAGTACAGCATTCATCCAGCATGCCAATATCATATATATAATGGGTTAAGTCCCTGTTAATCCCAATGCAATATTATTATGTGGAAACGTTATTTCCAATTACAATGCGATGTCAGAGGAAAGCGGGAAATAGGGCAACAGCTTAGTCTTGTCCTGTATAGCCCGTGTATTATGGTGGTATTTGGTAATACCCTAGATGTGCTTAATTAACCCTTTAAGACCCGCATTGTGCTGTAACCATTGCATGATGTCGGTATGGTACATGAATGTAGCCGTGGTATATGCCGGTGAGGTATATACCAGGGCTGCATTCATGCACCATACCGACACTACGGGGTTGATACACTCCCAAGGGTTCCTCATGATGCACCATTGCATTAATGCAGTCCCGGTGAGTACCTTGGCACATCATGCCGTCCTTACAGGGTTAAAGCTGTTCCCGATATAGGCCGTGGCACGTTTGGTAATCCTACTGTGTGGCAGCTAGCCAGTCTAGGGGATGCAGCTCGATGGAGGTTCGATCCTTAAAGCTCTACTAGGCCGAATTGGTAAACAATACAGGGGGAGGGGGTGAATAGGTGGTGGTAGCTGGAACTCTGGTACACCCAAACTAGGCACCTTAGTCACACTACCAGTATATACAGCCAATACTCACACATACAATATCCATTATACCACAGTTGGCTGAGAGAACAAAAGAAACCATATGTACCGTATTTACAATATACAAACCAATCACAAACCAATCACTGAGTATAAGTCTGAGATGGATACACCCGCAGATCTTACTGCACGTCCAGTAACAGTCAAAGTGCAGTCGGGACATGTATTCAGCCCTATATATGGGGGCGCTGGGGGTTTACGCCTTAGACAGTGGTAATGATCTATGGATGGCGCATTGGACCATTACCCTGTCCTTGGCTTACAACACTTATACAGCCACTCACTTGTACTATATCTGCTACTTATACCATGGTGGAACAAAAGAGTTAACACCTTCCTTGTATCCATGACCAAGGTTTAACCTAAGAGGGCACCGACCCATCTATCCTGGTTATTTCGACATAACCTAAGTTACTTGTGGATTGCCCTATACATAACAGTATACAGATGGGAGATAGCCACATAAACAATATCCAGATAGCCACAAAAACCATATACACAATATATGTTTTATATCTGTATAGCTCTGCGTCAATAACGTCATATCATATATTAAGGTTAGAAGTTAATGTATAGCTGAACCGTAGTTTTACAAGTTGATATACTATGGTATTGATACACATGGACAGTACGTTATACTGTTGGTTCAGAGTAAAAAGAATGACGTATTTCTGGTTTCACTATGTTCAGTTTGTTCACTATATAGATAGTGGTCACAGAAATGATAACCAGAAGTCACATACAAAATACCCAGATAACCAGTAATCACGTGAATACAAAACCCAAACAGACAGGAGCCACTTGAATCACATCCCTATAGATAGCAATCATATCTGTATACCAGTACTACGATAAGGAGTAAGCACTCATAGATAATGCACCTCCACAGTATAGGGCTTCTGTTTATGTGGCTTCATAACCATAACTCATTAGCCACACGCCATAGAGGGTAGACCAACCTGGAGTCGGACACATAACTTGCAATGGTCACTTGATTTTGTGGACATTCAATAATTTTAAGCATTCTATTTGGGAATCAAATAGGAAAGGTTAAGTGTTGTTCTTTCAAAAAACAACATAGATTGCATTGTACAAGAATAATATAATATGTCACTGTCCGTCTCAGGGTATGTGTCCGACTCATGGTGGATCTACCCTATACACCACAGTCTATACACACACAGCAAAAACAGTCAGGGCGGTTCCAGAACAACGGGCAGCAATACCGCAGTATCCATAACCTTCTAAGTGCTGCATACTGCTTTTAAAATGTGATATGTCCTTGAAAACCCGAGCTGCATCCATGCATCAGGATGATCCTTTGGGAGTGTATCAACACCATGGGATCGGCATGATATATAAAGGCAGCACTGCTGAATTACTCAACAGGGAGCATGATGCAACGGGCACGTATCATATGGCGACAAAGGGCATAATACATTAAAGCACTATGCTAAAAAGAGGATGTATGTATTAGGGGTGCCCGGCCCATATTTCCTCAAACCATATACAAATTTGATTAGGTCTCATATATTGTTAAAATATAGATTCCTGAATTGTATTATTAATGAAGCGTTACACAATGATAATATTCAATACACAGCAGTGATTGAGCCTCTGCCAAACGTGATATTATAATATGTTATCATGATCTCCCATTACCCAGCAACTGGTAATACAACTGGGAACTAGATAATTATTCCTCGAGCTGCATGATCTCTCTCTACGTTTTCAGTATGGAATAAACGGGAATGGTGCCTTCTCACACCAGAATAAAACATAAGCATGCATAAACCTATAGCCAAACTTGACTGTGGGGGTGGTGAGTTTTTTTTTACGGTGGAACTTTATTGATGCCTTCCCCCATTCCAGCCTAGAAAGATTTAAAAATTCATGAGTCAATATTAATGGTACAATCTATCTCGATATAGCATAAAAAGTTAGAGATAAATCGTCCACATACATGCAATATGTACATCAATTCTTCTATTTCTTGACTGCAAATTTCAGAAAATCTAGGAGTTCAATATCTGACCCTGGTTATAGTTGGCAATATGATGCGTCATGCTGTCCTAATATGGTTAACCCTCTAAATGTCTCATATTGCTTTAATGTTTTGATGTATGAATGCAGCCCTGGCGAGTTACGTGCGAGAGCTACATTTATTTATGCCTCAAGAGAGTTATTACTATATAATATTATAGCAGTATGGGGAACTTAAAGCCAACTGGCGGGTTGTTCCAGAGCATAATAGAAGCTACAAGGAATAGGGTAAAGGTCTGATAGTCCGCCCCCCCCCCCTTCATCTAGGTGTCCTGTGGTGTTTTGTACAGCAAATAACGATATCGTTAGCCTTTAGATATGCTATGATGACGATCTCCTTTTGATGATCATTGCAAGTGTATTTCTCACTAAATGGCATATCTATACTAGGGTATGCCTTGATAACGATTGATTTTAAAGATTGTATTATGATCTTTAATTTGGTAACCTTTGTTGACGTGCTTGAGAGCTACAGTTCCACATTTAGGCACCAGGGTATGCTATACAGAGGTCCATAGTTGCTACAGGTAAAACTCAGTACTGTAGCTCTCAAGCATGTGGACAAGGGTACTTAGATGAAGGGGGACTACGGACTGTCAGACCTTTACCTTATTCCTTGTAGCTACTGAATAGCTCCGGAACAGCTCGCCAGTGGGAGCCTGTGCTTAAAGACGCAGATCTCGGTACCCCTCCAGCGGTAGTCAGAGTGGAGCCGGAGCAGGTTCTCAGCCCTATATATAGGGGCACTGGGGTTTTAAAGGGGAAACATACCCACCAGTATATACAGTGAGGAGTAGGCTGGTAGAACCACCCTTGGTAACCCACACACTGGGAATCAATCATGCATGACTGACCGAGTGCAGTGGATCCTACCTATACTGGAGCTCCTAAATCGCCCTCTCTACCACAGGATCGATACTCGTGACAGGTTTAGGAGCCGTCCCCGGGGACCTGAGGCCTTTGTGTGCTTATACATATTACATAGAGCATGCTGGGAACTGAGGAATGGCCGCCACCGAGTCAATATCGTAAAGCTGATGGTACATGCCTCTGCTATTAGAGTCTAGCTTATTAGAACCCTGCAAGGGCCGCTTAGTGCTTTAATGTGATAGCCTACCCTGAGATATACAGTGACATTTGAGGTCATGCATGTAAAATTACTATTTCCAGTGTGTTTTCTTAGAATAACAGTTAAACTTTACCATTATTCACAAATATAGAGCGTAGCATGCCTCAAAAACACAAACTGTGCGTCTTAAGGTATGTATCCGACTCCTGGTGAATCTACCCTATGTCCTTTGTCAGCACGATGCATTAATGCAGCCCTGGTGAGTGTATGGAATGCATCATGCCGATACACTCCTGAAGGGTCGGCATGATACATGAATGGAGCCTTGGTTAGTAGACTCACAAGGATTGTACATCAACATTCAAGCATCAGGACAACATAGGACATACAATGCAGGCACATGCAGCACATTAATAGGGCATGCGGCCGTTAAAGGGTTAGAACGTGTGCGATGGGGTGGGTTCCAGATTATGAGGTAATATATTGTACAGGTAAAATAGTAATATTATATTATTTAAAAAAAATAGTAATATTATACTATGTCTACACATAGCGTAAATCTGAGAAAATCTAGAACAATTTCAAAACTATCATTTTATATCTCACTTGTTTCAAAAGAGTTATAATCAATTTTTGGTGTATAAGAGTAGCATAGACTCGATCACCTCCATCGCCAGCCCCTTCCCAACTATAAAGCTCATATAGAAAAGTCAGAGATCTGCAACATCACAATGTGGGAAAACAAATGCTACATATGGTCAGGTAGCTGCACCATGATACTCATACACCAGGGCCATTTCCCTAAATGTAATCATTAATTGTCTTTGGGTTGTAGTTATCTGGAACTCTTAATTGAATGGGGGTCACAGTGTCTCCTGCCGATTTTAATAAATGCCCATGTGACCATAATGAGTTTAAGCACTCCCCCATGTCCCTATCTCTTTATTCCTCCTGTCCCATGTCATTCTACCCCAAAATGGCCCATGTCGCCATGTCGAATTTAGGGGTCTGTAACTTTTTCTATAATATAGGATATGTACATACATTTGTATACTTAATAATAATAATTTACCCAATTTAGGTCCCATCTGGATGTGTATGTATAACAAAACTGACAGATGTAGGGTCAATATGCAGTGGTCACAGTCGAGTGGTTTGTTTGCTCACCTTACGATTCATATAAAGAAAAACTGTTAAGAACCATGCAACCAGAGACATTATAAACATGGCTATAAGCTGTCCTATAACCTAATCACTCACCTCCCAATATAACCCAACGCCGCACCACGTGACTTCTATAAACAGACACCCAACAGGAAACGCAGCATTTTACGGCTCCTGCCTTAACCCTTTAAGGACAGTATAGTGCTTTAATGCAGTATGCACACTGGAATCGTAATGTATGAATGTATCCTTGGTGAGTAACTCGCCAGTGATGCATTCAAGAATCATGTTGATCATAAGGGTTGGTATGATGCATAAATGTAGACCTAGCGAGTAGGCTCGCCATGGCTGCATTCATTCATCACGACGACTATTAACGGGCACACTGAAGCACTACGTGGTTCTTAAAGGGTTAAGCCTTTAAAAGCGGCGTGATGTCGCAAGCCTAACCTCATTTGTCGTCATCATGCATCAACGCAGCACTGGTGAGTAACTCGCCAGCGCTGCATCGTTGCATCATGGCCACCCTTGGAAATCTGTATCCCTTCGATACGGTGCATTAATTAAAACGCTATGTCGCCCTTAAAGGGTTATATTTCCGTCAATCAGACAGGTGGGCGAGCAGAGGTGTGAAGAAACGCGGCACAGGTGTGACAAAACAGTCGTCGGTGCGTGGGCACGGGCGGAACTGGTGTGTCTGTGTGACCTTTGAAGGTCACGCTGCCCGGTCAGCCACCAGCGTCTCCACTCACCCAGTCTATAGCATCCAATCTAATCCTTGTCGAAATGGGTATAGTTTTCAATTTAATTTATATATCATCTCATATATTTGACACAAATCAATATATTTACAAGAGTATTCTTTTATAGCTGCAGTGGTGACGATATTTATCATAAATAAACTGGGGCAATGTACTGGCACTCGTAGTTTTTTTTTGTTTTGTTTTTATCAGATGTGAATATGTTTCAATAATCTAAGTAACTTCCGAATATGAATGTACCAATTCCTACAATTCAGCAGTATTGCCAGTCCTGGCTAACAGATTCACTAGGCATCACATGCATGCGATATAACTGATCGTATATATGCATGTATAAGCAGCTAAGCAGACACATACTATTATTGATTGACTGTTCATAGTTTTTAAATCCCATCTGATGAAAATTGAATTAAATCTAAAATTTAAAAAAAGGCGAGTGGCCATACTGAGAGGAAAGTCCGCTTTCCCCTACTCACAACAGCCTTTCTGTGGGCTCACATACACAATATAATACGCCGTATTAGAGTTGTGTTGTTCCTCTTTTGTTCAATACTTCTCATTTATAGGGAATCAATTATTGATTATTGATCCGCCCTCATTGATTCATGTCTACCACATGATGCTTATGGTATGTCTGGTCAGGCCAAAGATACCGTATCAGTCTTCTTGATGAATGAGATACAATGTACTTTGTGCCATTATCATGATGATCCGTTGGCCATTCATAGGTTTTGTCGCTAATTCATATTCACTCAAATTTGAAAACATCCAAGCAGCAAATCTGCGTCGGTTTGAGTGGCTTTGCGTGAGGTAATCACTCTGTGAAGTCATATCCATGAGACTGGACAAATACCTGGGCATCCTCCTTCAAGAAGGAGTAAAGAACTTGTCACATTAATTAGTATGAATACCTGTCTCTTTACTTAAAACTGAAATCCATGATATATGTATAGGCTAGCTACTTCTAGACACAGTCTCGGATTCTGATAAAGCTAGGAGATAATTATTATTTCTGTAATAGCAGCAATTGGGACTCAGACACAGATACACAGATTTCCTGTACATTCTTGTCTGGGTCATATTTAGTCATATGTCACCATTAGCTCACTTATATGGACACAATCAACATCAGAGAGGGAGAGCGAGAGAGAGAGAGAGAGATGGAGAGAGAGAGAGAGAGAGATAATTAACCCTTTGAGGCCAGCATAGTGCTTTATTACGCCATGCCCTTCTGTCGTCCTGATGCGTGGATGCAGCCCTAGTGAGAGTAACGCACAAGTGCTTCATTCACCCCAGAGTTGATGAACTCAAGAAGGATCTGTATGATACACCAATAAAGTGCTTGTGAGTTACTCACCGATATTGTGCATGGTGACAACAAATGAATATGAAGCCTTGACACATCATGTCACCATTAAAAAGGGTTATGTATATACCTAAATACAGGTAACAGGAGATGCGTCTAACCCATGCGACAACCCCCCCCCCCCCCCCCCACACACACACACCACCCCGACCACTCCCACCTGATGGTACTGATACACTATCTGTGATGGTACACACACAGTTAATCCCCCTGCCCTGAGGGGATGAGATCATCCCCACATCCAAGCCTATGATCCTTCTACCCATGTGACCCACACCCACCCATCCTCCTGTCAATGTCATCCTTTATACCAGATGAGTAGAGTATGACCACCCAGACCTCGTGCCCGTCTCGGTTAGTGTCCTGATGGTACCAATCACAAAGAGAAGAAACAGCGTCAAAAGGGAGTCCAGGTTGCCTCCAGAATGACTCCCCTGTTTAGGGGAGTCCAGGTCGCATAAGGGAGCCTAGCTGGGAAAGTCATATGACCTAGAGAGCTATATGACTCCCTCAGGTGACTCCCTTAGGTCAGCCAGAGAGTCACCTAGGCTCTCTTAGGCAACCTGGACTCCCCTAAACAGTGGAGTTATTTTGGAGGCAACCTGAACTCCCTTTTTACGCTGTTTCTTCTCTCTGTGATGGCGGATCCAGATTTTTTTTGTTAAACATGAGGGGGCTATTAGAAAGACCTTGCCTTAACCAATTCTGTGCCAAATCTAACATTAAAACATGTCAGGTTTCCCCATAAAGTGTGTGTGTGGGGAGGGGGGGATCTAAATCCGCCACTGACGCAGTCATTCTATTCCTGAAGCCAAACCAATATGTGGGAATTGGGGAGTGGCACATGTGTAGGGTTAGGAACTTTCTGTCCAGGGGCCCTGGGTTCAACCCTGGATAATCCTTGTTGCTGCACACAAACTTCTCTCCTTGCTCTAGTGGCAAAGTGAGGGATTTTAGCTTCCCGTCATCTCCTATACACAGAGAAAAACAATATGGAGGCATGGAGAACTGCCAAATTCGAAGCATTGCTTCATGCACTCCCGGGCTAAACTGCCTTGCAGTCTGAAAATGTTATACCATAGGAAACCCCGTACAATATGGAAATGCCACAGCATAGACCTCCCATGCCAACTAACGCACCTGGTTGATGCATGGAGATATACATACATGAATGCAGCTTCTGTAATATGCCCCAGGTGTTCGGGCTTTGCTGGAGGGTACCGTGAATGATCCCTTTGGGTTTTTATCTAAGCCACTTTGGTTTGATAACTGTGTACGCTAACATCGACAGCTCAGGCATCAACTAGATCAACTATATAGATCCATTTTTTCTGTTCTGGCACAAGAGATTGCTTGCATGACCTAGTGTTTTAGAGGTCATATTTTAGATAAAGAAAAAGTGAATCCGGTCAATACTGATTGAAATTGTGCAACGTTCATTTTATTCACTACGTCTTTCTTCTTTTTTTTCTATCTGTTAGCTATCTTATGAGATGGTATGAAAAGGTATTCAGAATGGCAGCAATATCTTCATTTTAGATTCCCAGGAAGGTTGGTCGGGTGGAATCAACAATATTGTTGGGTTATGGTCCTACCATAGCTAATGAAAAAAATCAACATTTAATAGCATACCCTGCAATCCCTGACTCATAAAAGGGGCATTTGGCTATGTCCAAACAATGGCATGTTAATAAGTCAACACTGACATTAAGGTTAACACTTATGTAATATAGGTATAATATAACTGTTAACCTGGCTCTGATTGTTGCCATATACGTGTAGGCCTATAGCAATTGATAATACTATTTGATTAATTTTGATTTGATTTGAAATTCCTTTATTAATACTGTATCATGATTGGGGGCCAGGTTATGTCTTACGATTGCATGACCTTGCTTGATAAGATGTGCAATATACCAATAAATTCAACTTCATATATGATTTCTCTTTCTTTTTCCTTTACAGAGCTTCATCGTCAGTCACCATGTCGCGAGCGAGTACCCCGGACCCAAAGGGCACTCCTAGGGGGAGCCCATTTGTGACCCCTTCCAGCACCCCGAGGGGCACCCCGCTCCACACCCCATCTGGCACCCCGTACGGCACCCCACAGGGCACCCCCAAGAACAGCCAACGCTCAAAGAAACTACTCAGTACGCCGCAGCGGAAACTTGAGGAGAAGTACAGGACATTACCGCAGCCGAGTGACCAGCTCGTGCCCACAGAACTCAGCTCACCTGAGGATGAGCTGCCCCCGCTGCATGGGGAGCTAGAGCTCTTCTACACCAATCCAGCCCTAGAGGCCAAGAGGACCAATGACTTAGGGAAAGGGGCCTTCCTCAACCTAGCCTTCAATGACCTTGATGATGATAAGAACATCACACTGGAAAAGCTCAAATTGATAACGGCTGACACTGAACGCTCCCTCCATGAAGCGTATTTCAATTGGTCAAAATACAGTGATACGCTGGAGAAAAACCGGCAGCTCATGCACGATAGGATAGAACAGCGCAAACAGGAGATATTGAACTTAATTAACGAGCATGTGCAATCGCTGCATGACAAGCTTGAAACCTCGATGGAGAGTCAGATCGAGTTGGGCAGCAATATGACCCAGTTCCTGGGCAGTGCGCTGCAGCGGACACAGACCATGTCGGAGGGTATAAACAGTGAGAACAACGCAGATGTAGACAAACAGGACATATTCAAGGACATGCAGGACATACGCGAAGGTATCAACAACAATGTCCCCATCTGGTTACCGCTCGACTTAAAGCACGGCGGCCCGGAGGAGTACCTCGCGCAGCACCTGTTCGGTACCATCCAGGTGGTGGACCGGGAGCATTACCCGGTCCGGTTAGCAGAACGTGTGGACCTGGTCCGCTCATTCAGCATTAAGACCAAGTGGGACGAGATGCCGTGTGCTATTGTAGACATGGCGGTCACCGAGGGAGACCAGGACATCCTGGTATGTGACAAGAACAATAAGTTGCTCAAGGTGTTTGACCGTAACGGTCAGTTTAAGATGCTCATGGGGCACGGGCAAATTAAGGATCCGACCCGGGTCATCGCCCTACGTCACACTAACAGTATCCTCGTGACGGACAACGTCATGAGGCGTGTCAAGATGTACCACAAAAACGGCACCTTTGTGTGTGACTTCATCTGTGAAATCAAAGTGAGTCAGTTTTTTTTCAAATTCTAAATCCTCCTCCCTTTAAGGACCGCATGGTGCTCCAATGCAGTGTGTCCTTTGTGGTTATGATGCATGGATGCATCACCGGAGAGGTACTTACAGAGGCTGCAATCATGCATCATGACGACTAAGGACATTAAAGTGGTCTGCGGCCCTTAAAGGGTTAGATTTGTTCTTGCCAGTGTAATATTTACGGGATGGGAGGAAAGAATAATTATGACATCCATAAGAAGTAAGAACTTGGAAATGTGGTCACATTGTAGTGTAACAAATATGAACGATGAAACTTTGCATACAGGGGTTGAATCTAAATCAGTTAAACCATGGTACAGTGTATTCTCCATTGTGTAGGGGTGGGGGTTAAAAGCGTGCACCCCTGAAATAGCACAGTGAGTATAGATTTGACAATTAGATCAAATATAAACAAAATTATTTTAGTGATTTATAGTGAAGGAAGTAGCTAACTACATGTACTCAACTATGGTTTTCATTAACATCCTAATCCATTTTTAAGATTGATTTCTGTGCCCTAAATCATAATACTCCTTTGCAGTACCCGACCAGTTTGTGCGAGAACTACAAGGGTGAGATCGTGGTGGTCGAGTTCGACTCCAGGACCATCTTTGTCTACAGTCCTGAGGGCCAGGTCAGTTCTGAAAGTTTTATATGCACTAGACATATCAATACCTAGATCCATGACGGAAGGGGCTTGGCAGTAAAGGGTGACACCATTACATGGAGCTCCAATCTAGATTAAACCTTATTGACCTTATTGTTTGGAAAAGTATTTTGAATCATGAAGAAGTGATTATTCATTTCATAACTACAGATGTTTTCTCCTGTATATCCCGTAGCGCCCTCTGATGGATGCAGGGTGCAAGCCACAGTTCCTATCTGTGGCTAGTATTTGGTCCAAAGCCAACCCCGTTATAGATAAGAACACATAGGCACAGGTTTTTCGGAGAGAGGAAATCGGCCGGTGGACTGTCCAAATATTCATAGTTCTCTGTTTGAACTTGAACCAGGTGATCACGAGCTTCAAAAGCACGCTGCCCAACCCCACGCACCTGACCTGCACCCTGGAGGGAGACATCATCGTCACCGACTGGAGGAACCATGCCGTGCGCTGCTTCCACCTGGACGGCGAGATGGCCTGGAGGTATGTAGCATAACAACACAGGGAAATATTACCAGATTCTTTATTCTATATGTATTCCTTCACAAAATGTCTGTATAAAAGAATTTTGAGAAAACTATCGAAATGAGAGTACCTCACAATTGATGGGTTATGTGTGTTATGTAGTACTGGACTGTCATGTGTCGATTCTTGTTAAGTATTCCAACTACCATTGCCCCATCCCCTAGGGGCAATGGAGCCTTCATATTATGGAGAGGATCCCCTTAGGGGAGTCCTACATCTCCAGTGCTGTCAATAATTTGGCACAAGTTCTAAATTGTCAATATAGTCAATAATGCTGTTTTCCCTCATCGTCCTCTCCTCTTCTTCATCCCCAACGTCTCTCCTTATTGGCTCCTGGAGAATCCCTCAATAGTTAGTTTTAGTTCTTTTATTTTGGCATATAATATTATGCTGTTAATGCAGCCTTCATTGTTGTTGTTTTTTTCAAAAAAAGGTTTTCTTTTGTCAGCGTTTTTTGTATGTCACTTACTTTTTTGCCTCTGGCTCCTGGGAATTATTGATAACGACTTTGGAATCATACAGAGAGAATAAGGGTATGACTAATGGTGGCTACATCTGGTTATTACGCAGGTACCGGGAGCGTGGCAGTGGGGACACCCAGATGGAGCAACCACAGGGCATCACCGTGGACCCGTTCGGAAATGTCATCATCGCCGACACGAGCAACCACCGCCTGCAGATCTTCAACACGGACGGGGCGCACCAGCGGGTCCTGATCCCTAAAAGTGGGCATGGCCTTAAACTGCCCATGATGGTGGAGACGAGCTGTAGTGGGGACCTGTATGTCGGGGAGTACCAGGGGGGTGTCAAGATCTTCAAGTACCTGGACAGGGTGGACGTACCACTGCCTAACGAGGGGCTGCAGCGGCAGGGGACGAGTTGTGATACTGAGGATGGGGATGGGGATGGGTCTGACGGGGGGTTACAGGAGGGGTATGTTAAACTGGAGGAAGTAGACCTGGGTGGGGATGAGGCTGAGACTTCCATGTAAAGACTGCATTAGGAATAATCACCTGTCTTGTATAAGTGCCGAGGGTAGAGGTTGATATGGCAATGAGGCCAGGACTTCTATCTATTAAACCGCTGCCTGGTTATAGATAAGCACCTGTTTTGTAGAAGCAGCAGAGTAAGTGTTGGGGTGGGGACAAGTCCAAGACTATCCATCCGAGGGATCCATTCAACCATGCCACGTTTAAATGGCAGGGTTTGAATAAACCCCTTTATTCTATAAGCGCCAATGTACGGAGTCATTTAAGCACTTCTTAAGCACTAAATGTTGATCTCAAAGAAAAGCCTGCCTTGTTTAGGCTCCGGGACTAGGAAGTCTGAATAATTATATAGGCACTAAAAAACCATCTTGAATGTGAATCTGTCTTGTATAAATACCAAAGGTAAGCAGGCCTCCAACTCTACAAGCACCAGCATTTAAGCAACTTTAAGAAAATATTAATTCCAAGTTGATTAATGACCTTCTTTAAGCAACTTGAAGCGACTTTAATTTGTATTTAGATTAAAGTTGCTAAAAGCTGCTGAAAGAAGGCCATTAATCAGATTTATTGTATGCTATAAGTTGCATAAATCGGATGGCTCATGCAGTGCGTTCTTTCTGTATGGCTGCTCACCTTATAATCTCTCTTTTTTTAAATGAAGGGAGTATTTCTGGACCAATATTGGCAGCATGTGGAGCAGCATTAAAGCTATTATATGCAAATTATGTCACTAATATGCAAACAACCAGTATGAATATTGGTGATTTCGACTCTATAATGAATGGGCATCATTTAGTGTACTGGTCTGGGTGTATTTAGAGTTTTCATGGAACTAATTAATTTACATACTCCGTATATCAATACCAGTCAACAAGAAGACACGTTTAATGATAATAATGTTCACACTAAGAATTGTATTCAACACATTCAGAACCCTATTCAGACAAACTGTCACTATTGCTGCCAGAAGTGCCAATGTTGGTCCCCTATCTACTACGATAAATAAAAAAGTGCACCTTCCTGCCACCCCGCCCTGAACTTTAGAGTCCAGCCTTATTAGCACAGACTTCCTCTAAGAGAGTGACATTATTTTAACAATGGTTTGGAGGGGAGGGTGGATGGTTTAAAGGGGGAGTGGGGGGCGGGGGTGATTTCTCATCACCACCCCGTTATCACTAGCTGTTAGCATGTTGCAAATAGGTAACCAAAACGAACTACATCTATGCATCATGCTGGGTATTGTATGTCATACTCTCATTCTCATATAACACTATTTTCTATCAGACTGAGGGGATAATGTTGATAAGTTGTATCCCAGAAGTTACATATCACAATAGGCAGTATACCAGTGTCGGTGCACCATATCCCTGACTCATTGTACCTATATACGTTATAGTTGTTACATGTGCATGTGTGAGAGTTGGGCGTTTAGCAGTCTGACTATTACTGTGAACGATGCAATAAAGAATGACAAAACAATTATACATATTAATGGTGTTAGACTTTGTTTTAATGTTGTCAGTGGGTAGACACTTGTTTCAATCTAAGTGAATTTCAGCGAACAGTGAAAAAATATGAATCAGCAATTTAGTCTGGTGGTGGAACAAGGATATAGGGTCTGACTCTGGTAACGTTGTTTTCTTAGCTGATTGTTCATCTATGGGGTCTGTGTCAGACCATAATATCCTGCATGATGATCCTGAACTGAGATATTCGAGATGGCCAGCGGATTCAATTTTTTTTAAAGACTTCCCTACACTACTGCTTATAAACAAAAATAAAAGGTCCAAAAGTACATTTCTGTGGTCAGGGAATCCAATCATGTCGTTTATAATTATCTTTGGGCCTATGATGGGGGTTGATGGCTAAATTCGACACGGCGACATGGCCATTTCTTAAAATCGACATGCGACATGGAGCTTAGTGACATGCGACATGAGGTTTGAAAAGATAGTGACAGGGGACATGAGCAATTCTTTAAATCGACATGGGAGATGGGTATTATTAAGCGACATTGACATGCGACATGGCCAATTCTTAAAATCGACATCCGACATGGGGACCCCCCCATCTACACCCCCCCCCCATATGGCAGCCATTTTGCAATACATGTATTCAAGATGGCTGCAAAATTCAATTATAGGCCAAATCTTAAAAGTAGGCCTACATAGGCCTATCTCTGCTTCTTTCAACAATGTGAATATTTGGATTCAACAGTAGACCAATGGTCCCATCTTTCCATTTGGTACTACAGGCTATCACCCTGATAAAGACAGAAGAGAACCACATAAAATCCCATATTCTTCATAGTAGTCAATACTGAGTAGACACAGGGTCGCCCACAAGGCCGCCCACTTTCAGTTTGAACTTTCATGGCGGGAAGGGGGGCGGGGGGGGGGGGGGGGGGGCTATAATATGGGACCCTATTATTGAGCTATCCTAGTACGCTTGCTACACCTCCTGTTATCCGGCCAACAGCGCGGGAAGCACCTGGTGGGAATTCTCACAACTAATCTCAAACATCCTGACACCTCGCGGGAAAAGTAGGTACCATGAAAATCGAGGTATCACAGCGAAGGTTGTATTAATTCAGACTTGATTCTCGATATAAATTAGTACATTAACTTACGTTCCCTAGTAAATTTAGCACCAAGGATATTGAAAAGGTCTTTCATTCATTTTCTAGCTGCACTTCAGTGAGAGTTTTATTCATATTGAGACCCATTTCCCTTGTAGTTCCTTTGTAAATAAAACACTTCATTGTTACACCTAAACTTGTGAAAGGCGCCAGATACAAAACTTTGGAAATATGGAAAAGTTGGAGGAGCTGAGTAGGTAAGTAACAGGTGATAATTACACGATTTCAGATGTTAAGGAGGTTCTTCAATGTGTTGGGCATTGGATGACTTAGTAGGCATAGCTGTGAGGCCAACACAGTTGAGTTGAAGTCACTGACATTGTCTAGCGATTAAAGGCCAATTAAAAAATCGTACATAACCCCAAAAATGTCTATATTGCCTGGAAGCACTGTTCAAAAGTAAACTTATCTCATGAAATAATAATTAGCATCGTACGTGGTTTATTGACGAAATTAATGGCATTTGAAATATTTAAATTTGATTTTTTTTCTGTGTTAATTTAGTCACCGCTGTCGACCTAAGCTTCTCAGAGCACCTGTCAGATTTTATGCGATCATTGGTTGGGTCCAACTATGTTAATTATAGGGATAACACACTAAAACCATATTTTAGGAATATCACAGACATTTTTCTCTCTCTTAAAATACAGATCTTTAGAAAGGCAATGCAGTTTACATTGTATTAATAGACCCACTAGAAGCCGAGTTATTAATTTTTAAAGATAAAAAGTTTGGAAAATATCCTGTTATTTTCTGTCAGTCACTGTCCAGTGAGTATCCCTTATCTCTGTGTACACACTGCAGTGCAGGCTGCAGCAGGGGAGGGCCGATTTTGCACTATACTTTACATACATGGTCCTAGTTTAGGCCTAGATTGGAATAGAGAAAATCCAATGGTACCATTGAAGAGAAAACACTTGAGGGATTAATATCCTATGTTTTTGAAAAAATATGACTGGGTGGGTGATTTTTATCACAGTGGAAAGTCAGAGTTTTATGATTGCTCCATATTCTGCATAGCCCATTTTCACACACTTTTGGCTAAAATAGACCTTTCTAACATCGATTCTTGCCAAGTTTTGCTTGCATTTAGGTGATAATTGCTAGAACCCAAAAGTAAATATACTATTAAAGGAATGTTCTGTAAAAGTGTCAGAAACTGAGACAAATATTAAGTTAAAAAATTAAAGGTTCAAAATAAAAACCCTTACGAGTTAACTAGAATTCTTTCAGGAATTAGATTCATTCTTCCTCATAATAAAAGGCCATGTTTCTAGCTTTAAGTAGAGGGGTCAAACTTTAAAATCCACCAAGTATTAAGCAAAATATTGATGTTTTATATTTTCAGTGTTAACAGAATTGTATTTTACCCGTACAAATATCCCTTTGGAACTGATAAGTTATCTAATTAACGCCTGGGTCTACAGTAAAATTACTCACAGATTCTGAATCCTTGGTCATTTATACATAAGATGACTAAGTATGTTTAAATTTGACAAAGGGAAAGCATCCGAGAATAGCAAATAGAATTGTTAAGTTTACTATGGTGACAGATAGGGCTCCGCTGAAATGGGCGCTGGGGTGTTATCCCTATTAATTAGGCCTGGCAGGGATTAAAAAATAATTTTAGGAAATTTCCAAAACGGTCTAGATGGACACTATAGGACTGTAGAAGTGTGACAAATGCGTTTCATGGAGAGTTTGATGTAATTTTTAGCAGATTTCATAGACCAATCTTTGGGGTTACCAGAGAGAGCAGGACCGAAAGATATTTAGAGGCAGATAAATGTGAAAATTACCTCACCGATATCTTAGACCACTCAGAATGGAGCCCTCCCATTTTATCTTCATATTAGATATGGTCTCATAAGTATAGAGTCAATATTTTTTGTGTGGGAGTGCCTTACATAGAGGGTGTATTACCCCAGCTCAAAGATAAGGGTTTATGCAATCAAAAAGCGCAAAAAAGCGCTGGTCCCAATCTATTTAAAACAATGTTAACTGGATAATAAACATGTTCCTGCATGACTACATCTATGCGGAATTCTGAGGAATTAAATATCTTTTCTACAAAGTCCTTCAGAAGTCAGAGTAACTTTGAAATACCTTAAAATTATCACCTTAAGCAGATTTACACCAGATCTAGGTACCACATAGCTAGGGGTATTGTACAACACATCCCCAAAAATCAACCAGATCGGTGAAGAATTGATTTAACTATGCCATTTTTTGCAAGATACTATAGATATGTGTGTCCCCAAAGAGCATTATGGCCGCTCCTGTGACTCCCTCTATGAAAGGCGTTTTAGCCAACTTCCCATAATCACAGGTCAAAAATATGAACATATTCTTGATTTTCAGGTATTTCTACATAGGTAAGGATATTGGTTTGTTTCTGGAAAATTTATCAGCCCCCCTACAGGCCCTATTAAGAAAGAGAGTTTTCAGTGTTGACAGAATAGCAGGGGCGGAAATGGGCGCTGGCCTTGCATCGCTACATTGTCAATGGCTTCATGAATCATGGGGGGAAAGGGTTGTCAACCCTCACGCATTGGGCGTGAGACTCACGCATTTGGACCCTTTCTCACGCATAGCTAAAGCAGTCCCACGCATTCCTGAGATTCTGGGCTTTCCAGAACTGAAAGAATTATTGAAATACTCCAACTAGAACCAAAGTTACAAAGATGTGCTCAGAAAACATCATAATGCACCATTTGAGTCAAATTTTGACATCTAAATTTTCAAAATTTTCTCGGGGAACATGCCCCTAGACTACTACTAGAACCAACTACCTTGGTTGCATGGCTGCGCTTGCACAGCGCGGCACTTCGCGCCCCAATATTTTCGCACATACTTTTTCAGTTTGGCAAGGTTTTACTCTTGGCGTACTATAACATAGATTAGATAGATCTATATACAATATATTAATGTCTATGACTATTAAAGGGAGTGCTCATTTTTTAACAACAGGGGGGGGGAAGGTGAGATTTTGCGTGGAGCGTGCGAAATTTTTGCACCCCCCCCCCCCCCTAGAGGGGTCGAAAGTTTTTACCCCCCCCTCCCCCCGGCAGGCTGAAATTCTCGCGCGTTCGCACCCCTTTGTAGCATAGTAACGCGCATGCGTTTTCCCTCAAAACAGGTTGAATTTTTTTGACCCCCCCCAAGAGGGGTCCAAATTTTTTACCACCCCCCTGTTGTTAAAAAATGAGCACTCCCTAATATCTTGCTCATTCCCAAAAGTTGACAACCCTGCATTGACACTCACTGTAGACCCTAGGCTAGACTCTAGATCTACCTAACAGTAACACTCAGTGAGTCACTGATGCTCGGGCTTTTTGGGTTCGTGAATTTTTTTTCCGCCCCGCCCCCCTCTTTGAACTGTAGCATCACGCTAGCTTTTTTTCGCCAAAAATGGGTGACATTTTGTTGCCCCCCCCCCCCCCCTCTAGAGGAGGTTGAAATTTAATTTTTTTGAGGATTAATTTTTAGGGTCTTGAGATGAGTGTATGGGAGAATCACACTTTATAGAGTGGTTATTGACCTGCTGGCAAAGCCATCCAGGTCATACAATGGGACACGGAGTGGCCGTAAGCTCAAAGAGGGAACGAGCGCGTCCTATCCTTCAACACTGATTCCGTGAACATTAGCCTAGTATGGAAAAGCACTGGACTGTAACCTAGCTTTCATAGGCTCCAACTGGCGTTTCTGGCTAGGGCTGGTTAGTAGTAGCACATGAATCCTCATAGGGACTGATCATATCATACCAGTTGACGCCTGTAGCGCCCGCGCCGCTCCTTCCCACAAGCTGTCATAGCCTCACATGTTGTTCGCACACCGCGGCCTGCCCACGGGAAGCAGTACTGTGTACAGGGCGGATGGGGGCCTGTACAACCGTGATGTGTATCAACAACGTGATGTGTATCAACTACACATCACGGCTGACCATGCAAACGTGATGTGTATAAAAAAAAACGTGATGTGTAGTAACCATCTAACCGTGATGTGTAGTAACTAACGTGACGTGTAGTAACTTGAATTAAGGGACCTCAAGTTCAAGTTCAAGTTCAAGTTCAAATAATTTATTCAAATAATCCAACAGTGTCTTCAGTGTCCAACCGTGATGTGTATCAATAAACGTGATGTGTATCAACTCGCTAGGTACTCTGACCGGTAGGGATCAGCAGAGATGCAGGATAGAGAGGAGTGTGGAGACCAGAGGCAGAACCCAGGGGGGAGGGTGGCATCATCCCCCCCCCCCCCCCCTTCGAATTTGTTAAAGATGATATTTTGCCCCTGTATATAACCTCCCTTCTATGAGGAGAACATATTTTGATACAGACATTAAGGTCAGGAGATTTATGAAATACCTTGATACAGATCACGTTATTTTGATACAGATTATGCTGTTTTGATACAGATCACGTTGTTTTGATACAGATCACGTTTCCATAGTCAGCTCTGATGTGTAGTACTACACATCACGTTACTTGATACACATCACGGTTGTACACCGCCTCTTCTGCTTCACTACTATGGTACCCATGGTACATAACGATTGTGTATTACAGGTATGATCCGAGATTATGATATTTTGAAATATATTAAATGATAACAATAGCTCAGTAAATCGTTTTGCCATGCATGTATCCTTAGGCTTACCCATGTGCTGTTTGTTCTACTCTATTCCTAGACTGGTGCACAGTCTGAAGGAAGGCCCGACGTGTATAGACGACACCATCAGCTGTTCTCCCAGCGGCATCAAGGAACTCCTCTTCCAAATAAAGGTAATAGGCACACATGGATATGCCACCTTTCCTGCTTGAATTCATGCTTGTTCACTCACGTTTTGATTTATGTATTCATGATTTTTTTCCACACATTGTACCAAGTTATTCTAGACACGTTTCTATTGGGTAGATACGAGTTCATTTAGGCACAATATTTGACATATTAAGGGAGGGGGGGGAGTTATAGTCTCAAATCAGCTGAAAAGGGAGGATGTGCGCTTAAAAGGGGATGTGCGCTTGTTCTTCTTCGGGACAGAAAACATTCTGCTGACACAGGAGAGGTGACGTCACATCCGGTGGCCAGATATTAGCGCGAATCCGAGGAGGAAGGATGTGTGCCCACCAAGCAGCAACTCACAATCATATTTGGAGGAATCTAAGAGGTAAGGATACTTTTTATATGATGTATTTTACACATATTTGCACAGTTGAGAAATATCTAACTTTTGATGTTGAAAATTTTCCTTCAGATTGCCGAAAATGTGACCGAAAATGTGACCGAAAATCCGCCGGTGGGCGAAAATTGGGGATTTTCGGAAATTGGGATGAATGGTCATCCAGATTATGTGCAATTTCTCAAATGTGCAATTATAGTTCAGTTTTCACAATAATATGGATTTTGTCATCCAGTTATAGTGGAAAATTGGAGTTTAGATTGTGTAGAGCTTAGTTGCTGCTAGGGGCTGGCATGATTCAGCAAGACCAGTCATCCATCTTGGATTTCTGACTGAGTCACTGATTTATGTTGGCTTTTTATTTGTTATGTTGGCTCACAGTGCAGTACTGCTGCTTCATTTGTTGAGGAATGTTTCAATAGCGAAACGAGCCTTCATAAGGAATAAAATTGTGATGGGATAAACTCATATCTGCAGAGATAGAAATTTATCCTGTTATACACTGTAGATCTCTGTTTTATTAGTGAATACACTTTTAAAATAAAGAACCAGGAAGGACTTACCACTGTCTTATGCATGGTCAAAGACAGAATAATATCAACTACTACCTGTCATAACAGCTTGGCAGACTCTAGATATTGGTTGAAGTCAAGACACTTAAAGCTTTGCTTGCTACTTTGTAGTTGACACCTCAGTTATTCTCTTATAACTCAGTTATAGAAGAATGACATTTGAGGTTGTTCTCCACTCATACAGACTTGAGTGAGGTGAACTGTCAAGTCAGTGTCAGGTGTGTCTTGTTGTACTTTGTACATGTTTGGACCAGTCCTTACCAAGACATATACCTTATGCCCAAAATTTCTTTGAGGCATTAAATAACTCAGTTGTGTTGATACAGATCCACACTGAGTGCTTGTGTTGAATACACAAGTTTACCCATACCTTATGCCGAAAAATTCCTTGAGTTAGGCATTGAAGAAGTTTGTGTTGTTGTGAAATGAAAACACAAAGAGACTTAACTGGTCCACCTATTATAGGGTCTCATTTATGTGCTTAGGGTTTGTGACTGGTAACACAAAATACCTATACCTTATGCCGAAAATTTCTTTGGCCTTGTGTTTTAATCCCCACCTTAAAACACTATTAGCACACATGTCTCTTTGATTTGAACATCAAGATGACTTAACTCATGTGGAGGTACCTTGGGTTTGGACTAGTTTCCAAAAAGACCCACACCTTATGCCCAAAAATTCCTTGGGTTTCACGTCACAGACGTTGTCGTTGTCAGTCACGTCATAGACGTTGCCTCTGTCAATCACGGCGTAGACGTGACAGCTGTCAATCTTGTCCTAGACGTTGCTTCTGTCAATCACATCATAGACGTTGCGGCTGTCAATCACGTCATAGATGTTGTCGCTGTCAATCACGTCATAGACGTTGCTGCTGTCAATCACGTCATAGATGTTGTAGCTGTCAATCACGGCATAAACGTTGCTGCTGTCAATCACGGCGTAGACGTTGCAGCTGTCAATCACGGCGTAGACGTTGCAGCTGATCCTCATGTAGGAGACGCTGGCGTCGCAGACGTGGCCGCTGGCGCTAGCGTCCCAGACGTGGCCACTGGCGCTCGCGTCCCAGACGTGGCCGCTGGCGCTCTCGTTCCAGATGTGGCCGCTGGCGCTCGCGTCCCAGACGTGGCCGCTGGCGCTCGCATCCCTGACGTAGGCGATGTTGCTCGCATCCCAGACGTAGGCGATGTTGATCACATTAATGGTCTCACGTTAATGATGATCACATTGATGGCGGTCTTGTTGATGCCAATCATGCCCTAGACCTAGCTGCTGACGCTTGATACTAGCTGGCGCACATTCAGTCTATATTAGGGATGTCGCAGACATAGCCGCTGTCGCTCAAGAGAGTCGTAGCTGCTGGTGCGCACGTTGTAGACGTTGCAGCTGCCAATCACGTTGTAGACGTTGCAGCTGTCAATCACATTGTAGAACTTGCAGCTGCCAATCACGTTGAAGACGTTGCAGCTGTCAATAAGGTCATAGACGTTGCAGCTGTCTTTCACGTCGTAGACGTTGCAGCTGCCAATCACGTCGTAGACGTTGCAGATGTCAATCACGTTGTAAACGTTGCAGCTGTCAATCACGTTGTAGATGTTGCAGCTGTCAATCACGTTGTAGATGTTGCAGCTGGCTCTCACATCGTAGACGTTGCAGCGGTTAAACACGTCGTAGATGCTGCAGCTGTCCATTACGTCGTAGACGTTGAAGCTGTCACTCACGTTGTAGACGTTGCAGCTGTCAATCACATTGTAGGCTTTGCAGCAGTCAATCACGTTGTAGGCGTTGCAGCTGTCAATCAAGTTGTAGACTTTGCAGCTGTCAATCACGTCGTAGACGTTGCAGCTGTCAATCATGTAGTAGACATAGCAGCTCGCATCCCAGACGTGGCCGCTGGCGCTCTCGTTCCAGACGTGGCCGCTGGCGCTCGCGTCCCAGAAGCAGGCGATGTTGCTCGCATCCCAAATGTGGCAGCTGTTGCTCACATTAATGGTCTCACGTTAATGATGCTCACATTGATGGCGTTATTGTTGATGCCAATCATGCCCTAGATCTAGCCACTGACGCTTGATACTAGCTGGCGCACATCCAGTCTATGTTAGGGATGTCGCAGACATAGCTGCTGGCGCTCATGTTGGAGGCATAGATGCTGGCCTCGATATCAGCTGGCGCACATTAAGACTATGTTCTTCTAGGACTTTGCAGATGTAGCTGCTGGCGCTCACGTCTGAGGCGTAGCCGCTGGAGCTCACATAAAATACATAGTCGCTGGCGCTCAAGAGAGTTGTAGCCGCTGGTGCGCACGTTGTAGACGTTGCAGCTGTCAATCACGTTGTAGACGTTGCAGCTGTCAATCACGTTGTAGACGTTGCAGCTGCCAATCACGCTGTAGACGTTGCAGCTGTCAATAAGGTCATAGACGTTGCAGCTGTCTTTCAAGTCGTAGACGTTGCAGCTGTCAATCACGTCGTAGACGTTGCAGCTGTCTTTCAAGTCGTAGACGTTGCAGCTGTCAATCACGTCGTAGACGTTGCAGCTGTCTTTCAAGTCGTAGACGTTGCAGCTGTCAATCACGTCGTAGACGTTGCAGCTGTGATTCACGTTGTAGACTTTGCAGCTGTCAATCACGTCGTAGACGTTGCAGCTGTAAATTATGTTGTAGAATTTGCAGCTGTCAATCACGTCGTAGACGTTACAGCTGTCAATCATGTCGTAGACATAGCAGCTGTCAATCACGTCATAGACAATTGCATGTCAAATCGTCGTAGACGTTGCAGCTGTCAATCACGTCGTAGATGTTGCCGCTGACAATCACGTCGTAGAAGGTGCAGCTGTCAATCACGTCTTAGACGTTGCAGCTGACAATCAGGCCGTAGACGTTGCAGCTGGCCATCAGGTTGTAGACGTTGCAGCTGACAATCAGGTCGTAGACGTTGCAGCTGGCAATCAGGTCGTAGACGTTGCAGCTGCCCATCACGTCGTAGATGTTACAGTTGACAATATACACTTAAGTATCCAATTGTCTAAGCCCTCATCCACGTCACAGACGCAGCCGCTGTCCGCTTTTGTCTTTGGTTTGGACTAGTTTCCGAAAAGACCCACAATTTTGGATCACTTAAGAGTTGTGGATACTTGAGTGCACTTTACCTGGTTAGGGTTTTGTACCTCTTTGTTTTGGGGTACCATTCAGTTGCAGCTGTCAATCATGTTGTAGACGTTGCCGCTGTCATTCATGAAGTAGACGTTTGCACCTGTCAAGCAAGTCGCAGATGTTGCAGGTGTCAATTACATTGTAGACATTGCAGCTGTCAATCACGTCATAGACGTTGCAGCTGCCAATCATGTTGTAGACTTTACCGCTATCACTCACGACAAAGACATTTGCAGCTGTCAAGCAAGTTGCAGCTGTCAATTATGTTATAGATGATATAGGTGTCACTCAGGTAGTAGCTATTGCAACTGCCAATCATGTTGTAGACGTTGCAGCTGTAAGTCGCACATGTTGCAGATGTCAATCACGTGGTAAATGTAGCAGCTGTGAATCACATTTGTGGATGATGCAGCTCTCTCTCATGTTGTAAACGCTACAGCTGTAAATTACGTGGCAGACATTGAAGCTGTCAATCACGTCGTAGACGTTGCAGCTGTCAAACACGTAGAACTTGCAGCTGTCAAACATGTCGTACACGTTGCAGCGGTCAATCACGTCATACATGATGCAGGTGTCAATCACATCGTACACGTTGCAGCTGCCAATCATGTTGTACACGTTGCAGCTGTCAATCACGTAGAAGATGTTGCAGATGTCAACCATGTCATAGACGTTGCAGATGTCAACCATGTCGTAGACATTGCATCTGTCAATAACGTCCTAGACGTTGCAGCTGTCAATCCGCCGGCAAACATGTGATGTCAATCAAGTAGTAGACGTTGCAGATGACATTTATATTGTAAACACGTCAGCTGTCAATCACGTCGTACACGTTGCAGCTGTCAATCACGTCTTAGACGTTGCAGCTGTCAATCACGTCTTAGAAGTTGCAGCCGTCAACCAGGATGTTGCATCTGTCTATAACGATGTAGATGTTGCAGCTGTTAAACACGTCATAGACCTTGCAGCTGTCAAACATGCCGACACGTTGCAGCTGTCAACCACGACTTTGGAGGTTTGTCGTTTCCACCGCTTGCTTTCGGAAAAGGGCAGGGCTTTTGGCACTGTTAACGCTGCCAGATGTGCGTTGTAGGTTTTAGTGAAAAACCTTGACAACGGGAAGACCATGGGCACCCAGTATTGGGTGTGCAGGGCCGTCCGCACCGCCTATAGAAGGAATCCTCCTTCTCCCAGATATAACAAGTTCTGGGATATTAGGCTGGTGTTCAGCATGGTCCAGCGTTGGGGTGCTTGAAGGCTTGTCCACCCAGTTCTTGGGGTTCAAGCTAACGATGCTGATTCTGCTGGTGTCGGGCCAAAGAGGCCAGGTTATCCCAGCGCTTGATCTCCGCAATCTGACTTGGCTGGATTCGGGGTCTGCGCGTTTCGTTCTGAAGGGTCTGATGAAAACAGCGCGTACGGGGGAACCCCTCAAAGAACTGGTCCTGGAACCGTTCCACGAGGAGGAGACTCTGTGCGTCGTCTGTGCCCTGAAACGTTACGTGCGGGTCACGGAGCCAGTCAGGTTGGACAAGGAAGGGCGAAGGAAACACTCGCTCTTCTTGTCCTTCCGCAAGCCATTTGGCGAGATTGGGCAGGACTCATCAAAGAGATGGGTCCTTGCGGTGCTTTCCGCAGCTGGGGTGGACACCAGGGTATACCGAGCTCACTCCACCAGGGGTGCCAGCACCTCTGCGGGAGGGAGACTCGGTGTATCGACTGCTGTTTTGCTTAGACATGGGTCTTGGAAAGGTGCCAAGACCATGGCTAAGCACTACAACAAGCCTATCGAGAACCCCAAGCCTCCCAAGACGCTAGCCAGGATCCTCCTGGAGGACTCTATCGAGTAGCTGGGAACAAAATTTTCAGAGCCTTTTTGGGGGAAAAGACACACCTCAAAAGGGGAGAATTTTGGCCCTTTTGCCGTAACGATAGTTTGTATGAACTCTATTGGCTGATCATAGTCATAAGCCTTATTAGAGGCAGCAGTATCTGTATGTGATAAAACTTTTTCTATGATGGACAATTACACTGCCACAGCTGTGGTGAACTGTATGGCAGTTATGCCTTCTTTGCTATATAGCAAAATGTCATGCAACCTAGTCAAAACCATATCACAAGGCAATAGAACATCACCTTTAGGTGAAATAAAGTATCTATTTTCTGTTATCCTATATGAGAAGTTACAGTCCTTTATGGGAGAGTAACATTATGGGAAATAAGCAGTGAATCTAGCTGAACTTTGAAGTCTCCTGTGTCAGCAGAATGTTTTCTGTCCCGAAGAAGAATATAAGATTAATCGAGTACTTACCATGAAATATAAGTATGAAGATTAATCGTTGTTCTTCGAGAGACAGATAAACATATCTGCTGAGTACACAGGCCCACCCATCCATCCCCAGGATGAAGAAGATTACTAATAGTGGTATAATCTCTCACCTACTCATGTGGGTGCTATTTAGACAAAGTAAAAAGAGCACTACTGTGTACTATTTCCAGATGTTTTATTTTCAGCAAAAGATTCACTGCAGGTGGGCGCTAATCTGACCACCGGATGTGACGTCACCTCTCCTGTGTACTCAGCAGATATGTTTATCTGTCTCTCGAAGAACAACGATTAATCTTCATACTTATATTTCATGGTAAGTACTCGATTAATCTTATATTAGGTAATACGGTTAGATTATTTTTTCCCCCTCAAAATTCCCAATCCAACTTATATTAGAGTTCAGTATAGATGAGCTTTTACAGCAAATATGAAGAACAATTTCCCTTTTTAGTATTTATATAAAACGCACACTTATAAGCTGAACGCATATAAGCCACATCTGGGTACTGAAAATGTCTATTTTCGGTATGTGTATACAAGACTTGTTTGTGTTAACAGAATGACTACGGTAACTACAAGTATATGATCCTGAAGCAGGAGACCAAGTTACAGCTTCTCCAAAACATCCGTGCGGGGTCCGACTGTAGCCTTCCTGACACGCGTAAGTAGCTGCTCTATTGTCTGTTTGTCTTCTCTCCTGGGCGTGTAGAAAACACAGATTATAATACAGCAGTACTTCATTCTAGAGTTATATACCGCACCACCATGTATAAGCGCCCAGCATTTCAACATTTAGAGACCTTATCACCCCTGGTGCTTCTGCAAGACCTACTTTTCAAGACCTCGGTGGGGACCTTTGGCTGGGGTTTTTGTATAAATTTATGTTAATTTCCTTCAGAAAATTGACCAACATCCTAAATTTCCTATTTTTTTTTTGTAAACCAAGCAGTGCCATCTCTGCCGGTGATATACATGACAGATAAATAAGCAAGTTTGCTTCTGTAAATTAATGGTATATTCTAACGATCTATATTGGCAACAAATTAGTGGACCTGTAATAGGAAAATAGAATTATTTCTAAAACTTGTTTTGACAGAGGCAGAATTAAAGGCAATCAAGACAAAGAAGACTGAACTCACCGAGAAATCAGAACAGCTAAAACAGTCGTTGACAAAGGTTGCAGATGAGTTACCTCAGCGTAAGTTACCTGGGCTATAAAATCACCATCTAAATTCATAATTTGAATGTATCTGTGAATACTAGTAAACGGTAGTTTTTAAGGGTACAACCATCTAAATTGTAATATCTCTCTAAAAATTACACTATGCCCCCCAATCCACACCATGCTCTTTAGAGGAAACAGTTTTTAGCATTTCTAAATGCAAAAAAAACCCAACAGATTGTGTGTAGAATCAAAGACAGCCATTTGACTTTGAAAGGCTCGCAAAATTCCCAAAGACAATGCCCTTACAGCTTGTTGCTTTCAACTTGATAACAACTTTTGATATTAACCCTTTAATTATTTAATGAGGGTAGCATGCATGGACCATGCCAATACCGGTACATTTGGTACTGCATGGACGTATTACAGTAGTGCATTAAAGTGGCATTCTCACCGAGCGTTTCCCACTCCCAATTCTAGTACTGTTCTAGTCTGCTATATGGTAAGTGCAAGTGGTGAGAATGCCCTTTTAAAGCACTATGCTGCCCTCAGAAGTTGACTCCCCTGTGTGTATGTGATATACGTGACCCTCTCATACTGTCTCATACCGTACAGTGCGGGAGACGCTGACAGAGGGCATCGTGCAGCTAGACGCCGCCATGCAGGAGGCTACTCTACTGGTAAGGACGACTTTACCTCACACACTCTCACCTTGGTGAAATATATCACGGGTATTTAGATACTCTGGGGAGGTGCGGCAGCTTTGTTTTAAAGTATATATTCAAAGCAAAGAGGCTACTTTTCCTGTTTTCCCGAGGAATTCCTGCTTTTCTGCAGGGCTTTCTGTGTAGAATTGTGTTAATTTCGTGCAGAAAATTGACCAGAATTTTCTGCATTTGTCAACCAGTGAATAACATTTTTGGCTATTAAAGAATGCTGGGTACAGCTGAAGAAAAACATCATGTTAACTGACGAAAAATTTGGTTGGGTAAAGCATTTACTGTATCCAATGTAATACGACACTTTTAAAACTATTTCATTCACGATTTAGTAGTCAAGGGTTCAAGAGTATTCAGTAAGTGAAGCTAACTATTTCTAGTGTAGAAAACAGCCAAAACAGGGAGGAGGTACTTATCATGTCACATAAGGGCTGCAGTGCCATAGCTACAAGCTGGCCCCACCTCGACCTCTGTTCCCGATCGTCATCGCTGGGACCAAAGGTTGCTGGTTAAAATAGTTCCTGTATGCTTGTTGCTGTTGTATCAAAAGTGCAGATGGGTACCGCATAGGAATCCCCCCCCCCCCAATATACGGGGAAAGTGACGTGGTCATGGCCTCTCAGATACCAGCGATGTCGCTCGGACGCGTCCAAGGATGAGTTGAGGCCAGCTTGCCACAGCTACAGTAACTCAGTGGACCCTAACAGTACTAAGGCCTAGACTTGGAGCGAGATTATATCATCTACAAGTAGCGTGGGTGTCCAACTTTAATACAGCCACAGCATGGTCTAACTCACCCAGGCGTGTGTTTAATTTCAGGCGACTACGCTGGCAGAGAAGAGGAAAGAAATGACGAACGACGTCAACCGAAATATCCAAGAAAAGGTACCATACATCTTTCTATTGTTTTATTAAACATTGCCTAATTGAATCCCATTGAGAGAGATTAAATAATGATAAAAGCATTTGAAATGTTTAGCACACCTTTTATATTGAATCCCTAGTAATTTTGACATTCCATAAATTCTCGTGTATAACATAAAGTTTCGCATAGAAGTAGCTTTAATTTGATACCAAATATGCCTACTAATATATAGGCTGCGGCTTATACAAGGGTTGTGGGGAATATACTACAGTACTAACATGGTCAAAACCAAACACCAGATTCGGCTGAAAGAATTTTCCAAAAGTTAGATAGGGGCAGCTTATACGAGGTTCCGGCTTCTACATGATAATTTACGCTATATCCTTGGTCAGCCTCTGTAGATAACACAGTACTTTGTCTCACATTTCAGGAAGCGGCCGTCGCTGAATACGAAGCCAAACTGAAGGAGTTGGACCAACAAATAGGGGCCGCCGAACAAAGATTAGTTTTGATCAAATAATATTGGACTTTGAATCATGTATAGCCTTAAGGTAGTATTAGAATACTAGTAATGTTTAGTTTTAAGAAAATGTATTTACATTGTATATACCGAAACAGATCCAAGCAGAATTCTGAACGTATTTGTCTCTAAAAAATAGTACTTCTCTTCAACATGCCATCAGATAAAGTATCTTCATTGATGGGCGGTAGACTATCTATCACTGGTAGTATTATATATCGGCTGAAACCAGCAATATTCTAGTTTGAATACAACTTAAATGGCATGGAATAGCTGTGAAAATGCAGATTATTTCTAATTATTGACACAATATGCTTTAATATGGAACCAAATATTCCCACATGTTATAATTTTAATGGATTTTTCAATTTCAACTTAAAGACAACTTATCAGTTATCTCTTCTTAATACAGTACGCCTTCAAAGAAAGCATTGCTTAAATATGTATGTTATTGATTATCAATTTTGAGTCCTCACGCGTTGTGAAAGAATGGTGTTTGCCCAATACATATACTACAGATGGCGCTAGTGAACTGTCAGTGTCACCAGAATCCTTCAACGTCAGACTACCATTGTAAAACAACCACTAGGTAGCAGGTCAATCAGGGACGGTTGCCCGAATTACTCCTGGGCTATCTATTCTGAAATATAGAAATTCTCAACAACAAAAAAAGTTTAGAACCCTTTTTTTCATTCCTCAAAAATGTGACCCGCTGTGATGAGAAACACCTGGAGTGGCCTTAATAGTAATAAAATGGCTTTGTATATATATCGTAAATCATATTGTTGTGTTTTCTATGGGTGACCGGTCATGTGTTATTTCATCACCCACCAAGCAGATCTTTTTTTTCCTTTTTTGTTCTCTCAATTTCCAGAGCGCCCTAGATGAGACTGATGTGTATAGTGAGTTTCACATACGTTGTGCAATGAGTGAGACACACTCAACCAGCCCCCTCCCCCCCCCCCCACACACACACACATCGTCTTTGGAGATTGCGAAATGGGTTTAGTTTTCAGCTTACTGCTTCCTATACTATTAAACTATAAGCAGCTGCTGTGGCCTTTCCTCCAAGCCTGGCCCTCCCATGTGAGCGGTAGATATAGAAGTGGATATTAATAAAAACACAATGACTAAAGGTCCCTGTTCATTTTAACAGCGATATAAAGCACCCCATGATTTTAATAATCGGCATGATGCAACGTGCTCATGGCACATTATATAGACATAGATGTGTGGGCTGTTGTAGGGGTGAGACTGGTAGCACATCAGCCTGTTGCTACACCCTCCGTCCTCCAGGGGCCACGGGGGTGCAGCAGCATGGGGGGGGGGGGGTGTAGCCGTGTCAGAGTAACTGAAATACAATAAAGACATACATAGCGTAAATTTTGGAGTAGAAGCCGCGGCTAGTACGCCAGTCAGATTGCCAGTGCGGCTTATCGGGTCCACCCAAAATAGAGGTATGGCATATTTAGCGAGTTTTTGTTACCATAATACAGTTCTAAAATAACAATCCCCAGACCCCTTTTCAGGCTTACCCAGGATATGATTCCTCAATGATAGGAGATGGCTTATACGCAAGTTAGGCTTATAGGTGAGGATTCACGATACTTGATGTGCAGGAGTGAGACTAGGGCTAGGATTGGTTAGCTGTTATAGTCCATCATCAAACAGTCCCAAAACCCCCACCACATCCTCACCTGTTATTGACATCCCAAACTGATATGACTACAAAAAACGGGGACTCCTTGTACATTGTAATAACATAATAGGCCCTAATCCTGCATTGGGAGAGTAAAATATGGATGAATTACAACTCGAGATGAAAGAAACAAAGTCTACCTATACTCTGTGAGCTTTGATACCCGGAACATTTTCTCTCAGATATATAGATATTTTGTAATTTTTAAAATGATGCACGCCGTGGTTAATAGGTATGGGGATGTCATGTCCATATATAGACACCAACTCTCTCATTACTCACTGAGCATTAATAATTAGGTACTGGATGGGGGGGGGGGGTCGTTATTGTTGGCCCTTATTTTATTATTAAGTGTGTCTATAACTACATGTACTGGTAATTACGCTAAATATTTCTCATTCCCCTTACCGCTGTATTGACTAGACATTGGCCTGTACCTTTTGTCCACGCCTTGGTTAACCCTTTACGGACCACCTAATGCCTAAAAGTACATGCTCATCTGTCGCCATGATGCGCCGATGCAACGCGAGTAACTCACGGCCACTGATGCATTGATGCATCATGCAAACACCTCTTGGTGTGTATCAGCCGCGTATGACCGTCATGATACATGAATGCAGCACTGGCGATTAACTCACTAGAGCCATGGCCACAAAAGGTTAAAATGCACTAAAGCACAAGTCCCCCTCCCCCGACTCTCTGTCCCTGTATCAGACTCCTATGGTGCCCTTGTATGGCCGTATCCCTGCCGCTACACCAGTGTTCCTATACCGGTAGTGTTGAGCACCATGCCCATATAAGGGCTGGGGAGGGAGGCGTCCAGAAGCTTCCAGTGTGAGCTGGACCTGGAGGTTGAGGCAGGGTGGAAATCCCCTTCCTGACTGTAACTCTACCGTACTAAGGGTAGGGAGGGGACATTTACTGCTAGATAGGGTGGATCCTCCCCATGGGAGGGGGGGGGGGGGGCATGTCCCATGTCGATCTTAAGAAATGCTCATGTCGCCATATCGATCTTAAGAAATTCCCCATGTCACTATCTATTTTCTCCTCATGTCCCATGTCACTAGGGCCAAAAAAGGTCCATGTCGCCGTGGGTCTAGGGCCACCCTGGGGTTGTTTGACTTGAGGCTTGGGCTTATTCCGTACTTAACCTCCCCGCATCCCCATGTCTGCTCAGACATTACATACACCATATGTCACTTTTCCTCACATTCATGCTTCTGTATTGAATTTTGTAAATTTTATAGGGAAAATAAGGTAACAAATTTCACCATATCGTAAGATTCTCTGCATTTTGTTGATCAGGCATTGGCATTTCTGATTGTGCGCTCTCAATCCACCAAGACTCCCCCGGGGGGGGTACTCAAATTTTTTTTGACACGGGTGTGCGGCTGGCCCTTTGACAACCCTTACCCTTGGTGAGGGGGATTTTGGTCAGAAGTGACCCTTGCTGAGGGGGATTTTGGTCAAAAGTGACCCTTGCTGAGGGGGATTTTGGACAAAAGTGCCTAGGTTTTAGCAATTTTCCCCGAGGAGTCGGCCTTGGTGTACGAATTTTGGTCAAAAGTGACCCTTGTTGCAAAGAATTGTGACCCTTTTTGGGAGGATTTTGTTGAATCTCCGAAAAGTGACCCTTGGTGAGGGGGATTTTGGTGAAAATTGACCCTTGGTGAGGGGGATTTTGGTGAAAAGCAGACCCTTGGTGAGGGGGATTTTGCTCAAAAAGTACCCTTCCCAGCCGCACACCTGTGTATACAAAATATATGAAGTGCCCCCCCCGGGAAGACTCCCCTTCACCCTCTTCTCAATCTGACAATAAATGATAGTTCCCATAGACCTAGACCTAGGATCTAACTTCCAGGGGCCTCCTTCCTGCAGTGGTATACTACATCATGTGTATAAATACAGCTGAATAATACTGCAGTACCCTGTACCAAAAACTAACAATACTGGTAGTAGGTCGGCGATATCTGCAGTATTCCAATACACCAGGCCTGTGATTCCTCCTACAGTTGTAGGATTACTTACACTTTTGAGCAAATGAGACAACCCTTGTGATTTTTACAGATCTGTTGAAAAAGAATTTTCAGTGGGGTTGGGGGTCCTACTCAAATCGTCAAAGGGTGAGCAGAATACAAGATTTTCAAAGTTGTCTTTAAATACCTTTTATTGCGACTTAAAAACTTCTACAGTTTTAGAATTTTCAAATCACTTCCCTGTATACTGACGGATGGATCTTAATGTCGCACTGTTGTATGTTATGAATATGACCAGTTAAATAAATTAACGGACGATTTAAATGGACGGATTTTTTAATGTTGGTTGTCTTATTACAAGAATTGGGGAATAATGAAAATATTAGAACAGGGAATTAACCATATATCTTGATGAATAGTTTCTTAGGGAGACTTAGGTTATGGAATTTTGCTGTATAAATGTGCCCGGTATGTCTCAGACGCTAGTAGTACTAAGTCTGCCCCTTCTCCCTATAATCCCTATAGGATTTACGCGTCGTGATACTGATAGCTCTTATCAGGGGTTATTTCCTGTGATATGGTGATCTTCATACATGTATACCGTACCCAAGCGCTTATAGATTACAACGGTGGTTATACAAAAAATCACTTCAATGTTCTACATAATCTTCAAATTGAATAGGCGTCTAGCCGGTTGCATTATCAACCAATGAGAAAATTCCCTGGCCTTCACTGCGGAATTCTTAGGGGGCATTATGTAACAGCCTGTACCCATTGTGATTGTTGTATCAGTGCTTATCTCGCTGGTTACCAGATCAAGCAATGGTGCCCCCTACTAAGGAACCTGCAACATCGGTATATTGACGCCTACCCCCCAACCCCCTATCCCACTAACCACAATTTCACTTAGCTGCTACTTCAGAACTCTTGAAGAACAATGAAAATCAGACTCACTGAGTGAACGATTATCTATTGATATGTAGAACATGGCTAAATCCCTTACACGGCTATACAAAAAAGGTATATACATGTATCAAGGAGTGTAGGACCGGCATGGAGGTTACCGACCCATCCCTCATAATTATCTTGTCTTGCTTCTTTTCCTCTTATCTACAAACCTCACGTCAGGACTCAAGATAACCTGTAATGATTTATCACACCTACTTAGATCTAAAAGCAGATAAACCATTTCAAGCTACACACACAGAAAGGCTTTTTAAACTCTTGACCCCACTGTTCCAATATTGTTGCTTAAGATTATCTTATGATATTTAAACGTGTGTTTTATTGATTGTCGGCTGAATAGATAAAGGTACTGATTTCCCAGACTTCGTAAAACCCTCGATAAGCCGCGCGGTCAGCATGTTCCAGAAACTCATCACTGGTGACCGTGACCCTATGTCTACCTACCTATGCGCTGACTCCGTTGGAAAGATTTTTCATCAATACCTATTACATGTGCGCAGAGTTTTAGTCCATCAAATGCTACCACTGAGACTACATTGTGGTGACCGTGACTTCTAAATGTGGTATATTTTGTATTCACGGAGGGGCCACATGTTTCCAGCCGTATCTTCCATTATTGAGCTCCCAACTTTTTTCCAAATGAGGTAGCACCCCATAGAGAACATTGTCCTGCCCCTTAAACTCTTCCCATATATTATGTCATATAGGTAACTACTGAAAATGTGATACTGTAAACGTTGATATTTTTGCGTATATATATTTTCACTAATTTGGTATGAAGTACAATTTCTTGTGTACTTGAATTCGCGGATCTTGGAAGATGGTAGTTATAGCACTATACTCGCTTAATAGTCAATCTGTACATATTTTCGTGGATTTTCATTTTCGCGAAAATAAATACAGCGCGAAATAACATACATTTACAGTAAATCCCCATATCTTTTCTTCGATTCAACATTAAGTCAAATCTTATCTATATTACTTCCTGCATACATTTAAAACATCACATCATATAATAGACAACTGCAAACAACAGAAATTGATCTTGTTTTCAACTTTTTTTTCTTTATTTCTGAGGTCTTAGTTTCTGTTACCATGCACGCTTGGTGTACACGTTCTGATGGTTCATGCTCCGACGCCCGCGTCTTAAACTGCCGTCAGGATTATTGTGACCGTCACTCCGACCGGTACATACGTCATATATCTCTCACGTCCACAGACTGTCAGAGAGTACATTCACTCATATTGTGGACAACTTACACATTTTTTTATATTCTTGATATCATTCTGTGTTAACGTACACAACCAATATACATGAATAATATCTACATTACGCCTGTATCTCTCCTAGTAGTATAGTAGTAACAAGTTCATTAAACCATATTGACAACATACAAGTGAAAAACTATCAACAACTCAATCTAAACATGGATATCATGTATTCAGAGCAGTTTAACAAACATGAGAGGTTCTGTTTCTTCTTGATAATATCTTGACAATATTCTTGAAGTTTTGTGTATGAGGTAGAAATGATGACATATTATACATACAGGTGTTGTGGGTTTTCTTGCTTTATTCAATATGAATTGCATTTGTTAGTGTACTGGCCATTATATACTTAACCCCAGATTATGCAGATCTCAGTTGTCGCAGTGCACATCCTCTGACCCGAGAGGTTACCATGGTAACTACTGTATCAACACCAATTATTACCTCGGTTTCTATGGCAACTGGACTTAAATATCAGAAAGTACTATCCCTTGGATCATAACATTGCACATCAAGAGAAAATCAGCTTATCAGAGGCGCTTGGGAGACCCAAAGTACAATTTTTTGTACAGTTTAAATAAATTTCGAATAACAATTTTAGGTCAAATCATGAATATTTTGCTTTTTCGACCTATGCGCCTCGTTCAAAATAATGTATTGATCTCTCCGAGTTAAGGATGCAGATAGTGCCATGTTATGCTCCGCGGCGGTAACACTACGGGTCGCGCTGATAAGACGCCAAGTTACCATGGTAAAGCTGGCTCTGGGCCAGGGAGTGCCACCGGCAACAACTTGATACACTGAACCTCGCCCAAGCCTCAAGGCAAATAGTATCATCACTAAAAGAAGACATCTTTCACTAGTCCATAATAAGGCTTTTTTTTGTCGCATAATCTCAAGAGAAAGATTATCAAATGCAAGATCAACAATATTCTGTATGTTTTCCAAAGGCAGGATTTCCATATTACGGTCATGGTCGTTTATAACCTAACCTGAAATACATGTTGCTGTGACACAGGTATGAATGCCACAAAGATTTTTTCTTCTTCTTTTGAGGTGAATACATATTTTTGAGCTATGAACAATGATCAAAACTTGAAATAAGTTAAAACAGAAAATGCTTCACATCCAGGCAAAAATATTTGGTCACAATGCCAATATGACAAACATCCTAACATACATGTCCTATGTTACATTAATTTACAAGGTCTAATTACATTTACATAATTTCTGATATCCCTGAATCCACAAGAAGCAATGGGTGTCAAAATGCGGAATATTCACTCCTAGAAAATGACCGGTGAGAACGCATCAGTAACACGTCATCTTGACTCTATACAATAAACGACTTGATCTTATACATGATTCAAAATGGTAAATGAATGTTAAATCAAGTTTTGTTTTCATTCCAAAATCTGCTGCGGTCCCTCAAAAGGAACGTTCGTATAAAAATGTTTTCAAACTACAATGTTATATAATAACCGGTATTATTTTCGCACATCGAAACTAACTGCTACAATTTCGCTGCCGAATATATGCAAAAGCTATAAAAATGACAATGTTTTGGTGAATCGGTGAGAATATCATACAAGAACATCTATACCTAAACAATAAATACCGTCATATTAAACTATGTATACCAAGAAATGGGAATGAAAAGGGGATTACAATTTTTCAAATCTTTCAATAGTTTTTTTTCAGCGACCTCTACACTTGAATCTAGACAGAAATCAATCAGAATATCACAGTAACTTTGTAGTCTAGTGGTATCATTAGTGTAAGGTTTGCCAGTGCTTTCAAGCTTGTAAATACCATAAAGACACTCTGGAGGGACAGACAATCTGGGACTGAACAAATGCATAGACATTGAAGCAGCCATTTCTATTTACCCTTTAACTGTAGCTGTATAGAAGAAGTATGAAAATGGGTTTGTAATGTTACTTCATTTGATGCCAAAGGTTGTGGTGACTGTATGTTCCTCTTATCTTACTACCTTGGGTTGACACATGCAAGCCTTTCCTTTCAAGTCACAGATCATGGAAGTCTGCCATTCACTCTCCCAATACCCTAGTACATAAAGGTGTATTATATACAGTAATAACACCTTGTATTTATCATCATATCACATAGTATGGGAGTTTCTCTCATTCGGACAAAATCATTCCAACCCAGGTTGACGTTTCCTAATGTCATCACAGAGCTATATATCCCTGGTCGTCGTCACAACAATCGTCTTTCACACTGCGACACACCAGTGCATCTTTTTTCGGCCAACCAAAATGGCCGGCGATTTCAATCATTTCGCTTTTCACGTGCAAAATACATAATATATACGCAAACCAGTATATAGCAAATATCTTTTTTTTTTCTTTATTTGCTATATTTTATACTTTTTTTCTGGGTTTCATTTTTAGTATTTGAACTTTTTTTTGCAATGGTTTTTTTCCTTTTAAGTTTTTTTCTTGTAAGTTTTCTTTCAAATTTTTCTTCAATGTACCACCCAAAATAGTAAGTATTTGTAAGTATCTGCGTACTATGTATTCATGCACGGTGACTTATCGCAGTGGCCCGGACAAAAGGCCGTCGCGCTGCGTTCACAGCGTTTCATCAATGCCCGGACCACTAAAATAACCACGCAACATGTTTCTTAAATTACCACAACATTCCCGAACATATCCGCCACGCAAGGCGAACAGTTCATAATCAGTTTCACACTTACTACAGCCTCGGCCACTTAAGACCCAAAGCAACATTCGTTCTGTTACAAAACACTTTTTTTTTTCTTTTTCTGTCGGTATAAGTTTTTGGTCCATGTATGCAGTGCGATTGAATCTCTTCAGCGAAATCCAACGTATACAAGACTCTGAGTCGCTGCTGACGCATTTTACATATATACAACACATAATATATGTACAAATGCTACGAGGTGTGGAACCCATTTCTTCACCATAGTCAGTCTAGATACAATTCAGTTTTAAGCTGCCTCCTCACTCGACGTTGACGACGACTGATTGCTCAGCGGCCGTTCACGACGTTTGAGATAGACGCTTAACCAGAATGTCCTTCATTTTCTTGGTAAGCTCCTCCAGTTCCACAATCCTCACCTCCAGGTCTTCGTTAGATGCCTCCAGCTCCAATGCTTTCTGCTCCATGGCCGAGAATTTCTGTTTCCGCGTCTCTCGCGAACGCTTGGATGCGATGTTGTTCTTATTTCTCCTCTCTCGGTACTTTTGTTCCTTGCCCAACTTAACCTCCCCCTTGCCGATGGCCCCGGGTAGACACACCTTCTTGGCGACATACTCGTGGTCAGAGTTCACGACTGTGGACGTAGACGAGCATTCACTGCCGAGCTCCTCCAGAGCCTCGCGCGCAGTGCGCTTACGTTTAAGTCCAGCCGTGCTCGACACCACAACAGGCGTTGTGTCTGTGGTGTCCATCGGTGTCTCTGCAGCCGTCAGAGTGGAGTAGAGGTTCTCCTGAAAAACATAAAGTGGGGAATTCTGATTAGTTCATGTCTTTAATGTTAATCCTTCAAGGGCAGCATTGTGCTTTGACACATATCATCATGATGACAAAGAAACATGAATCCTTGAGGTATCATACCCTTCTTAAAGTGCAATAATTTTAAGTGTGTAAAACGGTCTTTACTTTAAATAGTCAAATAATTATTACATTCTTCTAATGCATTCCTCATGAGACCAGTGTGGCATTGACCAACGTGGCAGTGACCACCATGGCAGTGTAATGTGTAAGGTTAGGATATAGACCATGATGCCGAGACCACGTCACGAGGCCTCCTGCCACCCTTACAGACTAAGTGACTCAGTCTGGGGACTTCCCTATCACGAGGTTACTTTGAAGGTTGTTGGTTTATGAACTTTATAGGTGGTCGGCCCGTTTTCAAATTCCTTTCACTTCAACTCTTGAAAATCGCAGTGAGAACCGTGACATTGTTTGAATAAAAAAAATCTTACAAAAAAAATCTTACAAAAATCTTACTGCTTTAAAATGCTATTCCCTTTGTATTACCCCCCCCCCCCCCCCGACACACACAGTCTCTGAGTACTTACAGTGAACAAGAACTCATCCAGGTTGGTGAAGCCTTCTAGGAAGTGCACCCCGGCGTCGCCCAGCGCGTCCGGAGACGTCACGCTCCCAACGTCAGACGTCGGCGACAATATACTGGTCACCTCGTTGACGGGTAGCGGTGCCTCCGACTCGAGCAGAGCGAGCATGTCGTGAAGCGTGGGCTCGTCATCAGCGAGCATGGGCATCACGTCCAGGGCAGCCTTCCCAGGGGCAGACTTCTGTACAGCCGGCGCGACCGAGAACAGGTCGTCGCCGGGAACACCTGGTGAGGAAGAGAGGAAACGCAACGGTGAATACGGTGTATAGCAGCTCTAGAGGTTCATGCAGAATACAGTTAACATATATACAGGCCTAGGTGTACACTATATACATAGACCTAGATGCGCACAAGGAAATAAATTTGTTCACATCTCCAATCTAACTTTCACATGCATGTACCTAAATATGCACACCCACCAAAGCCATTTCCCCAAATATAACCATCTACAACTACCATCGTTATGCATAGCATGCCGATCAACTGATACAGTTTTCTGCTAATTATCGCCATGTAGATGTAGTGACGTGACCCTAAGTAAGATTACAGTATGCCTAGCCTGTTTGTATGTGTTATATAGGAGTACCCTGGTACAACATAGATAGTACTGAGTGACCCCACACTCACAAAGCACTGATAGGGAGAGGGGCTGGATGGAGCAGGGGGTACCTGGTGGGGGTGAGGTAGTGCTAAATGCCAGTGTGCCCTCTTGCTGCCAACTGCCCCATCCCGCTTTGTGTGTTTACCCCAGTTACCATGGTAACCGGAGTGAATACAGCAGCACCGGCACTCAGTGGTGCTTCTAGACAGATGGGGTCAGTGTTGGGACTGGTCTACTTCATGCCATGACATAAACCCCTATAGTACTTTTGTAGTTTTCAGATAGGTTACTAAGGGTCTAAGTTGCTCAAAATGCTATACGAAATTAACATAATTTGATACAGAAATTCGAGCAAAGTAGGAAAAGTGCTAGAAATCTTGGGGTGACATCATTTGACATAAGTTGTACATGTATTCCTGTAACTGTATTAAGTATCATACCAGGTCTCTATGTTCAGTAATTTCTGTTTTATAGTGCACAGGAGATGATCAGATTGGTGAATATCAAGAGAAATGATGGTAAATCATAGAAACATGTAAGCACCTGAGAGCAGTTGGAAACTCTTAGACTTCCTCATCCTGAGTGATTGAATGTTGAGGAGTAAGTGAGTGGAGGGTATCAGCTGAGCCTATCTTAGGCAATGATTCATCCAACTCTGGCTCCTGCCCAACACAGACAACTTCCTGAGGAGGGGTTGTTGTGGGCTGTAGGATGAGGACAACACCAACGTAGGCAATACGTAGTACGCTCTGCAAGACTGATCTAGTGCATGCAGCAGGGCGCTCTGGTACCCTGAGGCACTTAATGTAAAAGTTCAGGCAACTTCAACCCCGGGAACACAATGCTTCGTGGGTATTTGTAAAGTTTATCCCAGAACTGTTTTTGTATTGCTTTAGGTTTCTGGTTGCAGTATATAGATAACTGGAAATGCCTGCAGAGACCAGCAGTGCAGCAGTTACCAGTGGTATTGCACACCACAGGAACCCAGTGTACCGTGCAGCAGCTCTGGTTGGGTGGTTGTGTAGAGGCAACCACCAGTGACTGTTTGTACAGGATAGGAGGCAGGGTCCTGGGTGGAGATAGTATTGATTATGGGAGACTCTTGGAGACCACGGAGGAGTCAATGCCCAGTGGAGGCGGTGCACACCAGCAATAGTGATCAGCAGTAGTAAAGAGTCTCCTGCACCTATTTAATACCAGTCTCACAATGTTAATGTGTAATGTGTTTGTTGTCTCCAGCACTATATGTCACAAGTTTACACCACAAGTGACTGGGAACACCAAGGGTAATAATCTCCTTAGGCCTATAGTTAGTATGTGTTTAATAGAAGAGGATCCTTTGTAGGTTCATATAGTGCATCCTTCTTAAGTTCATATATTCATAAGTCTTCTTGATGTGTTATAATAGCATGTGTACAAGTCTCCACAGCTGATGTCAGTATCCTTGGTATATATGGTGTATCACAGTGTGTAGTAGGAGTGGCAGTGGGACGTTGAGGCTGTAGTGTTAAGTGTAGGACTGTATGGCGGGAACAGCCCCTGATACCTCCAGCACTACACGATGTAAACACACATCTGGGGTAACCAGTACAACACAGTCTGGGCTCCGCCTACCCCGTGCTGCCGACTCAATATGACGGCCTGCTGACGAACTCCCTCTTTATAGAGGATCTACATTATGACGTAGGCCTCCCCCCACCGCCCCTCCCCTCCCCGCACCAGACCTGCCCGGGCCCGTCCTCCAACCACCACTGCTGCCACCACCGGCTGGTCGGGGAACTACAGCACGAACGCTGACTCTGCGTTCGTATGTTAATGAGGCTGGTGATGAATAATGTAGTGATCTGGGTGTTTTGGTGCTTCCTTATATGGCACGTTATGGGGTGAACGACCGGACAGAGGTGCTGGTAGTGGTATGTGGAGGGGGAGGGGGGGGGGGGGGTTAGGGGATGGGATGGGTAGGTGGGGGATAGATATTATGGGTGCAGTTGTGGTGTCTCCTCATAGGTCTAGTGGTTAAGCCATTTAAGGACAGCATAGTGCTAATGTACACTACACAATGTATAGACATACTGATATGAATGCAGCCCTGTGAGTAACTCACCGATGATGCATTCATGCACCAAGCTGACTGTAGTATAAATGAGACTCTCGACAGGTCATCATGATGCAACAACGCAATGTCTGCGAGTTACTCGCTGACGCTTAGCGACAAATGATGATGTCCCGTGGAGGCGTCATCCAGTCATTAAAGAGCTAAGGGAGTGCTATATAGACCCAGACCATGGGGAACTCATACGGCATATTACCAGTAGTATTGCCTCTCAGCCTTTGGGGAAGCCCCTTTCTATACTTGCTCTCTGAAGATTTGGCAAAGTATTGAATTTCTTACTGCCTCTGTGAGACTTTATGTAGCCACACTTATAGTGAGTTACACTGTTTGCTCGACGCAGCTTTATTACGGTACTGTGCGTTACTTTTTTCTGTGTTAGGATTTCAATCTGTGAGGGTTTTGTCTTTGGTTGGACTACAATGCAATACAATGAACCCGCGACAATAGACTCTACAATATTGCAGCCACAATGCCTTTCCACTTTATGTAGTGACCCTCATCATCTGTCACTAGAGACAAAGTGTAGGTGCACCTGTGCTTTCTATGGATTATACTGTACACATATATCGGCATAGTGTATGTACCAGATTCGTTTTGATTAAGAACACAGTAATCTTGTATTTCTAAGCGTAACCTGGAACTATTAGAACACGTCTTGTAATCAGCTCAAACTCGACATCCAAAGGCTCCATTTTCTTTTAGATACAGGATGTAGATATGACAGTTTTCTCTTATTTTCCTTCGTGGCTAATCTCCCCCCTCCTTTCCACCTAGGTCTCTTCCGAGCTCCAGTTTTCCATGCAAACATTTTCTCATTAGTTCTATACCACTGGCCTTGGTAAGTTGACGTCTAATACTGGAAAAAGTTGGTAAGTATAACTTAATAACGTCCCTGATACGTTTTAGGCAGTTTCCCCGGGGCAGTTTCTATCCCAGTTTAGAGGTAGGATATGTACTACACACCACTATTTCCGTCTTGCACATAATCATCATTTATAATGCATTAAGTTTCAATTCGTTCTGGCGCCAACACTAGCCAATTCTGTGAACAGGTGCGCTGAATACTTCATAACCTGGACACCCTATAATAGCCACTCAGGTGTGACGAAATGACGGTATTCCCCTTGGTTTCGATTGATTCACAACCATGTGAGGCTAGAATTCCAGAGTGTTCTGGGAGCTTCTAGAATTTCTTTACCAAACCAAAATGGCGTCCAAGCCGTGGGCTATGCCTCTAGCAGGTCGATCGCAACATAATACCAATTTCATGTTTGGCCTGCTTGGTTTCCACCCAGGTTTTCCTTACCCTGTACCACTTCTCACAATACTATGACGCAATAGTCAGTTTTACCCCTCTATTGGTTGTGTGATTATCGACATTGCTGTCTTAATTCCTCCATCTGTTAGCTCTCTCTTATTCTATTTACATTCTTGTACTTTTACGGACTCCTCCACTACCCACAGTGTGCGTCCATTTAGGCCACACTTTTTTTTTATTTGGGTTACGGGCCCGCCGCACTAGGAAAGTCCAAAATCGGAATAAAAATAAAATTTGGAATTTACACTTTTTTTTTTATTCCCTCCGATCTCTATTCCAGAGAAAACTAAATAAAGAAAAAAAATAAAAGATATGTAGTATGATATACCAATGGAAAGCTAAGATCAACAGGAAAACAACCATCTACCTTTCATTTAGGTAAAATGGGAATACAAATTTTCTTAACTTTTGAAGTACTTTCTTTCAATATTTCTGTTCACTTAGAAAATATTGTATTTAAAATATTGGATCGTCCTTTCTTTGTGGATTTTTATTTTATTTTTCCCTCCGTCATTGGGATATTGAAACTTTCCGTATAGCAAATAAATAAAATACCCATGGGCCAACTTTTATTTTATTTTTTATTTCTTTTATTTCGTCCTCCGTGCATTGATAAATTATTGAGGTGTCCGTAACCCAAATTTAAAAAAAAGTGTGGCCTTACATACTGACCTAATTCGGAGTGGTGCCAAACTTTAAATACAATGTCATTGACACGACTGTTAGAGTTGGAGGTCTGTGTTTGCAGAAAGGTTCATGGTCCTTTAATACGCATGTAGAATTGAGAGCTGTCAGGTTTAACTCTACAAAGTCTATCTTAATATCGATACAGCAACGACCCTGGAAGTGGTCGTCTGTGGTCTTTACCTGTGGTTAACCCTTTAAGGCCAGTATAGCGTTTATTGCCCTATAGGCTTTACTCTTGGTGTTATCAATATCATACATGAATGCAGTCCTGATATTTAAAGTTCTAATCTTGTCAGGACTACATCCATGCACGTTGAGCACCCTACTGGTTCTATACATTCCCAAGGGGTCGGTATGGTGCATGAAAGCAGAGCTGGCAAGCTTATCACCTGGGCCGCAATGGTGCATCATGACAAATGAACAAGCATCACCAGAGGATCATGCGGCCCTTACAAGGTTAACCTTGTGATCGGCCAACACAGCAAACAGTGGGTTGCGGCATTGATCCTAGAGTTGTGTCGCGTTCCCGCCTCCATTGGCCTCCCCTTACTCTACATACATATAGACACTACCGGCTAATATGGTGTTACACAGAATACACCCGACAGGTACATATTTACCTACAGGAGAATCAGGGTTCAGTTCTCATACCCTGCCAGTGGATGTATACAGACATTTACAGTGTGTTGTGTTTCGTGTGTGTGGATGGGGAGGGAGAAATTTATGCAGTGTTATCAATACAAAAGTCTGAAAAGACAACACATTCTCATTAGCCATTATTGACTACATATCAAACACTTTTTTTTTAGGCAGCAGGCTAGTCCGCAGGGCAAAAATGGAAATACATTCTGAGCTACACTCCACCCCACTCTCTCTCCACTTTTAGGCAAATGGACTGTACGAATCTAGTAAGTGCCAAGTGTGAACAGAAGGTGCTTGGGTTTTTATAGCTGTGTGGCGAAGGATTGACTTTCACACTGGGCCACAATCCCACATAATGACATATCACTACTGCCCTACCTACTACCGGTACTACGGTACATTGTACTACAATTCAAATGTAGTCATTGTAGATCTACTATAGTATATGTATTATCTATATCTACACAATATTGAACAATACACATGCAAAGGACATTCATGAACATAATCAAATATGTAAGCATTCAAGTTCGAGTTCTGTAATTTTGTTGAATCTAAACCAGTGAGTGACTCAGTGACTGACTGACTCAGTGAGGCCCCTCACTGAGGGGCCAAGCTGAGACTAGTCTCTGGACTCCCCACTTTGTTGTGAAAGTGAGAATTGGAATTGGCCGTGCACGAAGCATTGACATTGCTGCCAGTTATTTTGTTTCCTTTCCCTACATCCCCGGGTGTCTAAACTCCACCTTACCTGCTACGTTATACTCTGTTTCATCGCATTAGGGGCCACAAATAGGTAAAACTTTAAATTACTAATTTAATCTGGCTTCAAACATGGCGATTTTCCGTGCCATGGCTGTTCACGCATGGTACCGTTCCAGGCTGACTACCAGCTACATGCGCCGTTCACGAGAATACTTGCCGCGCAGAATGTTGGGCGCTATTCACCAATTTGCGCAGAATGCCAATCTACTGTGCGTTGTCTACAGATATTTGTGAGATTCAAAAGTTTATCTTTATAGATTGAAACTGTCAGAACTCACATTGTTAACAGAAACATGTATTTTTCAATAGATCTACAATTTCTCTCCTGACACGACCTGAGTTAATTTCTCCTTTTCTGTACTTTCCTGTGTCTATTTCTGTGCATGATAAAATATGTAGGTACATTGACATTGTATATATGGAGAGGAAAACGGTACCCCCCCCCCCCCCCCCCATCCTCCTCCTCCTTCCTCCTCTCCTCTCCTCCCGTCCCACTCCCCTGCTCCCTTCCTCCACCCACTGTACCACAACCATACATTAGCACACCTTTACAGGCTGGTCTCTGTGCTTGACACGTGAAATATTCATGGCCTAGTTACCCCCAGGTTTTTTGGTGCAGGGCCGTCCCTAGTTACCGGCTCTAGGTGTTGTTCTGGTCACTTATTGGTGTTAAAGTATTCATCATGTTGGGTGGTGGTCAGTGTACCATGACGGCCACAGCCTCCTGGCAACCACCAACACCCCCCCCCCCTCCAACGCCTCCGTATTTTGTAGTGTGAGATAGTGCCACCCATCCAGGGTCAATTACATCTCTGTACGGGTACGGCCATCTTTATAATGTATGTCTATTCATGCATTGCAGTTGGATTTAAGTCTGGACCAATCAATATTAATGTTACTATAGTTAGGAGAGTGACTGATATAGAAAGTCCTCGGTTACAGATTTTAACCCTGCAGATGCTTTCTGACCCCCCCCCCCCCCACCCGCGACATACACACACCCTAGGGGTAAATATAATCATATGACATGTACACATTTTAAGGTTTCACCCCGCCCAACTAATGTATACATTTAATGTCTCACAGTTTATTCAGGTAAATGTCACTGGGTGGCTTATAGGTAGTGTCTAAGTCAGGGTGTGTCTACAGCTAACACAAATGGAATCAGGTCGATCGCTGTAATTGTACATCCACCGGTACTTTTTACCATTAGATTAAGCACCAGGGCCAAAATAAGTGCCAGGGCTAAAGTAGGCTTAAAAAGGACAAATACCCTGGTTATATATAAGTGCTGGGGCCGAAATCAATAAACATCCGGGCGCTTAAACGGGCCAATAGGTTGTATCAGTAAGGTGGTGAGAGGAGGAAGCTGTGTGGTATACTGAGATGTGTGTCGTGTGGGGGGGGGGGGGGGAGGTTCCTGTGTAACAGATTTAAAATATTTACTTGGTTATATCTACCTGCTGCACTAGGTGTCACGACAACGTAGCAGTACTTGGTACTTCCTATTCACCTGTGTACCTGGGATAGGGAGGGGGGGGGGGGTACCTGGGGGTAGACAGCGGGAGGCACCACATTCTTACCTGTCTCCACCCACTCACCCTGTATAGCGTTATGCCCTACTTAACCACCAAGGTACTATCAAGGAAGGTAAAGGAATTTATGAGGTAGAAATCTATTTCCAATAATCTTCCTAATGTTGTTCTATTTCCCACGCCATATCTATATAGCAAAAGGAAGTACTACTTTCTACTTCTACTTTCAATCAAATATATTTCCTGCGCTATTGCTAGCTGAGAGTCCATTATAAGTACATCAACCTCTTTAATGATGCATTCATGCATCATCCCAACACTACGCCACTGATACGCTCTGGAGCTGTCATGATACACCAAACACTGCGCCCAACTCATCGGTACTGTGTTGATGCATCTGACATGACGACAAAATGGGCACATTTCGTGGAATACGGTCCACTAGTATTTCTCAAGTATAGCTATAACTGTTCATGTTACACAATTCTCTAGTAAACCGTTGTCTATACGTAGAAGTGTTGTCTAGCTGGGAGGTCTGGGCTCGGGTCCAACCCCCGGCTGGGCTGGACCTGTGTATGGTATGTGTACAGGGGCTGGTGTGGTATGTAGTGCTGGCACACACACATGGCACTCACTGATAACACTCTCCTCTCAGCTCTTATATAAGGGGGATCAGTCACTCGTGTTGTGGTACAATATGTTGTTATATTATCAGGGGGTTTAAGCTGTGTAAAATGACCAATGTACATATAGCAGTGGTGGTATATTAGCTACTTTTAGTATGTCTGTGTGTGTGGTATTAAGCCCCACCCAACAACCTCCAGTATATATGTGGTGTGTATTAGGTCTGTTATCCGCTCTCAGGATATCACAAACTGTATTTAAATTCAATCTTGACTTATCATACACCATACTATACACGTACCAGGGTTGATACACTATAGTATATCGGAATACGTATATTATCATGTCCAATGTCTTGAACTGCTGCTATTAAAGATCTGAGATATCTAATACGACTGACATGGCATAAGTTGTGATATCATATCCCCGCCCCTTTTTTCTACGTCTTAAAGATATCAAAACCTTTAGAACTAATACCAGGGGCCTGGGCAAAACGATATGGTTTATAGATTGAACTATTGCAAGCATGAACCAGTTGGATGAACCAATCTAGAAGATATGGGAGGTCGGTTCAATTGTGCTTGGACTGGTACCTAAAGGTCACAGGTAATTTAATCTGGGTCTATATGGTCACACCAGAATCAACACCCGGCAACCAACAAAATATCCAATCGATCTGTTTGCCATCGGTTCTGTGTTGAGCCTGCAGTAAGTAGACGGAGTTATACCGCGTGTCTTGGACCTTGGTCAGGCCGATACAGGCTGGCAGAGTTTTAAGAGGTCTCTCTAACCCTGTAAGGGTAGCAAAGTGCTTTAATGCACTTCCGTATTTGCTCCTTTGGCATACATTAATGCAGGACTGACGGGTAACTGACCTGCCCTGCTTTCATGCATTATACCAAAGAAACATTGGGTATGATTCATCTAAATTGTACTTATATTTACAATATAATTCAGGTTGTGCACAATTGCTATTCAAAGAAAGGAGATACTTCAATACAGCACTTTAATAGAAGCACATAGAGATATAGCTGTTTGTTCAACATCATAAACTGCACCATATTAAATGATGGTACTCAGAGACGCAGTACAGTATGCTGAGGCTGTCTGTGTGTGTGTGTGTGGGGGGGGGGGGGGGGGTTGTAAGGTATTGATGAGCTGCCCTGATGAGGATAGCGATGGGGGGGGGGGGCAGGAAGGAGGAGGGGGTCCGAGGAGGAGGAGGGAGCTGGTGGTTTGTGTCTAGGTACCGTTGGATACCAGGATCAATTCCCAAACAGTAACGCGCACTAAACGGGCGTCCAGGCGGTATCCACCCGTGACGCGTCTCGGTCTGATTGGTCGCTTCACGGCCCGGTGGTCTTACAAAGCGGTCAGGGTGGTCGCATCTATGACAAAGTGGAAATCCTCCCCCTGTACTTTCTACTGACCAACGGGTTCTTTTACTTTCAAACATTATATGGGAAGCCCTGGCCTTTTCATAAACCAATATCATACCAAGGGCGGTGAGGGTGATTAGATCTATGACAAGAGGAGGGAAAGTGTTCAGGCCATGGGGCGGTAGTGGCGCTTGATGGAAGACATCATACCGCTACTGTAAGCACTACTGGTTGCCCGGCACCCTTAGATTAAGTGGAAGTGGGTCATCTTCCTCCCCTTTTTTGTCTTTCATCTTTTGGCTGAGTATTGAACAGACATTGCACACATGGCCCACACCCACTACAGCAGTGTTATGTACTACCAGTACCACTGTGCAGTAGGCAGGGTACAGGCAGGGTGAGGCTGCCTTTGTTGACATAGGGGAAGGTGCATGAGTCTTACTGCCTGATCTGTTCTCTGCATCTTCAGCTAAGTTCCCATTTCTACTGTCTAAGGATTGCTCTTCTCTCTTTTGAATTCAATAGAAATAAAACTGCCGGTGCACCGGGATAATACTGGACTATGTCATTGTGTGTTTTGCCCCGCCCCCTCCCCCATCCTCCCCCTCTCCCACATTATCTAAATATGACTTACACAAAGCACTTATTCATGCTCCACCTCGGCCCATCCCAGACCATGCTATAGACTCTAGGTTAAGGGGGGTGATCCATTGCTGTGGATTTGCTGCGAGTGATACTCGTGCGAGTAAATAAGGACAGAATATTCCAGCAGCGGATTAGCTGCTGTGAGATTATGCGCAAACGTCAATGTGAGGGACGAGCGGAGTGCAACAACACTCGCAGAAATCTAAAAGTTTTGGTTCTCGTAAGTGTCTGTCGTACATGAACATTCGCCGCAAAGTCGTATCACTGGCTATAGTCACGGAATAGCATTGAGACATTGACATGACAACTTTGAACTTATAAAGTCAATGTCGTTATCTAGCTTTCTTGTATAAAGTCAATGTCGTTATCTAGCTATCTTGTAATAGTGTTATCTATCTTGACATTCTTGTACCTTCTATCATAGGAGTAAGGCACACCACCACTGGGCCCCTTATCAGTGACGTCATGTCGTCATCACAGTTTGACTCACGCTATGATGATGAAACGCTAGACCTAATGTAAACAATGGATCACAACTCACTGAGCATGCTCTAAAAATGGGCAGGTTCTCGGTATAGTACTAACATATACAAGAGCTTACTTGCTCTTTATTGACTCCGCTCATCGGAAAATTGCTGGTGTCTGTCTAAAACGGTCTTCCAGGCCAACATTCTTGCCAGGATAAATAAACGAAATACAAACAAACAAACAAACAAACAAACTGTTCATATTCTATACATTTTCTCCTCCAAAGATATGGAGCAGGGTCTTCTCTCTAACACTCACCTTTTCCTGTATGAATCAGCTTTAAGCCGTTTATATTCAGATTTATCCCTTCAGGGGGCAAAGTCCAGGGTGAAATTCCTCCAAGTGCTAGTATCCTTATTAAACTCCTTATTAGTTATAACAGATGTCTTATCTGTGTTTATAGTAAGCACAGATTTGTAGATCTCTCTCCAGAAATTATAATTCTCCCACCTATTATAGTCCACCCTAGTTGTCATGTTATTAAGTCCGTTCATGCCTTGAGAGCTGAAGTCATGTAGGTACTGGATGGGGTGTGACTGGGGAGTGAGTGGGGAGAGGAGGGAGAGCTGTATTTGTTTATATCTCATAGTGGTAGTGGGTATTGCACCACTGACTTCACCTCACCGGGTGGTTGTGAAATTCGTCCTGCCCGCCCCTGGAAGTGTTGAGCAATACCTGGCTGCAGCCAATCAGGTGCCAGGTCTCTGGGAGATTTGGGATGATGCAAGGACCGGGGGTCTAGATGGAAATAGTGGTCTCTGGAATAACTGTGTGTTTGTATTATGACGGGTTGGGGGCGTGGTCTAGAAGGAAATAGTGGTTTGTGGAAGGACTTCTAATATTGTGACGAGGTTAAGGCTACGTGTACTATGGCCACTGGTAGGGCTACGTGTACTATGGCCACTGTTAACCCTTATGGGGCTACCTACTGCTTTCATGCACTATGCCCCTTGTCGTGATGCATGAATGCAGCCTAGGCTAGCAAGTAGCTCATGCCGACTCTATGGGGTTGATACACTTCTGAAGGGTCGGTAGCATGATGCATGAATGCAGCATTTGTGCATCATGACGACCAAGGGAATAGCCCATTTAGGCAGTGATAGGAAATCCTTAAGGGTTACTGCTGTGTTTGGGTTGTGGATTTCATGCCTGCTTATATGGTTACGTGTGGGGGGTTTAAGAGCGGTGCTTGGTGGAATGGGTCTTTTGTTCAGTAATTTACCACAGGGATTTAAGGCATGGCTTTCTGATGTCTCAGAACAGGAAATTCAACCTGACCATGAATACCAGTCATTCATTTTGGACATAGTATGTTAAACTCATGGCGGTTAGAGAATAGATAGGATTTTGTATTCTTTTTTTGATAAGACTACCCACTAAGTGTTAACATTAGTGTGGTACCGTTATTGCCCTTCATGGTATGTCTGACTATGCCTAATGTACAAATTGTGATCTTAATCTGCAGCATACCATAATCACTGCTTATTCAAGTACCCCCAGGCAAGTACCCCCTTCCCTCTTCACTGCCTTCTGCTAGGTATTAAACCCTCTAAGGGAAGCAGAGTGCATTAATGCACTAAACTCTTTTAAATCGTATTACCATGAAGCATGGAGAATTTTCGCTGGTGCTGCATTTAGGCATCATGCCGAATGCTCGTAAGCCGACCGCACGGGTGTTCGGCACGATGCACTGATGCAGCACCGCTAGTCACTGTTAGCGGTTATCAGTGATATCTCACTAGAGAACCTGTGACGTCAGAACACCAGGAGCCCAGTGTAGCCGTGTCCTTGACTGGCCTAGTGTACAGGTATGAGGACCTGGGTGGGGGGGGGGGGGGGGGGGGGTGCCAGGTAGACCAGGTGCCAAACCACCACACCTGTGCTACTCTCTGAGGAGATTAGAGGAGATTAAAATAGCCACAATCACCACAAACCCCTCATGTACAACCAAACTACTGTACCGTCTGTGCACTGAACGTTTTAAACTTCCTTTAATGTTTTTATCTGCTTTTACATTTCAAGATCATATCTTTTTTTTGTTATAATTTATATTCTCTGTCATTTCTTTTGTTTTTCTCTTTCTGACACTATATATCTGTTACTGAGATTCTGGTAATTTGATGTACAATATGTAACTAATTCCTGAAATAACCTTTCAGGAATTTTTTTGATAATTTTTTTAATGCAGCCTTAGATTTAATGTGTGGTAATAGGCTCCTGGTACCCCATGACACCATTGTCTGTGCATCCCCCATGGTGTCAGTGTGATAAATGAACGTGTGGACTATACAAGCATGTATATAATCCTACAAATTATACCATGGTGTGATGGTTGGTGGTAGGCAAATGTGGCTCTTTGTGGGGAGTAGTACAAGCATGTATATCACTATATCATCCTAATCTGCTACAAATGGCCACACGGTACTCACAAAGGGCGTGGTGGAAGGCCAAGGTTGGCTCTTTGTGGGGGATAGTAATGATTATTACTTCATTCAAAAGCAGGATAGCAATGCAGCTAAGATTTGATTAAAAAGAAATCTGCAGTCTGAAACTGCAGGGAGGCAATTTAATTGCATCTGAGAAGATATTGATATATCAGCAGCAAGCTTATACTCAATGGCATGCTACATCCCTCTGACTGTAGATCATGTCTAGTCATTGTATCTGCTGTAGATATTAATAGCTTGATACGGTCAATAAATATGTATCAATGACTGTATGGTATTTCTTTTGTCTGCTGATTTTCTCTCTGGGGATAGATTCATGGCGCTGTGGTAATTGAATAGCTACCGTCATGGCCTGTTTGATCGCAGATCTATAATTTAGCATATCAAGATGGGTATATTATTCGCTGTATACGTCATCTTTTGTTAGCTGGTACAACCTTTAAAAATATTTAGCCTGTAAACACAGATAAACACCAGTGCAGGGACTTGGGGAAAAAATTCTCCAAAAACTGAAGACCAAAGAAAACACAACCTGCCTACCTCCAATCTTCCAGAGATCCAGAATTCAAATACAGAAAACTAATCTTTCTAGAATACAAAACCCGATGAATCCTAGTAGTTTTTAATATCTGTCATAGTTTATCCATCTTCCTTAATGGCTAGTCATTGTTTAATCAGTTCCTGACAAGATTACATGAGTGACAACGATTTAGCATAACTTTAAGAAGGACAAGAATTATTTTGTGTTCAGGTAACATATTTTCCTTTTCCTTTGATTTGTGATAAGTAAGGATTACATTTTTCAAATGACAAATTGCAATGATAATTTACTATTTTAGACCCCCCCCCAAAGAATAAATTCAAAAAGACCCAAAAACCTGAGGGTGGGTCGGGTTACCTGAACACAATGTTTTTTTCAGCCTTATTAAAGAAATGTGCAAAATATGAGATAAAAGTATACTCACTAGTGTCAAATAGGCCACCCATTAACTGAATCGAACGCAGTGCTGGCTTGGGGGACGGTTGCGACCGGCGACGTGCAGGGAGACTGCGCCAGGTCGAAGAAGTCCACCAGGTCATCAAGGTTCTGGAAGTTAAAGGCGTCCATGTCGTTCACGTCGTTCTCGGAGAAAGACATCTTTGTTTCGTTCCAAGTCGTCAGGGAGTTCGCGAGTAGGGGGTTGTCCAGGGTGTTTGTTGGGGGGCTTTCCTTGGTCGTTTGTTCCAGTTTTTCTTCTTGTTCTTCTTGTTGGTTGTTTTGCGTGGTGTCTTTGTGCCCGGTGGTAGCCTACCCTGACTGGTACAACTCCCTCTGGGGGGGAATGTACCCCACGTTCTGATCTTATCCTTCTGTAGAACAGACAGTGACATGGGTTAGTCTATTTGTTTCTGTATCATTTAAGGGGAATACATTTTCGACAACTCAGGGAGTGCTAATTTTTTAACAACAGGAGGGTGTGTGTGGTGAGATTTCGCATGAAGCGTATATAATTGTTCACCCTCCCCCCCCCCCCCCCCCAATTCACCACCCCCCTCCTGTGTTATTAAATGAGCACTCCCTAATTAGGGAGTGTTCATTTATTGATTACAGGGAGGTGGTGAGATTTCGCGCGGAGATGCGAACATTTGTTACGCCCCCCCCCCCCTCGAGAGTGTGTGGAACTATACGTGCCCCCTCTCGCCAAAAGTGCCGACAATTTTTCGCCCCCCCCCCTTTGAACTATAGTAATGCTCGTTTTTTGCTAAAAAGGGGCTTAAATTTTTACGCCCTCTCCCCCTCAAGAGGGGTCAGAATTTTTTACGCCCCCTGCCCTCAGGAGGGTCAGAAATTTTCACACACCCCCATCTGTAGGCGTAGAGGGGTGGACCTTTTATCCCTCCCCCCCCCCAAGCTTTCCCCAAAACCCAACTGACAGGGGGGGGGGGCACAATAATCTAATTATTTCATGTGTATGACCTGTATTCTGTACCGGTACCGTACTACTAATACATTGTTATCACAAGTCATGAGATGAGTCCACTCCTTGCCAAGCCCCTTCCTACCTCCCACACAGACTAGAGATACTACACAATAGTGATGTCGCAATACCCCCGACCTGGATACCAAAACTCGTTTTGTCAACAGTGAATACACATCGAAAAGTGAGCTGAGAAAAGTTCAGACAAGCACTGATTTCTTCTCAAAACAAAGCCCCCACCCACCCAAATCAACCCCTAGGTGATCTAGAGCCCCTGATCTTACTGTTTCCAGTATTAGATAATTGTATCATGGTATATTTTTAGTAGAATTGGAGTTAAAAGTACACTGAAATCCCTCTTACCTTCTCTCACCTCGCCTCCTCCCCTCTCAATGCCCCTCCAGTGCCCAGTGCCCTATATTTCTACTCATGGTGCAATCCGTCTATTTTTAGACCCGTGACGAATTGACGTCATCGCCGGCCAATCAGGTAGGGGGTTTCCCAAGGGTTCCCAAGTCGGCGTCCTCTTCAATCGCAGGTGGGGTGAAGGGACCTTGTCATGTTTGAGGATCCATTTGGTTTCAAACTCATTATTTCCTCTTTAAAATAAATGCACAATGTGATCAAAGCATTGATAAATGATTTTATAAATGCAGCATTAACAATAAGTATATACTTTTAGTTTATTTCTGCACTTTTGTTAGGGATTCCCTCAGAGTGACAGGTTGCGGCGGTGGGGAGAGAGTGAAGCCGGCCCGTGGGTTTCCCGGGCAGCACCAAAATAGAAAACAACACATCGATTTGTTCATGTGGTGGTGTGTGGAACCTGTGGTAGTGGCAGGGTGTTCAATGGTAGGAAACTCTCTGAGGTTGATGAATAATACATGGAATACCGGTACTTTATGTTTGCCAATGGTGGATTGTGACGTCAACAGATCCATGTTGGAGTCCAAGCTATCTGTACCACTCACTGAGTCTGAGGTATTGAGGGATGGGCAGAGGGGATTGTCATCATTATTGTGACAATAAATAAAAATGTATTTCTCAACCTCTTCCAGCAGTAGGCCTACAAATGTGTGTTGTTGTGTGTTTTTTTGTGTGTTTTTTTACAGAATAGAAGTAGGGGGCCTATTAGATATCAGTAATTTTTATATAGAAGGCTTAATAAATTGATATGCCCCCCCCCCCCCAATACCCCACAGCATGTATCTAGCGGTACAGGGAGCAACCGCGAATGCCTTTATTTTGACCACATTTCTATTTTGTAAATGTCTTAACGTTTAAATTCAGAAACAATGGCAATTGGACCCCTGCAATTTCCCATTTTTCATCTACTGGTAGCATAAAGGGTTAATACAAATATTATAATACACCTGATGTGAACAATCTGAAAATGCCACCTGTACAGCAACACAATGAACGTAGACCAATTTAATATGCCCCGGGGGAACTTTAGAAATGTCTTTCTCAAGTTCTAGTTCATATGACTAAATGCCCATCCCTGGTGGTGTCATGTATCTCAAAGTGCAATATCAAGGCTTGGTAATTCAGAAGCCTCCTAGAATAAAATAAAATAGAAGTATACTTCCATTATTCATGCGCATCACCCCCAGTCTTCGGTTTTGCGTCACTGAGACCATCATGCTGAGACACACCGGTATTCTCCCTTTCCCTTTGAACTCTCTCATCACCCCCGCAGCCTCCCGCTATGGTATCACACCGTCTGGTAATAAACCCTTTACATAGTAGATTTGTACTTATATTGTATTCACGTTGAACAAATCAAATTGCTGCCTCCCGAGGTCGCACAGATGAAATCATGAATGTGCCACGCCCCCTTTGAACATCTCACTAGAATGTGTCCCTCCTCATGTCCAACCGTTAGGCCCTACCCCATCCGTTGGTGAGAAATGATAACCTCCAAACATTACATTGTTTATATGTAGAATACACCGAAACAATCATCTCGGGTTCTCACAGTCAGACGGGCGTACACGAGTCAAACAAATGCCACGCCCCCCCCCCTCCCCCTTCCTGCAGACGAACGACGCTCAATGTTATCCGGCGGGCTCGTGGGTTGTGGGTTCTCTAGTTTGACGTTAGGTGGCAGCAGCGACGAAAACCGCACGTGCAAACAGCCAGACAGGTATGTCAATGGGTTATTTTGTGTTATTATAATGTCTACACTTTGTTACAGTCGTTGATTATCTTACGATAGCTAGATAATATGCTGCTTAATGTATAGTCAATCTTATCTACATGAGACATCAGATGTTAGCCTTCAAATAAAGCTATTACTCGTATTATCGCCCACCACGGGCACCTGCTGCAGCACTTAGGGAGTGATCTTTTTTTAACAACGGGGGGGGGGGGGAGTTCCGCGCGGAGCGCCCGACATTTTTTACACCCCCCCCCGCTCGAGGGGTCAAAATCCCCCCCCCCCCCTTAGGGAGGATTCATTATTTATTGCAGGGGTGGGGGTGAGCGTTCGGCAAATCAAATACGTCAAAAATAATTGCCCCCCCCTCAAAATAGGTTGGAAAAAAAAGCCCCCCCCTCGGAATAGGTTGAAAAAAAAGCGCACCCCCCCCCCCCCCCCACCCTTTTACAGTCAATCCTCACTTCCTCGAACATTTACCTCCTCGGATCTCTCCCTTCCTCAGACAGGTGCCTGGCAACCTCCCCTATATGTTCCATTGTATTTGGACTTAATTCCTCGGATAATTTGCTTCCTCAGATATTTTTCCTTCTATTTTCCAAATTCGAGGAAGTGAGGGCCGACTGTACTACATTGCAATAAATACATACATTTGTAAGGTGTTTTCATGTAAAAGTCTCGTGATACTTGCTGGTGAGTGATTATAGTCAAACCTCTATACTTCAGATACTCGATCACCGTTTTTTCGACTTACATACGGTACCATTGAGTTTAAGGGCCCCAGCGCTTATAAATTGGAATGTCCCGTACCCCCAGTGCTTACATGAGGCCGGCGCTTTTTTGTAGACTGGCAAAATGTTGGCCGATTCTGAGTGTCAAAAGTGATGCAGTGAGAAATTTGCCTGGGAGTTTGATGACATTTTTGAAAATGTTGACGTAATTTGGTAGAATATAACACAAGCTCTTACTAATAATTTACGACATTTCAACATACTAAATTCGCAACATTTTAAGGAATACCCTATAAAAAAAAAGGCCCCCCCTAAGAATAGGGTGAAAAAAAATGGCCCCCCTCCCCTTTGAATACCCCTAAAAAAATTGCCCCGCCCCTCAAATGCTCACCCCCACCCCGGCCATAAATAATGAACCCTCCCTTAGGGTCGAAAATCTGCTCTCGCGTGGGCCCTTTGAAGCATAGTAACGCGCAGGCTTTTTGGCTCAAAACAGGTTAAATTTGTTTGACCCTCCCCCCCCCCCCTGTAATAAATAAATGAACACTCCCTTAATATGGCAGTTACGGTACGCTGGACGAGTAGTAGTATAGTACAGCATACCCGCAGGTGATGGCTGATCTAGCTGATCTGTTCTGTGGCCTGTGTGTGGGCCAGGCTTGGCCAAAATCTGACGCACAGTTCTAGTGTCCAGCCACAGGTGGCAAATTGCATTATAAAAAGAGGGGTTAATAGAATCCCCCCCCCCCCCGGTCAAGGGGTCCAAATTTTCTTTACCCCCGCCCCCGTTGTTAAAATGAGCACTCCCTAGCTCTGCCTGACCATGGAAATTGAACGCGGGAAGAAGGGGCGAAGAGAATTACATTTCCATGCCCACCCCCAAAATTTACCCCTACAATTTCTATTTTTAAAAAAAGCGGTTCGTTTTAAGACGTTAGGGGTGTCTACATGTCTTTTTTCGTTAGGGGATCACTCGTGATGAGGATAGGGGGGGGGGGGATTTGGTAACGTGTTCAAGTGGTGAGAAATAATTTCAGCCTGTTTTAATAATCGATTTAGAGTAAAATCTTGAAAAACAAACATCGAACCGGGGGTTACATTGTACAATATAATGAAAGATTACTATTCCCATTGATACAAGTAACAGGTGCTTCATTCCCATTTACACTTACAGGGTCAGTACAGCAGACATGGCTTCTTCAGCTGAGACCGGGCAGGATGTGGATACCACATACTTTGCTAGTTACGAGGATCTCTCCGTCCACGAGTTAATGTTGAAGGACAAACCGCGGACCCTCGCATATAAAGAGTTCATCGCTAAGAACACGGAGCTGTTTAAAGACAAGGTCGTTATCGATGTCGGAGCAGGCACCGGAATCCTGTCACTGTTTGCAGCTAAGGCAGGAGCTAAGAAGGTCTTTATATCTATTCATTTTAAATCTACCGGTACATCTCATGCAGGAATAATTAGCATTTTACCACATAGCTTTGTAAAATTCATGAAAACCATCGTCTCTGTATGGTTTCATCAGAAAATGAATGCATGATGCCCTTTGGTGTCATGATGCATAAATGCAACCCTCTGAGACATTGACACAAAAGACATTAAAGCACTATGCGGATAATGTACATAATTGAACCAGGGCACAGTAGTGCCAGGTTCTTTAGAGACAGGTATTTTTGGACTTTTTGTCAAAAAAGCCTCTTGCTTTCTGTCCCTTTTTTCCTGTGAAACATTTGGAAATGAAATATTTAAATGCTGCTACAAACAAGTTTTGATCAATGCCAATCCATACCATCAAAGATTGAAACTAAAAAAGCAATATTTCATACACAAAATTGATATTGAAAAAAAGTCACCTAAACAGCGAAAAACCAACTTTTTCGGCGCAATGCTAAAGGATAGGGTTTCAAGTAAACTACAGACCTTCATGAAGTGTCCCTTTACATGAAATCCTCTTTGTTCTAATGTAAAAATGGGGTGACACACTTTTTGAGACGCTCTGAGGCCGCAATATTGCCCCTAACTCGGGAACCTTCATGAAAATGAAGGTAAGGCTATAGCTTTTTAGTTCTCTCTCCACCCGTAAAAGATATGATGGCGCCACTCGCAGTTCTCGTACTCCACAAGAAGTCAAAGAAACATCACGACAGTCCCACAGCGACAGCGTATCTCCGCCGTTTATCGTACGATCAACTCCCTTTTTGATAGGGACAAAAGGCGGTACATGCCTGCAGCCTGCAACTGTCGACCACGCCCACCAGCTCGTCCACACCCACCGGCTTGCCCACACCTACCGGCTCGCCCACACCCACCTGCTCAGTTGAAATATGATAACATACTAGTGTGACACATGATTTGAGGGTAGTTTTGACCCAGGAATACATTCCTGCTATCAGAATTGAAAAATAATTCATTGTTCCTGAAATAAAATTTATGGATTTAGTCATTTAGTCCATCAATTCAATCCCTTTATCAACCTGACCCTGAGTCGTTTGCGATGTTAATCACATATTCAATCTTTGCTTACATTTCATTTTCATTTTAAACATTATAGATAAATACAGTGAAAAAAGAAAACTAAATGAAAACAACAGTATTGCAAAAAAAGCCCTGGTTCACATGTGATATAGATCACATATACCATTCATTATATACTCAGAGAATACTCCATCTCTGTTCTAGCCGAAACCGTCTTCAAATCACCAACTTATCATTACATGCTCTCCCGTTCCCAGGTGTACGCTATAGAGGGCAGCAAGCTGAGCTACACGTGTGCCCTGTTGGTACAACATAACGGGTACGGTGACGTCATAGAGGTGGTCCACAGCCGGGTGGAGGAGGCCGACCTCCCGGGCCTCCAGGCTGACGTCATCATCTCAGAGTGGATGGGCTTCTACCTCCTGCACGAGTCCATGCTCGACTCGGTCATCGTCGCGCGAGATAAATGGCTCGCTCCGGACGGAGTCATGCTCCCGAGTTCCGCCTCGCTGTATCTCTGTCCGGTTGAGATGAAGGATTACAATAAGGAGCAGTTTGGGTTCTGGTCGGATGTTTATGGGTTTGATTTTTCTCCGGTTGTACCAATGTTGCAGCATCAGAAACTCAGAGCTCCGGTGGTTAAGACGCTGAGTGATAAGCAGCGGTTAGCCGACCCCGCCCTGGTCACCACCCTCGATATGCAGTTTGTGACGAAAGACGATATCCGTGCCATTAGGACCAATCCTAGCTTCACCTTCACTAAGAACTCACTCCTGCATGGGTTCGCGTGTTGGTTCGATGCAGAGTTTGAAGGCACGGAGACGGTGGTTCTCGGCACCGGTCCTACTGCTCCCCCGACTCACTGGGAACAGACCGTGATTATGTTACCTGACACTTTAATGGCCAATAAGGGTGAGAACATTGACTGTCACCTGGAGCTGGTACAAGACGAGGTACAGCACCGCCGGTATAACATCACCATACAAATAGACGAGGAAGAGGAGGAGGATGAGGAAGACGAGGAGGCAGGTATGGAAGCAGACTTCCAAGATGACATTAGAGACCAACTCCTAAAAGCTCTGGGAGAACAGAACAGTGCCGCCTCAGAGGTCCAACAATGATCCTGGTTACTGTAGGATGTTTCTCATTATCATGCATTGGAGTTGCCGAGTAAGGGGGTGGGAGGGTACCGGAGCCAGGGCTGCTGGAAAAGGCAGGTAGAGGAAGGAAAGAGAGAGTAGACTAGACTAGGATTTATTTGTAAATACATGTACCATGTATACAGTTATATATAGAGGGACTTTACTCTGTGATACAGGCATTTCTGTAGACAGAATATATCGCTCTGTAAACATGTATCTAGCGTTCGGGGAGAAGGAGCCATAGTTATAGGCGGAAAGAAATAAAATGTTTTGTACAAAGTGATATCCCTGACTTCTTGAGTACCTGTAGAGTAGTGGATGGTATTATCGTCACCTTAGCGGTCAATCTCCCACCAGAATTTTGTCTGCACAGATACATTGCTTCTGAGAGGTTGTGCTTGGAGAGTACAAATTTCCCGTACTTTTCCACTGTGTCTCAGCCCCATAGCATTAGTATTAAGGGAGCAGCTATTATTTCAGTTTGGCATGTCTCTGTCTGGTATTATCGTCACCTGTCTGGTATTATCGTCACTCCTCTAATTGATGGTCTTAATTGAGCTCTAAATAACCAAATTGTATATAACAATGCTGGCATTACTTAGAATACATATTTTACCATAATATAAACGTGTTTATAACAACTAGGATACCTAATTAATCAGGAAAATGAGTATGATTAAACACATTTTCAAATCTCCCGCTCTAACACAGTTACGAATTTCAGTCAGAATGAGAAAATGGATGCTCCCTCAGAACTTGGGCCTATGACCTAGTATGGATAGGAAATGGCTTGGGGAGCTATGGAAGACCTTTTGCCACGTTATACTGGGGTAATATTACTATAGGGGGCCTTTTCCATGCAGGGTGACGGTAATACCAGACATAGGGACATGCTGGATGGTATTTCCGTCACCCCTTGTATTTTACAAGTATGAGGCCCTAGCAAGCCTACACCACCATCTTTATGCGTAATCAAGTGTTCTGAATCTATCTATGTACCTCTAACATCAGAATAAGCTATATTTCAACCATAAAAAAATATATGAAATTTTCATGTCTCTTAACCTGAATGATAAGTCCATCATGAAAGCCACTGGGAAAGAAATTATGAAAATCTGAAAAGGGACTTAACCCGGGTTAAACTGGTCTGGCAGGTAATTTGCTTTGCAAAAATGTATAATACACTCTAAGCTATCATTTGGTCCAATTTCCATAGTTGTCAAGTAATTCTTTACATTTCATATCCCTGTTCATTGTCTAATAGTGACGATAATACCAGACTGACTGTGATACCATCCACTACTCTAGGCCTTCTATGCAAAGACATTTTACCAAAATCAGTAATTTGATGTTAGAATCGATAACAAAAATCAACAACGCAACCCAAAGATATAAATCAATTAGTTTATACATGTATATTATTCTATTGAACTGTACATGTGAATATTACATGTAAATTGTATTGACGGTACAAAGCACATAATGGTATAATTATATAGATTGTCAGTAACAGTAGCCTACATTGTGATACATGTATACCGTAATGTTATAATGCTGCATCTAGGTTAGATTCTACAAAGGGACTTTATGGCATATTTATGTTCCCGGTAAGAAGACTTGCTATCCACATTTGTACAAGTCCTTGCACTATATTGTACAAGTCCTTGCACTATATTTTGCAACAAACCAGTTTTCCATGCATACTGTACTCTGAATGTGAATCAGTGCGTACCTGTATACCCGTAATGTCATGGTAGTATTACAGAGCCCGGAAACTCACACCACCGGGAGAGCACCTCGAGAACTGAGCAGGGTAACTTTACCAATATGAATAAGATCGAGCGTGTGATCCTAGATCACAAGTGACTCAGGTTTTTTTGGGCACATTATTTCAGTCACTTGCTCTATATTGTATATACTTATTTTATCTTTTGATATTAATGTTATTGACAGGAACATTACTATTGTGAGATACATATGCTATCAGCAAATCAATGTTTTCTATCTCAGAATCTATGGATGGAAGGACAAAGCAGTTGTGTTATTTCAAGTGGAGCTGCATCCACAAAATGTTTTATTTCAAACAATAAAGACACAAAAGTCATGCACATCATGTTTTGCTTTCACTTTCTTTATATTATTTTTGTGTTGAAGTAATTAAACTATATTCCAACAACTATATCTCTCTAGTGCTATATCAATGTAGTATAGAGCTTACATTATATGATATGGTCCTTCAGGAATGTGTTCAGATTTGGAGAAACTGTAAAAGTGATTTTCTTGTATCCATTAAAAAATGAAATTTTTTTTCTTTAAGTCATGTTGTCATCTGTTTTACAGGTACATAAGTCATTGATTTTCTTAACCTTGCGTTAAATAAAAATACAGTCACGTATGGACACTTGTTCACTCCGGAGGAGCAGGCGGCGAGCTGAGTTCAGTCATGTCTTGTAGATGCTCGCGATTGATTTCACTGTACTGCCGATGATGCAGCGCTCTACTCTGTTGAAAATTATTTTTAAACATGAGACATTAATTCAACTACTCCTCCTATTGAACATTTTTACCAGCTTTCAATAGAATAATGTGATGTATGTAATTAATATCCCAGTGTATTGTGTTTTACTTTGCATGTGAAGTGTACCTTTTGGTGCCTGTAAGGGTCAGGCTGTCAAGCAATATTGAACATATGAGTATTTACAAATATGATAAATGATATAGGAAGGAAAAATACCTCATGATGTGCCAGTGACTGCGGGTCACCCCCTCCCGCAGCCCATGCCTCGTGTAGCGCTGCCCTTTGCTGTAAGAAAAACAATTAAATTTTCTTCAAAAGAAAAAAATTTTGAAGTTATGTCCAAACTTACATTACCATGGAATCCTCTGACAAGGTCACTCAAATTTCATTCTGGGATGTAAGTCGGGCATAGCCAAATATTATGGCAGTCATTTTTATTGATAGCATCATTAAATCATATAGTTTAAACACCCATTACAACAGTAACCGCAATATCATGGCTCTATCCGGTATGTCATAACATTTTTTTTTTTTAATTTTCAAAATACATATACCATGAAGAAGGGTTTCTTGTATATGGTGACAACATTTTGTATCAATATTAACCGCACATTGATTACATAATCCCGCATAATAAAGTTGATACACCCCTAAATTGTCATTAAGTAGACATACAAGGACCTGTGATGTCCTATTATTGTTAACCATCACTTGGGCAGCAATATGGAAGCAGAGCAGTATTGCGCCCTGCTGTGTTGACAGGGAAAGATATCTTATATTTGAAGTATTTACGGACTAAAGAACATTCATTGCTGACTGAGACAACATATGTGGAATTTGTCGGGAGGGTGTCTGTATTAAGGAAGGGCGGAAAGGAGGTGGGACAACACCCCTGGTATGGGAGGAGACCGGCATGACACCCTGTACTGCCCAGCAGGGGCGTAACGATGTGGGGTACCGCCCTGCGAGGAGAGGAGAGTGGCCCCACAGGCTATACTGGATGGCAGGGGTGCAATTTTGGGCAGTCTCATGATATTTTTACCATACTTTCACATTTTTCCCATAAAATTCCTGATAAATGTTGAAGATTTACATCCCTGTTTTAAATTAGCCAGTGTCTAATGAATCCCCATGTTGAATTACTGGCATATGGCTAAAATATTTGGAGTGTACCCCTGATTATGTGAATAAATTGCTGGTCCAGGTGTAAATAAATTTTACGAGTACAAAAAAAATATACTCACACTGTGGAATTCCACCAGCTTCCTATAGTGGTCTGTTAGTTGTTTCATACGCCATTTCTGCAATGAAACAGATATACAATAACTGAAAATTCTAACAATAACTCTGTTGTTCGGAATATTAAAACATGAAGTGCTGATGTTGTGAATAATCTACACCCATGTAGGGGCGGAACTTGAGTATTCTCAACACCATGTAGGGCCTGATTTATATTGCAGCCATGTTTGGACATTTGATATAAATTACAGTGGACTGGTATTTTTTTGGTCTGAGGATGTCATTTACGTGTATTGGGACTGAGGAAGTAGAATTTGACAAGTTTCAATGATACAGATATTGGAAAATGGATTGAAAATCATGTTCAAGTAATACACAGTGCATTATACCTTGCAAGCTTCAGCCCACTGATAACTGAACTGGATAAAATCCATTCGCATACCCCTTCAGTGCTGTTGTAGCTAGGCATTAAAATTTTTATTCATCCCTCAACATCAGTGGGTGACAATTTGGTAATAAGCTGTCAACTTATTAAAAACATTATCAGTATTACAGCAACTGTTGATTCTCACCTGTTTTGCCTCCTGTGAGAGGCCCGCCCACATTTCCTCTGAAACGGTCTCCTGGGGAGCGGCTGCTTCTGGTTGGGGCGATGTAGTGCGGGTATCCATATTGAATCTATGTGAAATATATACCGGATAACGATTAACAACAATTATGCTGCCGCATGCCTTTGTATGGGCTGCATGGAAATTTCAGAAATGTAAATTTTGTTCTTTGTCAAAACTTCATAAAAAGTGATCATTTGTGTTTGAAAAATGCATCACCCCAATATCCCATCACTTTAGAGAGTTAAATGTCAAATAAAAGCGTGGCTCCCCCAATGTATCGACCACTAGTAGGCCTACTACATGTATTACTTCTATTGTAGGGAGTGATAATAACAACGGGGGGTGGTTGGTGCATTTTTTTGCGTGACCGCCCCCCCCCGCCCAAAAGGGGGGGAAAATAAGTGTTGTTGATGAATAATGATTAACTAAATCACTACTTTTTAACAGTAGCTGTTTATGGCGAGGGTGGGACTGCCTGTTATTCCATGTTACATCACTTATAAGGAGTAGATGGTCTACAACGGGAACGCTACATATTCAATCCATGCACGGGCCCATCTTCTTCATATAGCATATACTTCTCCAGTGCTCCTCCTTTATAATTTAATATATCAATTGCCGGGGCGGGGGGGGGGGTTGTGATTTCGTGTTGAGGGGGGGACAATTTTAAAGCCCCCCCACCTGGAGAGTGCCCCCCTCATGAAATGGTGGAGAAAGATCCCCCCCCCCCCTATTTGAACTATAGTAACGCGCTATTGGCTGCAAAGGGGGGTCAGACATTTATTTGCCCCCCCCGCTCAGGAGGGGTTTGAACTTTTTTACACCCCCTCCCATCTTCGTTACTAACAAATGAACACTAGGAATACGGAAGTCTGGCGGCAATTTATAGTGCAAGCTTATACTTTCTGTTCGTACTCTGTTATAAAAAAAAAATAGTTAAGGGTTATGAAGTGTTGGACGTGAGTACTTCGTTCCTACTTCCGCCATATAGACAGGTTGGGTAAGCTCAAGTAGACGTGTCCGATAGTCAAATACTCACCAAAAATGATGTTCAAAGTCCACACAAGTTCGGAATGATGACTAGACGCTCGGAACGTTGCGATGAAACCGGATATAAGTCCCCGGTGGGAAAGTGCACAAAAGTTACAATACGTGACCAGTTGCAACGAAGTAGCATCAGTAGAGACCACCAGAGGGGAGTGCAGTGCTTTTTCCCGCTCTCCTGATTGGGCCGCAAGTAAGTAGGGCAGTGGGATAGTTAGAGGGCCGGGGGAGGGGAGGGCGTTGAGGTTACAGGTTTTTTCTTTTTTCCTTTGTATGATAAACCTGTGTGGAATTGCAGGAAACAGTTTCAAGCAACTTGTACCTGTACTACATGGCCCTGTTATATTATATAACAGGGAACAGTGCATAGTAGGGTCTGAGCTATATACTAGTACAGGGTTGTCTTTTTTGTTCTGAAAATATTTTTGTGGACAGTAACATATCTATTAAATTACCATTCCGGTATCTAATATAGTGCAGTGTATGTTGGGCCTAGTATGTGAGATAGGATGTCATCTGCTTTGGGAAAGACTGTAGTACCGTAAACACAGACGAAATGGCACTGCAATACACAATTCTGTGGTACGTTCGGTGGTATGTTACAATATCCCACGACACAATTGTAATATGATGAAACACAGGACAATTTACTATTGGCTGAAGTGGAAGGGCGAGCTCCATTGTGACAGTTTTCAGTCGGATCGGGCATCCATTCCATGTTACTTTCAGCGAGTGACAAAATGTCGGGATCTCCTGCGTTTGTTTGACGCAGTTTGAATCTTTATTTCGGCTTATTTCCTGCAAAGCTGTACTCTGATACAACGTGTGAGATACACGTATTCCGTGTGCTATGTTGAGAGAAAGATGAAGTATTCTATATGGATAAATTCAGGTGAGATTGTTCCTGGCCAATTGTGGCTTCCTTTGTGTGCCTTGTACTGAAGCCTGAGCCGGGTAATTTATGCAGTAGCCTCGTTCTGATCGAGATGCTTCTCCGCGAAGCGTTTTCGCGCTCGGGGGGGGGGCACTCCTGCTTTTTTTTGTACGAGATTCTGCTTTCGATGAAAACTGTTTTTGGATATATGTACACTGATATAACTTATATCAAAGTGCTATATCACTGTACGATGTTATCTCAAATTGACATGTGAAACACGAGAAGACAGGACATGTAGAAGGAAGAAAACAGACCGCATTCAAACACAGTTGTTGGTGTACATTTGAATACAGAAGTAACCTCCCTGTGTTAAATTACCATCGGATCCAGTAGAGGCTTGCTGAAAAAAAGCGTCTCATCCCGCTTGGTCGGCTGCCGAGATCTGTCCCATTGACTTAGCACTGAGCTGTTCAATATGTAATCGTTCAATGTCAAGGGTTGTCTACAGTCTCCCATAGAGTTCTATAGTGAAGCAAATTACCACCCTATTTTAGAAAAAAATTATTTTGTGTTTTTAGCGCACTTAGCGTCAATATAGGAACTATTGCGCCAGGGAACAGTTGGTCTATGTTGTTATGCATATATGGAAAGCAAAATGAAGCGTAGAACGATAGAAATGTATGAATTATTGAACTTTTAATTTTTTCGCCGAGGAGCCCATTGCTACCCGTCGCACAAGACTCAGGGTAAACCTGAGTCAATAAGATTCATGTATTCGATATCGGACTATGGTATGGGATTCCCTCTCAACGAACATGATTCATCTTGGCTCTATTTTCTATGTAATCGTACTCAAATCTAAAACTGTCTTTATGAGTACTATAGCTTTGATTTCTTCCCTGGCGTGTCCATCTCTGGCTCTACGCCATCCGTTTCCCATTTGTAGTTGGGGTAGTTGGAATGGTCTGCAAGTAGATGGAGAGTATTTGGTAAAAAAAAGAAAAAAAAGAAGAGATAAACTACCGGTATAAATTGTATTAATCAGCAGATCAAGTATATCATCTTACTGTTGGTATGATGTAATATGGAATACATAATTGACAATTGGGGAGAGCGTACATATCATTTCAAGTGGACTCTCCATCAAAGGACAAACCGATCAACATATTTCTAAAAGTGCCTACAAGTTGAAGGCCAGCAGGCCAGGTCATATATATTAACGCTCAGTATCTGTTGATGTTGTCTTGAACATGACTTTCATTTCACAAGATTTATGACGTATACCGGTATACACTATGGGTAGGTTCACCCCAACTCGGCCACAGACCTCAATTCAGCTAACCCTCCAGGGTGGATAAAAACCAACATAATGTTGAATAACAGAACCAACTAGATGAAACAATGGTTTTCAACCAGGTATAAATGTTCATTTAGCATCATAATTTTGTTCTCCCTGGACAAGGAGAGGTGGCCGACTTCAGATATGTAGTCGACTTAGGGTGACCCTACCCTAGTATATACAACTTGAAACGCCTACCTTCTATGGGCCAGGGTAGAGAGGTGGAGTAGAGGTTCTGGGCTCCGTCCACCTTGAGGCACTCGCCGCTGACAAAGGATGCGGCCGGCGACAGCATGTAGCACACGGCCCCTGATATCTGTACAGGAGCATACACAGATAATCTGTCAAGGACCGCATCATGCATTAAGGCTTCATCTTCAATCATTTAGCATCATGCCAGCGAGTTACCTAAGTTGGTGCATCATACAGACCCTTTGTACGGTCAGCATGATGCACTGATGTTGCACTATGTATCATGACGCCAAATTGTCAAGTTGATTTTGACAAACTACAGTTGTGTAACAGACATATGGTTGTTTGTGTATTATATCCAGTTAGATAAAAATGGATGTTTACATTTCTACCGTCCAGAATGACTAAGCGAAAACGACTCTCAGTTTACTTCATTCAAACCATGTCAATTACACAATAAATGTACGAGTATATATGATAAATACCCTCAGGTAGGAACTCTGGTCAGTTCCATCAATTAAAATCCATACAAGGGTTCAAGGCTCACCTCTTCTGCATTACCAAGTCGTTTGGCGGGTATCCGTGGTATCTGTCCGCTGAATGTGTCTATCCGTTTACCGTAGTTGGCTTGAGCGGTAGGGGACGGAAACGAACTTCCCTGAGAGAAATGAAACATGCTGTAGCGTTTAGACTGAAAATTTGCCAAATGTTACGCAGAGGAAACTGGCAGAAAAGGATCAAAATCTATTGACATTTTTTCTTTTACAAAGTGTCAGTTATTTTTAGTGTGGCCTGAGAAAAAGTTCAAGTGTCTTGATGGCTGACTTACTGGTGCGACGGCGTTGACGCGGACCCCGCTTTCTGCCCACTCCACAGCCAGCGTCTGGGTCAGGTTCAGGACTCCTGCACGCGCTGCCCCAGAGTGACTAAAGGACAGAGGAGAATAGTATATAGTGAACTCAAATACTCAGCATCTCCTTGTAATAACAGGCACCCTCTAATGTGGGACTACTCGGAGTCTGACTCCGTTATGTGGGACGACTCCCTCTAATGTGGGGCCACTCCCTCTTATGTGGGACCACTCTCTCTAATGTGGGACCACTCCCTCTTATGTGGGACGACTCCCTCTAATGTGGGACTACTCCCTCTAATGTGGGACGACTACCTCTAATGTGGGACTAATCCTTCTTCTGATATGGTCTGTCCCATTAAATCAACATAGTCTAGTCTGTGTAACGTGCCTTACCTCATTCCGGGCATGCCTTTCCACATGTCGGCGATGATGTTGACGATGACGCCTCCGTGCTGCTTCATATACTGGTTATACACTGTAACGTATAAACACACAACTGTTATCTATGTCCAATCTAGATGTAAACCATGGGTTATACGCTAATGAGAACCCCTAGAGCAGGTTATAGGAAAAAGCAAAATACCTGGTGCCGGTTCTTCGCGGGGTATAATTATATCAAAATTGCCTGGATATGGTATAATTCAAACCCCGCTGTGTGGGCTATGGGATTTTCTTAAGTTGGGGCGCGGGTTATATATGAGAAATACGAGTAACCTGGATATAGGCAATAATTCTAAGTAGTTTGTTCCAGTGTTAACCCGCCACATGTGTATTTGTCGTTATGATAAGCCGACGTACTGCCGGGGATCATTGTATCGAGGATGAGATGAGTTGAAGACGATAAAGGATATGAAACACTATGCATGCATTACCCAATACTCACCTTCCCTGCAGCAGAAGTACGTCCCGGTAAGGTTGGTTTCCACCACCGCGTGCCAGCCCTTAGCCGTGATGCTGTCTGCGGGCGAGATGAACTGACCCCCACCATTGTTGACGAGGTAGTCCACTTTACCAAACCTCTCCACGCCACTCGCTATCAGACTCCTCACCTGAAACACACAGCGCGCTTTGTAGATTTGAACTCAAGACAAATGGCTGACTGAAGGAAGGGACAAAATTGAGGGTAAATTAAAAATCCCTCAACAAAAATATCTATAGCTCATAGTTTAAATTACCATTTTTGCACAAATCTCAAATGTAATTAAAACTGTCTGTGGGAATGGAATATTAAAATATGTGACTTCTTCAAAAAAATGTTAGCAATCTGTAATACTATCAGTGCATGGACATGCTTAACCCTTTAAGGAAGGGATGATCTAAGAAAGTGTCTGCATTGCACCCGCACTGCCTTGGTGCATCATGCAGACCCCTCCGGAGTGCATTCACCCCATATGCATAGGATCTTCATGATGCATAAATGCAGCATTGATCAGTTACTCACAAGGGCTACATTCATGCATCAAAGAGATCAAAGGACACGGTACATTAAAGCACTATGCTGCCTTTAGATGGTTACTGAACTCACGTCTTCCTCCTTCCTGATGTTACACTGTTGGTACTCTAGTTTGGCAGGACTGTCGGCGGGGATGATCTGCTGCATCTCGCTAGCCGCCTCCTTCAGACGCTCCAGGTTACGGGAAGCGATCAGCACCTTACATCCTGAAACAAATAGTCTGCAGTTGAATTAGATCCTCTTTGACTTTGTCTCCACCCAGACACACCATCCTCCCCTCCCAGGGTTCTCCGCACATAGGTAGGGATTACACAGGGGGGCCGCCTGTATGCTTTTTACAGCCGCCTGTATGAAATACCTTCAGAATCGCCGCCTGTGTGCTCTCAGCTATCCATAGGTTTTTGAATTTTGTAGATACTCCAATTAGAGCAGAAGTTGTACCTATCTTAACAATTTCTTTTAGAAAATCTACCAAAATGCTTTGAAAAATACCAATTTACATTTACAGGCCTCCCACCACCCTCCCGACCGCCTTAAAGGAATTTTAAAGGAATCTTTTCCCTGAAGATAAAGGAATTTTAAAGGAATTCTAAAGGAATCTTGGTCAAAATAAAGGAATTGAAATGCAATATTTACGGACATTATAGCATGTAATATTGATTACAGCATTGTTATTGCAGGGATTTACTTTGATTTGGCATTTAAGAGTAGAAAAATTCAACTTATTGATGAATCTGACAGGGACATTAAAAAAAATATCCATAGAATAGTCCGCAGGATTTTGCTAGTCAGATATCCTCAATGCTTGCACAGTTTTTCACAGTGGTAAGAATACTAACTTCACAGCTCTGCTTCAGTTCTTAGGAGATGCAATCCTAACCCTGCCTAAGAAAAGTTTGAAATTCTACAACTCATATGGTGCTCTACGACACATTTTGACGGAAAATTTAAGTTTGAAAGACCTAACAGTAAAAGGTGAATTCATGGTCGCCTGAACAGTGGGTCCGCAGCTGTACAACTAAGGGGGTTTGGAAAAATCTAAATTTGCAAAGGCTAGACTTGAAATGGGCATTCTCGCAGATTTGGGCACAAACATTAAAGCTCAGTATCTGTCCTCCATGATTGGGACCGGAACTTTGTTTTTAGAGGTAAAGTTTTAGGTACTTTGGAAATTTCAGAATAAAAATGGTGTTTTCTGGTGCATTTTGGCACATAATTCAAGCCTCCCATTTGTATTATTCTTCATGACTGGGGCTGGAATCTTGTATTAGGAGGGAAAGCTTTTGAAAGATTTGGAAATTCTAGACCTGAAATGGTACAATCTGGTTGATTTTGGTACAAAATTTAAGCCTTAAACCTGTAACTCTATAACTAGGCTGGAACCTTGAAAGCTTTTGAAAACTTCTGAAATTCTAAACCTGAAATGGTGCAATCTGGTAGATTTGGGCACCACACGTATTTAGGCAAGTTGTTTTTTCAGGATCAGATTGGATCTGGACGAAGCACAAGAATGACCAATTTGAAAAGAAAAAAAAATCTATGAAATCTTAAGAGTTTATGTATGAAATTTAGATGGCCATGATTATGCCCTCACATATATGGACTATCATTATTGTCACTATCCCCTTGTATCGAGAAAATTTGGAAGGTCTAGACTTGAAATGTGGTATTCTATTGCATTGTGGCAGAAAATATATCAAGGCCCACCTCTATATTATCCTTTATAAGTGGGGCTAGAGCCTTGAGAGCTTGAGAGCTTGAGAGAACCTAGAGAGCTTTTTTTAAAAATCTGGAAATTTAGACTAGAAATGGTGCTATCTGGTGAATTTTAGCACCATATATTACAAGGCTTACAGAACTAATTGTAAAAAATCCATGATATGATTATGGTATTTGACCATTTTAAAGGAAATAAAGGAATTTTCAAGCAACTTAAAGGAAGATTAAAGGAATAAAGGAATCATACCCAGTTTAAAGGAAATTTAAAGGAATAAAGGAATCGGTGGGAGGCCTGCATTCATTATTTTTCAAAATTTTCTTGGAGGAGTCACACCAAACCCCCTTATAGGCCGCGATGATTGACATAATCAAAATTTATGTGAAATGTACTGTGTGCTTTTTCATCCTGCGGAGAACCCTGCCTCCGAATTGTTACATTGGCCTAATAATAGTACTGAGTAATACGGTATAGATTCTAGTACCGGTAGATCTACCGGGTAGCCTACATCAAATATTTTAAGAACAAGATTTTTTAAAGGCGCACTGAACCCACGACGTCATTTGCGTACAAAACTCGGCAGGGTTAGGTCCTGGGTTGAGTGCGCCTTTAAGAACAATAGATAATAGATGTTTTCTCAGTCTTTATCTCAAGATGATCAACACAACTACAACAACTGAAGTAAGGTGTACATGGTGGAAAATTTATTTACAAATCAAAGATCACAACGTTTCGCCAAAATTAGGCTTCATCAGGTGATAATAGATTTATGTTGTATTATGGAAATAAGGGAGTACTCATTTTTTAACAACAGGGGGGGGATGGTGAGATTTTGCGCGGAGCGCGCGAAATGTTTTCACCCCCCCCCCCGCTAGAGGGGTCGAAATTTTTTAACCCCCCCCGGCAGGCCGAAAATCGCGCGCATTCGCGCCCCTTTGTAGCATAGTGACGCGCGGGCTTTTCCCCTCAGAACAGGTTGAATTTTTTTCACCCCCCCCCCAAGAGGGGTCTAAATTTTTTACCCCCCCCCCCGGTCAAGGGGTCCAAATTTTTTACCCCCCCCCCAAATCCACCATCCCCCCCCCCCCCCTGTTGTTAAAAAATAAGCACTCCCTAAAGTCCTTATCATATTGTAAGTTGAAGTAAAAGGAGGCAGTTGGTTTGTGTCCATCAGGTATCACAACAGAGCCCTGGGCCTGGCCGGGACTAGCTCATCAATCTGAACCCGTCGATGCGGACCGATCTGATGGGGCCCTGTCGTAGTTTGTATAGGGCACCTGGCCGTCGACAGCAGCACCGCTTGTGGCAAATTGAGAACCTGCAGTACGGGCCCTTGGCCAGTACGTGGAGCAGCTAACCGGGGTTTATGACGTCACAGGGCAGTACTGAGTCTATAGGTGTCCATCTAGTGGTACCTGCTTGAACTTCCAACCCCCGAATATGGCTGCGCCCATGGCCTAACCCCTAGGAGCCTATAGTATAGGCGTGTAGCCGGTTGAATTATCAACCAATGAGATGATTCCATGGCCTGCACTGCGGACTTCTTAGGGGGCATTATGTAACACCCTGTCCCCATTGTGATTGTTGTACAGTGCTTATCTCGCCAGCTACCAGATCAAGCAATGGTGCCCCCTAGTAAGGAACCTGCAACCTCGGTATAGAGTTGGATGCTGCACAACTAGGCCGGGGCAGCCTGAGCTGTGCTTGTGTACATCAGGGAGCATATAAAGATTCATAGTTTAAGTCTTCAATTTTTTTCAGAGGGCATGAAAATAGACTATTTTTCTCTTTTTTTGAAAAAAATAGTTAGCAGAAACTCTCATAAAAAAGACCAAATCAACTTCTGACCTTTCTAGTCCCTATAAACCCTTTGCATACTTGTTATGGGCATTCAGAATCTGTCTTTAGATCTTTGATATCTTGAAAATTGAGGAAATGGGAGAGTTTTAGTTTGGTAGGAATTTAGCAGAGTAGCAATAGGGCATCGGCCACCGGCCCCACCGGTGGCAATCACATTCTGACTTTTTGGGTATACTTCCACTAGTCTTATCATAATACCGTTTTTATTGATGGAAAGCACTAGGCTAGGCAAGGGTAACTAAATATATGCCAAAATTCATAGTATGAGTCTTCAATTTTTTTCAGAGGGCATGAAAATAGACTATTTTTCTCTTTTTTTGATAAAAATAGTTATCAGAAACTCTCATAAAAAAGACCAAATCCACTTCTGACCTTTCTAGTCCCTATCAACCCTTTGCATACTTGTTATGGGCTTCCAGAATCTGTCTTTAGATCTTTGATATCTTGAGAATAAAGGAAATGGGAGCGTTTTTAGTTTAATTGAAATTTAACAGAGTTGCGATCGGGCGTCGGACACCGACCCCGCAAGTAGCAATCACAGTGCGAGTTTTTGGGCATACTTCTACTAGTCTTATCATAAAACCGTTTATAGTCATAGAAAGCACTAGGCAAGGTGAGAATGACTAAATACATGCCAGAATTCATGGTTAAAGTCTTCAATTTTTTTCAGAGGGCATGAAAATAGACTATTTTTCTTTCTTTTTGAAAAAAATAGTTAGCGGAAACTCTCATAAAAAAGACCAAATCAACTTCTGACCTTTCTGGTCCCTATCAACCCTTTGCATACTTGTTATGGGCTTTCAGAATCTGTCATTAGATCTTTGATATCTTGAAAATTGAGGAAATGGGAGAGTTTTAGTTTGGTAGGAATTTAGCAGAGTAGCAATAGGGCATCGGCCACCGGCCCTCCAGGTGGCAATCACATTCTGACTTTTTGGGCATACTTCCACTAGTCTTATCATAATATCGTTTTTATTGATGGAAAGCACTAGGCTAGGCGAGGGTGACTAAATATATGCCAAAATTCATAGTATAAGTCTTCAATTTTTTTCAGAGGGCATGAAAATAGACTATTTTTCTCTTTTTTTGATAAAAATAGTTATCGGAAACTCTCATAAAAAAGACCAAATCCACTTCTGACCTTTCTAGTCCCTATCAACCCTTTGTAAACTTGTTATGGGCTTCCAGAATCTGTTTTTAGATCTTTGATATCTTGAGAATTAAGGAAATGGGAGCGTTTTTAGTTTAATTGAAATTTAACAGAGTTGCGATCGGGCGTCGGCCACCGACCCCGCAAGTAGCAATCACAGTTTTTGGGCATACTTCTACTAGTCTCATCATAAAACCGTTTATGGTCATAGAAAGCACTAGGCAAGGTGAGAATGACTAAATACATGCCAAAATTCATGGTTTAAGTCTTCAATTTTTTTCAGAGGGCATGAAAATAGACTATTTTTCTTTCTTTTTGAAAAAAATAGTTAGCGGAAACTCTCATAAAAAAGACCAAATCCACTTCTGACCTTTCTGGTCCCTATCAACCCTTTGCATACTTGTTATGGGCTTTCAGAATCTGTCATTAGATCTTTGATATCTTGAGAATTGAGGAAATGGGAGAGTTTTAGTTTGGTAGGAATTTAGCAGAGTAGCAATAGGGCATCGGCCACCGGCCCTCCAGGTGGCAATCACATTCTGACTTTTTGGGCATACTTCCACTAGTCTTATCATAATACCGTTTTTATTGATGGAAAGCACTAGGCTAGCCGAGGGTGACTAAATATATGCCAAAATTCATAGTATAAGTCTTCAATTTTTTTCAGAGGACATGAAAATCGACTATTTTATATTTTTTTGTAAAAATAGTCATCGGAAACTGTCATAAAAAAAGTCCAAATCAATTTCTGACCTTTCTAGTCCCTATCAGCCCTTTGCATACTTGTTATGGGCTTTCAGAATCTGTCTTTAGATCTTTGATATCTTGAGAATTGAGGGAATGGGGGCATTTTTAATTTGGTAGAAATTTAGCAGAGGGTAGAAAGTTCCGTTTTTTCCACCAGAGGGCTCTCTTTGTGTCTAATTTCCCCACACCTCATGAGAGGGCGCCACCAGTGGGGCGAGTCAATGATGGGCCCTTGACACTCCTCCCTTCTTGTATGCTCCCTGTGTACATCATACATGTACGGTGTGGGCGTTGGACCGGGACCGGGCTGGACACAGCTGCATTTAGTATGATCTACCACCCCCTGTACCTAGATATCCACGTACCTAGATACAGCAGCTCTTTGGTAATGGCGCTGCCAAGTCCTGTAGCTCCCCCTGTCACTATAGCCGCTTTGCCTTTGAAGAGGCCCGGCCGAAAAACACTCGATACTCGGCCGATGGACGCCATTTTGAAACTTTGTACGGCCGAAGGTCACATGACAAGTAGAGGTGTAGCAGCAATATTCGCCCCTGATACAAAGTTTCCCGCCTCTGCCTGGGGAAGCAGATGGTACATAGTCATAGCTCAGGCCATAGCTCTACATGGGGATAGGACAGGTTATTCAAGTAGGTACCTTGGTTATCTGTAGGGATCAACCAGAATTAGGAAGGAAAAGAGCCATATAGGGTATAGAAAGCTAGGAATACAAACATGTTTACGGTATGAGTGAGTCGGGGATGACGTTTTTCACCCAAAACTTGATCACTGTTCAGTTTATGGTGTAGGCGCCTTGTTGGACTGGATAGTATAATAGTGAATGAGTTTAAGTGGGGCTCAGGTGTGAGGGTTGACTGGCATTTGGGAAGTATTTTAGTATTGTGATAGACCAGTAGCCTGGTACTTTATTTTGTATTTTATGTAGATATTTCTTTGCCTTCACATGGGTACTCACTTTCTAGGATTTCTTTTTCATGGTGAGCAGAAGCTATTCACTCGTCTCTATAGATTCTCGTTTTTAGGATTAGGATGTGACCCCTATGCATATATAACGTATAGGAAGATACTTAATTACTACTACCTTTAATAATATGGAAATGTCTGTCAAATTTAATTTATCCCAACGTTATTTGTGTCGAATTTAAAACCTCCGCATGGTGTTGTATATTACCCATGTGTCGGCACATTTCTGAAAGCAGTTCAGAGACATCACCAATTACTCAGAGGAGACATGTGGTTCGATGCTGAGGATTTGTTTCATTTTACCAAGCCCTACTAATTTGGGACTACACAAGAAAACACACAACATTCATTTCTTATCTAGAAACAACTTTATTAACATTGAGGACTTGGAACACAATCTTCTGTAATATACCAGTTCTCTCTTAGTAGTTGAACTAAGTTGGATATGTATTTGGTATTAACAAATGTCACTGTACAAACGGCTGTCCTTATCTCGTTCAGCATACTACCAGGTACTCTCTGTTATCATAATGCCCTTTCACAAGTGGGATAAATGCACATCTACTGCTACCTTAACTTTAAGTAACTCTTACTGAGTCGTATACTTTGGGGCCTATACTAATTTGCCCTTTAATATGACTCCTAACTTGTCAGATCTATTAACTCGGGTATATAACTACAATGTATATCACCTTAACTTTAATGGATTTAAGTATCGCACCTTTTATAAATCACAGTGTTTAAGTTTAAGTAGCAGATATGACTCACAATGACCTACTAGTATATACTTTTTTGGCAGAGCTGGAGATATGTTTCTTATCCTGTTAAGGCACCAGTCAATGGGAGATAATGTATCAAACCTTTTAGGAGCGACAGAGTGCTACAATGTGCTATGTCCTTAATTGTCACGATGCATAAATGAGTGCTATATTCAAGCATCATGCAGACCCAACGGTTGGTATGAGGGGCCTATGCATTTATGCATCATGTTAACAAAAGCACACATGTAGAACATTAAATCACATTGCGGACTTTAAAGTGTTAAAAATTTTACAAATCAGCGACCATGCACGTACAATGTTATCATGTCATCATGTACCTGATCTACAGGACGTCATTCCGGGAATGTATCAAACAGCGTCATTCAACCTCTACATCATGAATCACTTTGAGGTTGTAACAATGCCGCGCTCTACATATGTGTTGGGGGTCATGCTGCATACAGACTATACGTGTCTCTCCTATACGGCACTAGCACATTAGGCTATAGGGGCCACCATCTTGACTCAGAGTAATGCATTCTGGTTAGGCCCCCGGCTCCAGAGCAGTGCATTCTGGGTGATTTCTTGTCAGTCCCTTTGTTCTGGGTGTGAAATGAGGGGATCAACCTGATAAGGAGATAGGTGTATAGCCCCCGACTACCTAAAGTACCAGGATGTGCTAGTGCCGTATATCCCTCACAGCTCTAACGGGTTAGCACCACGCGGGACATGTTACAACAGTCCCTCTACTACTACTACATGTACAACCTATCTGCAGAGATGCCACTCCCTACTTTTTATCAACTTTTTATAGAGTACTAATATCATTGAACACATTGATCCCAGTGAAAAAGTAGGCATTCCTACAAAACGAAGAAAAGCGGCATCTCTGATTTGCCTTCTAATGCTAGGATACATGTATGACCATACAGTTAAATACACTTGCAATACTATCCCGGAATAGTACTTAGTTCTCGGTGTAATGCATCTTCATACTGTCGTGTAAATACAGGAATGAACGAAGGATATTATGACTAATCCTACTACTATATATAGCACATATTTGCAACAGAATATCAAAGACAAGTTTATTAACATCAAAGTACCTAGCTGGCAGTGAAACAAAGAAAGAAATATCAATGTGTTGGTGAAATACCACACGTGCATAGTTTTGATCACAGGGAGTGTATAATAGTTCTTCCCACCCTTGGTACACTGGTATCAAGTCTTAACAAGGTATGAACGTAGGCGGATACTGCCACCTATGGGCTCTGGTTTAAACCATATTTGAGGCCAGTTTTATGGTAAATGTACATCTATATCGCTACCCATCAGTCCGTTATTTGGCACTTTTCTACTAGAGCTACAATGTCTGATGTGGTTGCTTCAGTAGATATAACATGGTGAACTCCCTGTTACCATGTCTGGCATGATTTCAAACTTAATGAAATTCCACCCTATCACTTCTATGCAGCCAATTCCATTATGGCAGTCACTTCTATGCAGCCAATTCCAATATAGCAGTCATTAGCCTGTAGCTGACATAACCACGCTGGTCTCGTACGGTACAGAAGTGAACTTTCTACTTAGTGATCTACTTCTGCCTCTTCTTCCTCTCCATTCCCGGCGGCACCAAAGTTGAGTGTTTGCTGACCTCGCTCTGGGTCGTGCATTCTAAACACACCAACCGTAGGGCCCATCATCTCACTCCTAGAAATACAATAAAGAAGGTTAAATGTTTTCTCCTGTTTTAGGATCGGTCTGGTTAGGATATAGTAAGAACTGTACTGCGCTATTTAATTTTGCGGGGCAAAACTTGACTCAGTTTATTCAAGACAGGCGCTCATTTGAGATCCTATTTTAGTGCTTAAGAAATGGTTCAAGTATCCCCTCTAACCCAACGCTTAAGCAAGACTGGCGCTCTTTTGAAGGCGGCGCGACGATATGGTCTGTTACAATGAATTTCTAAAGGAGAATTCTGTTGTCGGTGATGCATTGTCACGTAAAGTTTGAATGAGTACTTACGTGAGCTGGAGAGGGGTGAGGAAGATAAACTGCCTGGCGCTCTGGACAGCCGCCACGTCCAACATCATGCTGGTGGCCATACGCCGATTCACCATGTCCTAAAGGTACAAGTTACACACATGTAAACACTCCCTGATACCTAAATATATAATGCGGCCATTCACCATGTCCTGTAGGTACAAGTTACACACATGTAAACACTCCCTGATACCTAAATATATAATGCGGCCATTACAAGTTACAACTTAGTAACATGCAAACAATTCTCACTAATATCTAAAGCTGCTTAAGGTTGATAATAGATAATAAGCTTTGCACTCTTGGTGGAAAATAAATGATGCTGGGGGATGCTTCTTTTTAACTTTTTTTTTTGTATTTTTCAAACTATATTTAACAGTAACTACGATTATTGTTATATGATTACTGTAAGTAAAGCCATAATTTAACTCATATGTAATAGTATTTATCTCCGCACAGGGAAATTGTGGTGTAAAACTCTGGAATTATACTCCTACAAAACACTGGCAATAGCTCAATTACGCCATCAAACGATGAAAGATAACTTCAATGTTATCTGCCAACACCACCAACTGGTGGGACAGCTCCTATAAAGTAGTGTACCACTCACCATGAAGACGTCAAACTCGTCCAGACACCTGAAGGGAGACTCCATGGCGTCCCACAGAGAGATGATGAAGCAGACGGTGGCGTATGACCGCTCCCCGCCCGACAGGGACTTCATGTCCTTAGAACCCTTGTTCGCACTCTGGCTCTCTGGGACCACCTGAACAGGAAACATTTATTCAGGGTTGCCACCGACAAGGTAGATTCAAATTCCCTGACTTTTCCCTGACATTTCCCTGACGTTATATCAAATTTCCCTGACAATCGCGACATAAACCCTATGTTTTTAAATACCCGCAAACTATGAATATGCAGTCTTTTTTAAATTATTTTCCACTTAGTGAGTGGTCATCATTTAATGACAGGGGTTCTGTGGATCGCGTGCGCGCAAAAAATTTACCCCCTCGTTTTTGAGGATAAAGATACTTTTCTCCCTTAACATCATAATGAAGTACAGGCTTTTTCAGAGAAAACAGTGACTTTTTTTGGTATTTCAAAGATTTTCCCTGACAAATAATTTTTTTCCCTGACATTTTCAGAAAATATCATTATCCCTGACATTTTGCCAAAAAATCTGAAATTCCCTGACATTTCCCTGACCTGGAACGAAAAATATTTTCCCTGACATTTTCCCTGACAGTGGCAACCCATATTGTATCATTTTAATAATTAAGTTCATTACTCCGTGATGATTTTCATCTTATATCTCAATTTTTTTGTTTACTACAGATGCACTTTACTAGCAGTAGTATGGAGAATCCTATAGTATTGATTTTTTTCTTCTTTAAATTTTAGGTCTTCCATGATATTTCTTTAATAGAAAGCAGAACATTTGTGCCCGTGATCCACGGCTGAAAAAAAAAGTGTCTACCCCTGTTCGATATGGTACATATGGGGTAATGATATATGGAATCTCTTGGTCTGATAGGACAAACCACACCTGTGCTTAACATATTTCAAGTACCTGTCACCCACTGTGATCATACAAGACCTGTGGTTATACAACACATTTTTAGGTGAAATTTTATTTCTCGCTAGCCCTCTGCACTTAAAACATGCAGTTCCACCCTGCCTCCTTACCTGCATGGTGAGGAGCTCCTTGGAGTGGTCGAACATGATCTCCCCGGTGTACTTGCGCTTACTTAACATGGCGATGAAGTAGCACTTGACCCGCACGGCGATCATCTTACGGAACTTACAGTACTGGTCCTGCCGCTGGTCCATCACACGCGTCAGGGCCTGAGGGTCGTCAAAATTAGTTTAGGCGTTACGATCATTTACATGACAAGGTGACAATTTGGCAAAGAGAGAGAAAGATTGTGCGTGTGAGTGGCCTCACAGATGACTCAGGGTAAGCTGAATATGTAGCTTATTATGTACTTAGATATAGTACTCCCTTATAACCATTCATTGGTCCATTCTGGCATAAAAGATGAATTCCTTGTTAAAAAGTACCCTAAAGTCATGTGTCATACATGTATGTTATTCCATTTCAGGCAAGCAGGTGGGTGTGGGTGAGCAGGTGGGTGTGGGTGTGCAGGTGGGTGTGGGTGTGCAGGTGGGTGTGGGCGACGGTTGCAGGCTGCGGGCATGCACCGCCTTCTGTCTCTATCAAAAAGCCAGTCGATCGGACAATAAACGGCAACGATATGGGTGGTACAGTTTTGAACTGCTCTGGACGCTCCTTTTATCCTGACGCTGTTGCTGGCAACTCTCGGAGTGCATGAGATGTCACAGTGGCGCCACCCTTTGGAGGATGGTCACTAGAGGAACTAAAATATTTTTTTGTGTTGCTCTGTTCTGGTGACTTTGATTTAAATTTAATTTAAACATTTTAGATGGTTGTTTATTGTGTGTTTGAGGGTATTTCGAGGGTAGGAGATGGCATTTCTGTGTGTGAAGAGAGAAATATGGGACAGATTGGCAAAAGTTGTCATTTCTATCTTTGCTTTAACACTGGAGCCTATGTTCCTTTCATTTAGAGGGTAGCAATTTAATATAAGATTAATCGAGTACTTACCATTTATATAAGTATGAAGATTAATCGTTGTTCTTCGAGTGACAGACAAACATATCTGTTTAGTACACAGGAGAGGGTGACGTCACATCCGGTAGTCAGATTGGCGCCCACATGCAGTGAATCTTTTGCTGAAAGTAAAACATCTGGAAATAGTACACAGTAGTGCTCTTTTTACTTAGTCTAAATAGCACCCTCATGAGTAGGTGAGAGATTATACCGCTAGTAGTAATCTTCTTCATCCTGGGGATGGATGGGTGGGCCTGTGTACTAAACAGATATGTTTGTCTGTCACTCGAAGAACAACGATTAATCTTCATACTTATATAAATGGTAAGTACTCGATTAATCTTATATTCTTCTTTGCGACAGTCAAACATTCTGTTTACACAGGAGACTTCAAAGTTCAGCTAGATTCACTGCTTATTTCCCATAATGTTACTCTCCCATAAAGGACTGTAACTTCTCATATAGGATAACAGAAAATAGATACTTTATTTCACCTAAAGGTGATGTTCTATTGCCTTGTGATATGGTTTTGACTAGGTTGCATGACATTTTGCTATATAGCAAAGAAGGCATAACTGCCATAC